>JAKJMR010001034.1:110939-127526 GCA_024449315.1 Daboia siamensis
CAGTGGAACAACCTGCCTCCAAATGTTGTGAGTTGTGAGATTAGCTGAGGTCAAGGGTAGCCAACATCTTGTCCAAGTCTTCTTTAACAAGACTGTTGAATGGGGAATGGTTACAAGAATTTGAGCAACTCATCTGTAGCAGTTCCAATTTCAAACCTAGTTAGCCCCAGAAAGTTAATCTCTGGGCACTTCCACATAGATCCACCTAAGCCAGACATGTCAAACGGGGCGCGAAGTGGTTTTATGCGGCCCGCGAAGCCATCCTGGAAACAGTGAGGGAACGGCCCCCATTGCCTTGGCCCTGGCCCAGAGACCCTTCTCCTGCCAGAGACCCTCAGATCTGTTCCACTCCTGCCCAGGCCCCCATAGGCACCCTTGATGCCAACGATGTAGAGCTGGCCACGCCCACCCAGCAGGCCATACGCACTCTAGCCACGCCCACCCAGTAGGCCACACCCACCCAGGCCATACCCACCCAGCCCCCTGAGGGAAACCACAATGCTGATGCGGCCCTCAATGAAATTGAGTTTGACACCCCTGACCTAAGCCAAATGGAATACAGATAGTCCTCCACTTACAGCAGTTCATTTAGTGACCGTTGGAAGTTACAGCCACCCTGAAAAAAGTGACTTATCCCCATTTTCCACACTTAACAACCACTGCAGCATCCCCATGGTGGTATGATCAAAGTTCACACGTTTGGCAACTGACTCATATTTATGACAGTTCCAGTATCCTGAGATCATGTGACCCCCCCCCCCCCTTTGTGACCTTCTGACAAGAAAAGTTCAATGGGAAGCCAGATTCACTTAACGACCGGGTTACTCATTTAACATCTGAAATGATTCACCTCACAACCATGGCAAGAAAGGTCGTGAAATGGGGCAAAACTGACCCAACAAAGGCCTGTGAGCGACAGAAATTTTGGCTCCGTTGTGGTCATAAGTCGAGGACAATCTTTATTATGTATCCATTTACCTCACAATAATCTGCATCTTTGGCTGGAGCCCCACAAAGGCTTAGCGTAGCCATTGTTGAGGCATTTGTTGTTCTCCATAGAAGACAATCTTTCTCCCCACCACCCCCAGGAAAAGATGGCGGCTCGGCCCTTCACTTATGCCCGTCCCTTTGGTCCATGCCCGGGGACACCTGTTCTGACAAAGGCCTCTCTTGCTGCAGGCCCCGTCGGAGGAAGAGGCAGCGGTGGACTCGTATCATTCCCCGGGGATCCAGCCTCCGTCAGACAGTGAAGAGAAGCAGGGGTGCCCACAAGTCAAGGCAGAAGAAGAGGCTGAAGCCCAGATGGTCGGTAAGCAGGGAGACCTCCACATTCTTTGGAGCCATCGCTGGACACAGCCAGAGATGCTCTGGAGCCTCGTTGGAAACAAGTGTCTGAGCTGGAAGGAGGGGTCTCCTGCGTGGTCTGGGGTTGGACTAGAAGACCTCGAAGGTCCCTTCCAACTTTGTTATTCTATTACATTCCATTCTGTTCTGTTCCTATTCATATTCCTCTGTTCCTATTTCTGTTCCTCTGTTCTATTCCGTTCCATTCCATCCGATTCCTGTTCACATTCCTGTATTCTGTTCCTATTCCTCTATTCTATATTCTATTCTATTATCACTTTCTCCTTCCTTGAATGGTGCAAACATTCAAAAAAATCACCTTCCCTTGATGTTCTTCTAAAGAACTAGGAGATCACAGCTTCCTGTGGTTTTGGGTTCCTGGCTGGTGGATTTAGCCAGAGTGAGACATCCTCTTTAGCTCTGCATTCTGACAACAAACCCAGTGCAGGTAGTCCTCGATGTATGACTACAACAAACTTATTTGTTGCTAAGTGAAACATTTGTTACAAGCTTTCGTACCACGGTGTTTAAGCGAATGACTGCAATGGTTAAGTTAGTGACATGGTTGTTAAGAGAATCTGGCTTCCCCATTGACTTTGCTTGTAAGAAGGTTGCAGAAGCGGATCACTTGCAGTCGTCGTAAGTAGGAGTCAATTGCCAAGCATCCAAATTTTGATCATGTGACCACAGGGATCTGCAGCGGTCGTTAAGTCTAGAAAAATGGCCATAAGTCACTTTTTTCAGTGATGTCGTGACTTGGAATGGTCCCTAAAAGAACAGTTGTAAGCCGTATGTATTAGTTGCATCAGAGTATTAATTGCATATTAATTATAGTAGTTCTCGACTTACGACCATTTGTTCAGCAGCTGTTTGAAGTTAAAAAGTGACTTTCAACTGGTCCTCCCACTTACGACCGTCACAGCCATCTACATAACTTTGCGGTCGCAGCTCAGGCATTTGGCAAACAGCATGTATTTATGATGACTGCCAAGTTCCAGGATCACATAATCTCCATTTTACGACCTTTCCTTTCCTTCCAACAAGCAAAGTCAATAAGGGAAGCTGAATTTGTTTAAGAAGGTCATAAAATCAGCTGCAATCACCGGACAACTCAGCAGTTCCATCCCTTAATGATAGAAGTTCCAGTTGCAATTGTCATAAGTCGAGAAATACCTGTGTAGCAGACTGCAGCATGGTGCTCATTGGCCCCCCCTAGCATCTTGATTTATTTTCACTTTTGTTGTTGTATCTATTACAGATGTACGGGCATGGGTATATCAAAAGGTGAATCAAAAGTGCTTCTGTGTTTATTCTGCAAGCAGGTACTATGTTCACAACTCCCCCCCCCCCCGGGGGGGGAGGGTATTTAAGGAAGCTCCACATCATACGAATATGATCTGCTTATAGAATTAACATGTGGTTGCATCGAGACAAGCTGAGCGTCGTATCACATCGACCAGGTGCCTCTTTACAAAAAAACACAAAACTTAGTTCCAATATCTCAGGGGCTGCCCCAAAGAAGAGGGAGTCAAGCTATTCTCCAGAGCACCTGAAGGCAGGACAAGAAGCAACAGATGGAAACTAATCAAGGAGAGAAGCAACCTAGAACTAAGGAGAAATTTCCTGACAGTTAGAACAATTAATCAGTGGAACAACCTGCCTCCAGAAGTTGTGAATGCTCAAACACTGGAAGTTTTGAAGAGGAGATTGGACAACCAGTTGTCTGAAATGGTATTGGTTTTCTTGACTGAGCAGGGGGTTGAAGTAGAAGATTATTTCAGACAAATGGTTCTCCAATCTCTGCTTAAAAGCTTCCAGTGTTGGAGCATTCACAACTTCTGGAGGCAAGTTGTTCCTCTGATGAATTGTCAGGAAATTTCTTCTTAGTTCTAGATTGCTTCTCTCTTTGATTTCCATCCATGGCTTCTTGTCCTGCCTTCAGGTGCTTTGGAGAATATCTTGACTCCCTCTTCTTTGGGGCAGCCCCTGAGATATTGGAACTAAGTTTTGTGTTTTTTTGTAACACACCAAAAAAACAACCACCCCTCAATTTTGATCGCTAAAGATTCTCCTAACATTTCTCTTTGTGTTAGCAGACAACTGGTGTCCAGTGATAGTGGAAGAGGAAAAATACACCACAGAAGTGGCAGGCCAAGGGGATCCATCTGTCCTATCCAGAGGAAATGCTGAACAGACCATCTCAAATCACGAACAGGAAAACACGTCCAAGGATCACAATCGGAGAAACAGGAGGCAGTCCACCGAGAAAATGGACAAAGCTGGGTCTTGCGAAGGTGATTGCAAAGATGCCCGTGAACGTGCAGGCCAGCCGGGGACTCGCCAACACAGTAAGAGACAGCGAAGCTCTAATGTCTTTGGGAAAATCTCTAGCCCAAGCCGTGTGCTCAACCAGAGGGCCCTCGCTGGAGGGAAAACCCAGAACAAGTGTTTGATTTGCGGAAAATCCTTCCTCTGCAGTTCGGATCTCATCGTTCACCGGCGAACCCACAAAGGGGAGAGGCCTCACGAGTGCCCCGACTGCCGGAAACGGTTCAGGCGGGGCTCCGACCTCAACCGTCACCGAAGGAGTCACACGCAGGAGAAACTGTACAAATGTGAGATTTGTGGCAAGCGTTTCTTTGAAAGGTGGGGTCTCATTGTTCATCACCGAAGCCACACCGGCGAGAGACCCTACAAATGCCTGCACTGCGGGAAAGAATTCAGTTATAGATCTCACTGCAATCGGCACCAGAGGATCCACACGGGAGAGAAACCCCACGTCTGCCTGGTCTGCGGGAAAAAGTTCATTCAGAAGGTTTACCTCAACAGCCATCGCAGAATTCATCTGGGAAAGGCATCCTACAAGCAGGCAGAAGACGGGGAACGTTTTGGTGTGAGCTGATGGGTTCACCAGTGAGGAGAGGACTGACAATGGCCTAGGAAATAATCTGGATCTAATCTGGGTGGGATGCAGATTGTATCCTGCAACTTCATCCTGGGATATGTATGTCCACCTTCATTCATGAGAAATAAATTTACATGCCTGACTGCCCTTTTCCTTCAATATGCTCCATCCTCGTCATCTTTTGTCCAAAAAAAAAAAATTCAATTTCCTTAGCGTCATTTCCTGCTTTCAGGATCTGTTTTGTCACATAGTGTTTGGGGTTCTCGCAAGTGGTTGTTATGAAAGGCATGCCACAGCTGGTGTCGCAAAGGTGCTTTTTCAGGTGGCAGGACTTTCTTGTTTTTCTTTGAAGACGTTTCACTTCTCATCCAAAAAGCTGCTTCAGCTCTGACTGGATGGTGCGGAATGGAAGGATTTGTATTCCTTGCAGACAGCTGGTCATTTGCATTCTTTTAGAGAGTCGTTGAGGCCATTTGGAGGTTTGTCTGAGTCCTCAAGGTCACCCGAGTGTGCAAATGGGTTGAGGACACAGATAAACCTCCAAGTGGCCTCAACAACTTTCTTAAAAACATGCAAATGACCAGCTGTCTGCAAAGAATATAAATCCTTCTATTCCCCACCATTCAGTCAGAGCTCAAGGAGCTTCTTGGATGAGAAGCGAAACATCTTCAAAGAAAAATAAGGAAGTCCAGTTGCCTCGTGAAAAAGCATCTGGGATATTTCAAACACTAATCTCTCCTACAAGCCCCTCCCAGGTTGAACCATTATTATTGCTTGCAAAAAAAAACAACCCACAGAAAACCCAGACATTTCTTTACTTTAAAACTGGAAAGGTAGGGAAAGACAGATCCAGATTTGTTAATTATTGTTATTGTTATTAGATACAAGTCCAAAGTGTATGGCGGCAGCCAAAAAAAGCCAATGCAACCCTAAGTTGCATTAAGAGAGGGATTCAATCAAGATCATGTGAGGTATTAATACCACTCTATAAAGCTTCAGGAAGACCACACCTAGAATACTGCAAGTAGTTTTGGTCACCACACTATAAAAATTCTTGACACTCTAGAAAAAGTGCAGAGCAGAGGAACAAAGATGATCAGGACTGGAGGCTAAAACGCATGAACTGTTACACGAACTGGTCATGGCTAGTCTAGTGAAGGGAAGGACCACGGGAGACATGATAGCAATATTCCAGTATTTGAGGGACTGTCAGAGAGGAAGGGGTCAACCTATTTTCCAAAGCACCCGAAAGCCAGACAAGGAATAATGGATGGAAACTTGATCAAGGAGAGATTCAAGCTAGAAATAAGGAGAAATTTCCTGACAGTGAGAACAATCAACCAATGGCACGGTTTTTCAGATGGGGGAGATTCATCACTGGAAGCTTTCAAGAAGAGGCTGGACTGCCATCTGTAGAGGATTAGGCACTGTCAGAATCCATTTATATTTCATTTCTAACTATCTCCTCTGAGCTAACCCCAAATCTCATCTCCCCCTGGATTCTGCCATTCCCAAAAAGGACAGGGAACAGGCATGGAGCTTTATGGCTTTCACTTCCTCCCTTAAATGTTTATTCCGCCTGCCTGCTAACCATCACAATGCTGGCTGCCAGCTGTTCGATCCTCACTGGCTCAAGGTTAAATCAGCCTTCCATCCTTCCAAGATTGGCCAAAAATGAGGACTCAGATTGTTGAGGGCAATATGCTGGCTCTGTAAAACTATTTACAGAGGGCTGTGAAGCTCTGTGAAGCGGTATGTACTGTAAGTCTAAGTGCTACTATGCTTTTTGTGCGCAAAATGTTAAAACTGGCTTTACCACCTCTGTACCCACATTGTCTGTTCTGTTCTTTTCTCTTGGAGAGGGGGGGAAAAGTCTCGGGATTTTCTTTTGCTGGCTAACATATTGGGACAGTCGACAGGCCCTTTTTCATAAGGACTTTCCGTGTTGAAACATTATTTTTTTAAAAAAGGAAACAACACCCCAAGAATTTTCACGTGCTATTTCTTACCTGGCGTAAGCCATGACAGAATCCATCAAGCCATGTTAACTAAATCGGCAATATGGGTTTCTCGACATACAACCATAATTGGGCCTGGAAAATTTGTCACCAATTGAAGCATTACAGGATGGCTCCTGATTATATCACTTTTTGTGCTCGTTAAGCAAATCATAATGGTCACTAAGTGAAACGCCACATGAACATGACTTGCAACGTTCCGTACCAACATCCCCATTGACTTTGCTTATTGGAAGCTGTCTAAGGAGGTCACAAATGACAATCACACGACCGCAGGATGTTGTGACCATTGTAAATAGCAATAGCACTAACGCTTATAACACAAAGGGAAAAAACAGTTCAACTTATCAAAAACAGTACCATAAACAACAGAATAGAAACGCAAGTTAAAATAGGCAAGAAAATGGTAAGCGAGCACCTGTCCAGCCTGGACGAGTTCAAATCACCAGGATAAGATGGATTACACCCCACGTTTCTCAAGGAACTGGCAGATGTGATCTCAGAACCACTGAACTATATCTTTCAAAGATCCTGGAGCAGTGGGGAACAACCAGAGGACTGGAAAAAAACTGATGTAGTTCCCATCTTCAAAAAAGGAGGAAAAAATAGATCCAGGAAACTACAGATCTATCAGCCTGACCTCAATACCTAGGAATATTCTGGAAAAGATAAACAATCAGCAAACACCTAGAAGCAAACAAAAGCCAACATGGGTTTGTCAAAAACAGATCATGCCAGACAAATCTTATTGCATTTTTGACCAGGTGACAAAATTAGTGGACCAGAGGAATGCTGTGGATATAATTTACTTGGACTTCAGTAAGGCATTTGATAAAGTAAATCACAACCTACTACTTGATAAGATAGAAAAATGTCAGTTAGACAGCATCACCACCAGATGGATTCGTAGCTGGCTGACCAGCCGTACTCAGCGTGTGGTCCTCAATGGAACCGCATTTACATGGAGAGAAGTGTATAGTGGGGTGCCCCAGAACTGGGCCCAGTGTTCTTCAACATCTTCATCAATGATTTGGACAAGGGGATAGATGGGGAACTCATCAAATTTGCAGACGACACCAAGCTGGCAGGAATAGCCAATATTCCAGAAGACAGGCTTAAGATACAGGAGGATCTGGACAGACTCGAACGCTGGGCGCTATCTAACAAAATGAAATTCAATGGTGAAAAAAGTAAGGTTCTACGTTTAGGCAAGAAAAAACAAATGTACAGTATAGTATAGTAACTGAAAGGGATCGTGGAGTCCTGGTGAACAATCACTTCAATATGAGCCA
This sequence comes from Daboia siamensis, assembly GCA_024449315.1. NCBI lineage: Eukaryota > Metazoa > Chordata > Lepidosauria > Squamata > Viperidae > Daboia > Daboia siamensis. The sequence continues at coordinate 118,499 of JAKJMR010001034.1, forward strand.
GCCGTGTGCTGCAGCTGCCAAAAAAGCCAACACAGTGCTAGGCTGCATTAACAGAGGGACAGAATCAAGACCACGTGAAGTATTAATACCACTTTACAATGCCTTGGTAAGGCCATTTCATATCGGCATTTTGCATGTGCTGATGAGGTTTTGGTTATTGAACTTAATCGACTGGCTGATTGGATTGATGCTCATACAAGGGTTTCCATTGTTGTTGTCTGAGCTTGATTGTTTGGTTGCAGACGTTTCATTACCCAAAGTAGAGAACATCATCACTGCTAGCAGTGAACGGTAGCAGGCTAGCAGTGATGGGTAATGAAATATCTGCAAGAAAGCCAAGCTCAGAGACCATTAAGGACCCCTCATTTCAACCATAAGGTAAAGGTAAAAGTTCCCCCGCACATGCGTGCTAGTCGTTTCCGACTCTAAGGACCGGTGCTCATCTCCATTTCAAAGCCAAAAAGCCAGCAATTGTCCAAGGACATCTCCATGGTTATGTGGCCGGCATGACTAGACGCCAAAGGCGCACGGAACGCTGTTACCTTCCCACCTTAATGGTCCCTATTTTTCTACTTACATTTTTACGTGCTTTAGAACTGCTAGGTTGGCAGAAGCTGGGACGAGTAACAGGCGCTCACTCTGTTACGCGGCACTCAGGATTCGACCCACCAAACTGCTGACCATCTGGTCGACAAGCTCAGCGTCCTGACCCATTGAGCCACCGTGTCCCTCATTTCAACCATAGGCTACGGATATTCTCCTTTATTGATTTCATGAATATCCTCATGGATCATCATCGAGAGCCACTAGTATAGGCAATACTGAGCAAGATCATTTGATATTTGTGATAACAGAAAAACAAGAGTCGGGAGGGACCTTGGAGGTCATCTAGTCCAACCCATTGCTCAAGCAGGAGACTCTATACCAGGGGTGTCAAACTGCCGGCCCATGGGCCAGATGCGTCATGCAGAAGCCGCACCCACACCAGCTCCGGCAAGGGGGAAAAAGTCGCAACACATCGCGACACGTCACATGACGTAGCGAGTTTGACACCCCTGCTCTATACCACTCCAGACAAATGGCTGCTCAATTTCTTCTTAAAAACCTCCAGTGGTGGAACACCCATAACTTCTGAAGGCAAGCTGTTCCACTGAAAAACAAATCGTGTCCTTAAATCATCTGTTTTCAGGTCTCTGAAGAGGGCTAGCACATCTAGCCCAATGTTCTGTTCCAGCCTACGACCGTCCCTGTTTGCGTGTCAAGGACAACCCCTTTTCTTTTTAAATCAATAGGCTGAAAAAAAAACCCAACACTTTTATTTATATACAGTTCAAAATAATTAAGTCCTCAAAACAAAAAACAGCAGAATATTTTCCTTAGCAAATAAATGGTTCAAACAGCAAAACAAGAGTTAAACAAGAAGTTCAGCAAGAACATAAACAGACCAGGACAAACGGTTGCCTTCAGCAACCAACACCACCCACACCTTCCCCTTTTATTAGCAGCCCCAAAGCGTGGATTCTCAATGCCTTCTCCTCCTTTCACTGAGTTGCCTCATAGACTTTCTCTGGTCTGCTCTGCTAAACTGCCTTCTACTTCCAGCATCTCTAAATAGATTCGTTTGTGAAGCCTCAGAGTCCAAATCTTCCTTCTCACACAGCTGAGCCTCATACAGAACACGATTGGAGGGGCCCGGCTCTTCCTCTGACTGAGACTCCTGTAATGCATCAGAGCCTCCCTCCGACACCGAAGGCTCTCCAAGCGCCTCCTCCTCCTCAGATCCCTCAGACTCGGCTGGTGGGAGCACAGGCTGACACGTAATCACAACACCCGACTTCTGAACAGTGAACATGCCAAGTTCCTTTTGCTTTCTTTCTTAAGAGAACTACATGTCCAGTTCTCCTGGTGAACTTTATTCTCCACCTCTGAATGTGGCATTATGTATCCATATTATATGTGGACTATAGCACTGATGATATTGCCTTGTTTAGATAATGAGACATCTGCAAGAAAACAACCAAGCTCAGAGAACATCAAGGACCGCTCATATCCACATTATTGAAAATGCATGTCCAACAATTGGACAAAATATTTAAAATAGGGCTGACATAATGCACAACTGTAGAGCTAGTGTGCCTTTCACAGTTTATAAATCATTCTATCAATAGTTTACAGTTAGAATTTCCTGTTTCGCAGTCACATCAAATGAGTCACTAATGTAACGACTGTGAAGGATGCCTCCCTTGGAGATTGATGAATGTGATAGGTACACAATCAATTTCACCCTATTACAAAATCGCATAGTATATCAGTTATCCAGTTGACACTGAACGAGCTTGCAAATCACAATATAATGTGGTTCTTTGTCAAAGGCCTAACACAAAGGTATTGTATATTCACATCATTCCATAATCAATAATTCCATAAAGATCACATGAAGTCTTAATGCCATTTTACAATGCCTTGGTAAGGCCACACTTGGAACACTGCATCCAGTTTTGGTCACCACAATGTAAAAAAGATGTTGGGACTCTAAAAAGAATGCAGAGAAGAGCAACAAAGATGATTTGGAGCCTGGAGGCTAAAACATATAAAGAACAGTTGCTGGAGTTAGGTAAAGGTAAAGGTTCCCCCGCACATGTTTGCTAGTCGTTTCCAACTCTAGGGGCCGGTGCTTATCACCGTTTCAAAGCCGAAGAGCCAGTGCTTGTCCGAGGATGTCTCCGTGGTCATGTGGCCGGCATGACTAGATGCCAAAGGCGCACGGAATGCTGTTATCTTCCCACCGTAGTGGTCCCTATTTTTCTACTTGCATTTTTACGTGCTTTCGAACTGCTAGTTTGGCAGAAGCTGGGACGAGTAACGGGCTCACTCTGTTACGCGGCACTCAGGATTCGACCCGCCAAACTGCTGACCTTCTGATCGACAAGCTCAGCGTCCTAACCCACTGAGGCACGACGTTAGGTATGTCTAATTTAATGAAGAGAAGGACTAGGGGTGACATAATAGCAGTCTTTCAATATCTCGGGGGTTGCCCCAAAGAAGAGGAAGTCATGCTATTCTTCAAAGGACCTGAAGGCAGGACAAGAAGCAACAGCTGGAAACTAATCAAGGAGGGAAGCAGCCTTGAACTAAGGATAAATTTTCTGACAGTTAGAACAATTAATAAGTGGAACAACCTGCCTCCAGAAATTGTGAATGCTCCAACACTGGAAGTTTTTAAGCAGAGATTGGACAACCATTTGTCTGAAATGGTATAGGGTTTTCTGCCTGCACAGGGGGTTAGATTAGAAGACCTTCAAGGTCCGTTCTGCTATTCTATTTTATTCATAATCTGCTAAAATGTTATAGCACTGAACTCTTTATGTTCTTCAATTTCTTTCCTTATGACACCATCTCATCCTCTGCTGTACTCTTCTCCCTTTGCCTTCAGTCTTTTCTAACATCACTCTTCCACTCTTTCTCTCTTGTCATTTATATAATTCCTCTCTTCTCATTTAGTGGCCAAAGTATTTGAGCTTCAGCTTCAATATCTGCCCTTCCAAAGAACAGTCAGGATTGATTTCTTTTAGGATAGACTGATTTGACCTCCTTGCAGTCCAAGTCTTCTCCAATGCCACAATTCAAGAGTCAATTCTTCGGCACTCTGCCTTCCATATGGTACAACTCTCACCGCCATGCCTCACTCCTGGGAAAACCGTAGCTTCGAGCTTAATTTGAAAGAGGCTTGGTCTTTTTTATGCAGTACCACCCCATGCAGTTTTACAAGCTTTAAAACAGCAATCGGAGCCGAGTCGAGCCTTTTCTATGTTCCTGATAGGAATTTAGTGATTCCTGAACATTATCTTTAATCCTCTCACCCCACTTATCAGCATGCACTGGGCATCTCTTTTATGTGAGTTCTTTCATGCCGGCGAAGGTGTGTATTAGAACTGAAGCACTTGCCACATTCCAAACATTTGTACGGCTTCTCCCCGGTGTGAATCCTACAGTGGGTCACAAGGGAGCTGCTCACACTGAAACTTTTTCCGCACACTGAGCACATGTAAGGTCTCTCCCCTGTGTGAGTTCTCCAGTGGGTACTGAGGTGCGCGTTCCAATTGAAACACTTCCCACACTCGCGGCATTGGTACAATTTCTCCCCCGTGTGATTTTTTTCATGGGTGCTCAGGTTGATCTTCGTGATGAAGCACTTTCCGCACTCCAAGCATTTATACGGCTTCTCTCCCCGGTGAATCCTTTCGTGTATGATCAGGTGAGAGCTGCGAAGGAAGCACTTCCCGCACTCCGAGCATTTGTAGCGCCTCTCACCCGTGTGAATCCTCTGGTGAGAAGTGAGATTGCTGCTCACATTGAAACTTTTCCCGCACTTCGAGCATTTGTACAGTCTCTCCCTCGTGTGGGTTCTCTCGTGGCGACACAAATGGGCATTGGAAGTGAAGCACTTTCCACATTCTGTGCATTTATAGGGTCTTTCCCCTGTATGCGTTCGTTGGTGTCTGCGCAAGTGTGTGTTTGAACTGAAACACTTAGCACATTCCAGACACTTGTAAGGTTTCTCTCCTGTGTGAGTGATCTGATGGGTAATAAGTGAAGAACTCTGAGTAAAGCTTTTCCCACATTCCAGACATTGATACGGCTTCTTCCCACTGTGAGATCTCTGATGCCGGCTTAGTTCGGCACGCTCGCTGTAGCACTTTCCACATTCTGAGCACTGATGGGGCTTTTCTCCCGTGTGCGTCCTTTCGTGCCTCCGTAAGTGGGTGCTCGAACTGAAGCACTTTTCACAAGCTGAGCATTTGTATGGTTTCTCCCCAGTGTGAGTGATCTGATGGGTAGTAAGAGAAGAACTCTGTGTGAAGCTTTGGCCGCATTCCAAACATTTGTATGGCCTCTCTCCGGTGTGAGTTTTTTGATGCCGGTTTAGCTGGGCTACTTGAATAAAACACTTGCCGCACTCCAGGCACGGAAACGGCCTCTCCCCTGTGTGGTTTCGCTTGTGCAGGCTCAGTTTGGTCCTTGTGATGAAGGCCTTTCCGCATTCCAAACACTTATGGGGCTTCTCTCCTGTGTGAATTTTTTTGTGCTTGATCAGGTCAGAGCTGCGAGCAAAACCTATCCCGCACTCAGAGCATTTATGAGGCTTCTCGCCGTTGTGAATTTTTTTGTGCTTCAGGAGGTCCGAACTGCAAGAGAAACACTTTTCACACTCGGGGCATTTATACGGCTTCTTTCCTGTGTGAATATTTTGATGTTTGATAAGATCAGAACTGCGAGTAAAACCTTTTCCGCACTCCAGGCATTTGTAGGGTTTCTCGCCGGTGTGAATTCTCTGGTGGGAAGTGAGATTACTGCTCACACTGAAATTCTTTCCGCATTTTGAACATTTATAGGGTTTCTCACCTGTATGAGTTCTTTGATGGACACTGAGGTGTCTCTTTGAATTGAAACACTTTCCGCATTCCAAACATTTGGAGAGTTTCTCTCCACTATGTGTCCTCCGATGGCAAGCGAGATTACTGCTCTCACTGAAGCTCTTTCCGCACTCTAAACACATGTATGGTTTCTCCCCTGTATGTATTCTCTGATGCACACTCAGGTGTGTATTTGAAGCAAAGCACTTCCCACATTCCAAACATTTGTACGGTTTCTCCTCCATGTGAGTAATTCGGTGCGTAATCAGGGCCGAACTCTCGACAAACCTTTTCCCGCACTCCAAGCATTTAAAGGGCTTCTCCCCCGTGTGGGTCCTCTGGTGTCTCTCTAAGTTTGTCTTCCAAATGAAACTTTTCCCACATTTGGGGCATTTGTACGGTTTTTCTCCCGTGTGAGTGTTTCGATGCCTACTCAGTTGTGCACCTTGGGTGAAACACTTTCCGCACTCCAAGCATTTATGCAGGTTGTCAGCTATGTGAGTTGTTTTGTGTGTGATAAGATTCGTCTTCGTCATGAAGGCCTTTCCACACTCCGAGCATTTGTACGGCTTCCCTTCTGGGTGAAATCTTTGGCTTGCACTTGGTTTTCTTTTATCCATGATTCTCCACTCGTCACCTTAAGAGATGAAGACCAACAGTATGTTATAATAAACCACAGTTAATACAGGATGAACTCAAGCAGTAAACCGGGCAATATATCATTAAGTTATCTTATTGATTAGATAACTCTTAATCAGTGAATTGTCTGATTAGACATCCCTCGGAATGCAGTGAAAGTCTCCCGTGTATCCATGCACCCACAAATTACAGATATGTAATTAATTTGAGCGGGGGGAGGGGAGGGAGAGATTATTTGGTCTTTGTGGCATCTTCCGGTCTGTGTTAACTCCTAGCAATTGCCTGGACAATTCCTGCAGTTTTCTTGGCAAGGTTTTTTGGACGTGATTTGCCCTTGCCTGCTTCCTAAGGCTGAGAAAGAATGACAGGCCCAAGGTCACCCAGCTGGCTTGGTGCCTAAGGCAGATCTAGAACTCCTGGTCTCCCGGTTTCTAGTCTGGTATCTTAACCATGATGCCAAACTGGGCCTCTCTCATTTGGAATTAAGCAAGATGGTTTATTAATAATAGCTTGTCAACTATGCTTTCTCGGTGAACTGCAACAACATGATAAGGGTCTAAATTGCTAAACTGCCCCCAAATCACTATTTTCTGTAAGAAACTGTTGTAATAGGAGGAACTAAAAACACTTCTGCACAAATAGCAATTGTCATCCATCCCACTTAAGTTAATTAGCAAAGAAAGACTCCTGGCTAATTATGTTTTCCAGGAGCATACTCTGCTAAGAAACACAGTGATTACAGATGTAGAAAGGCAGACTCTGTTGGGCTTGGTGCGAAAAACATGCAATTAAATTCCCTCTTTTCTCTGATCACCCCATTATCAGGCAAAGCCCAATGAGACGTTCTCGGGTAGTTTAGGAAATGGACCCAGTGTTTACGCCCTCTCCATCTCTGCATTCTTTTGACCTGGCGTTGGATTGGTATGACTCACCGTCAGGGCCGGCACAGCTTCACTTCCAACCCTTCCCATCCTTAACCACCCACATTCCAATCTCTTTCCTCCCCTCCCCCTGTTGCAAATGTCAGGCTGGCAAGATGCAATCTGAAGCTAGAAGCAGAATGGCAGCCATGACAGCAATAGCAATAACACTTAGACTTATATACCGCTTCACAGTGCTTTATAGCCCTAAGCGGTTTACAGAATCACCATATTGGCCCCAACAAATCTGGGTCCTCATGTTGCCGACCTTGGAAGGGTGGAAGGCTGAATCAACCTTGAGCTGGCCAGGATCAAGGTATGGTTTGGGGTTTCCTGCCTGAGCAGGGGGTTGGACTAGAAGACCTCCAAGGTCCCTTCCAACTCTGTTATTCTCTCAGACCTCTCAAAGGTTACTAATGCAGGTGCTCGATGGAGACATGGGCTGTTTCCGTAACAAGAAGAAATATTACTATTGGACAATGTGAACATCCGGTGAGTGGGGACGGGGGAGTTTATTTTTTAACTAAACAAATCCTTGAGCAGAAAAACCAGAGCTGGTTTTGCTTCTGCTGTGCCAATGTAGATCTTCAGTAAAGCATTATACTCTTGGTAAAATCATGTTCCACGAGGTTTTTCTGGAAATGCCAACTGGACAGTTTACACTTACGACCACAATTGAGCCCCAAACTTCTGTTGCTAAGCAAGATGGTTGTTAGGTGAGTTTTGCCCCATTTTACGACCTTTCTTGCCACACCTCCTAAGTGAATCACTGCAATTGTTAAGTTAGTCACATGAATCTGGCTTCCCCACCGACTTGCTTGTCAGAAAGTCGCAGAAGCAACTGCAACTGGGACACTGCAACTGTCATAAATATGAGTCAGTTGCCAAGCATCTGAATTTTGAACACGTGATCAGGGGGATGCCAGAATGGCTTTAAGTGTGAAAAACTGTCATAGGTCACTTTCTTCAGCACTGTTGTAACTGAACGGTCCCTAAACAAATGGTTGTTAAGTCAAGGACTACTTGTATTGGGGAACATATCTTTACGGCTTACACCAGGTGGAACCCTGGAGTTGGAAAAAACCCCAAATTTCTCAGCTACTGTCTCTGCCTCAGAAAGACTGAAAAACTTCAACAGATGCAATGAAAAGGACATGATGGAAATGTATTTTAAAATCCTACAACAGCTATGGATATTCATTCCTAGGAAAGAAACTGCCTTACCAAGAGAGGCCAAAATCTCACTGATCTCCTCCATGACTTCTCTGTGCAGAGCTTTCTGGTCAGGCTCCAGCAGCACCCACTCGTCCTCAGTGAAATGCACATCCACGTCCACTAAGGTGAAGAGCCTCTGAAAGGAGAAAAATCTTCTTTGCTGACAGATCACTTAGAGGTGTTAGGACCCAGGTGGTCAAGGCAAGGTAGGCCTCTAGAGCAGGGGTGTCAAACTGCCGACCCGTGGGCCGGATGCGTCATCAACAAACCGAGCCCACCTCATTGCCGGTAATGGGGGAAAAGCTCTGATACGTCACGTGACGTCGCGAGCTTGACATGTCTGCTCTAAAGAGACCCTTATTTCTCTTAAACAATGTTCCAGCCAATGGCCCTCTATCAACCTGTAAAGCTCCACCCTCACGCTACCTTGAAGGCAGCCACAAACAACAGTCTCCCAAACAACAGCCCCGGTAATTCAAAGAAAGTGCCAAGAGTGAAAATTTGGCAGCTACGTGCCTCTTTGTTTTCATCTTGCCATTAGAGTAAGGAGATGATGCTCTAAAATGGGTTTGTTAGAGAAACAAAACCTCTCCAGTTCTGCGGAGAGAAGGCTGTCTGGAAACTTTTCAAGGACATGCTAGCAGGTGTGAAGAAGATAGCAGATGGTTCTCATAACAAAGAGAAATTGTTTACTTCACTTACGTGGACATCTGGAGATTTGGCTAGAAATGTCACCGTTATAAGCTATGGTTTGATGCCTTGGGATTTTGGAGTTAGTTTTCCTTAGCCTATACCAGGGGTGTCAAACTGCCGGCCCACAAGCCGGATGTGTCATGCCGA
>JAKJMR010001034.1:127926-139225 GCA_024449315.1 Daboia siamensis
AAAAAATGGGTATATCTAGTCCAGGGGTCAGCAACCTGAAACAGTGAAAGAGCCACTCGGAACCGGTTCCCTCACAAAAAGAAAAACTGGGAGCCACAAAAAATGTGTGCACATGCACGTACATGCGTGTATATGCGCAGAACAGGGTTTGACTGAAGAGTGGAGCCAAGGCGAGATATGCACCTACCCTGCATATTTGAATTGATTGGTTGAACTTTTTTAGTCCCACTTTTTTTTTTTTTTGGACTGCGCATGGCAGACGACTGGGAGCCACAGGTTGCAGACCTGTGATCTAGTCTAATGAAAAGAAGGACAAGGGGGGACATGATAGCAGTCTTCCAATATCTCAGGAGCTGCCACAAAGAAGAGGGAGTCAAGCTATTCTCCAAAGCACCTGAAAGCAGGACAAGAAGCAACGGATGGAAACTAACCAAGGAGAGAAGCAACCTAGAACTAAGGAGAAACTTCCTGACAGTTGGAATAATTAACCAGTGGAACAACCTGCCTCCAGCAGCGGTGAATGCTCCAACTCTGGAAGTTTTTAAGAAGAAAGAGGGGTCAAAGAGACCATCTAGGTCAAAACAGAACAGCCTTCTCTCAATAGAGGGGGAAGGATGATATCCTCTATCTCCAGTCTACAACACAGTCCTTTCAACTATTCCAAGAAGGCCCCACATCCATTTTCATGACTCAGGTGACCCTAAGGACACAGATAAATCTTCAGGTGGCCTCAAGGACTCTCTAAAAAGAAGGCAAATGACCAGTTGTCTGCAAGGAGTATAAATCCTTCCATTCCCCACCATCCACTCAGAGCTGAAGAAGCTTCTTGGATGAGAAGAGAAACATCTTCAAAGAAAAAAACAGGAAAGTCCAGTTGCCTCATGAAAAAAGCACCTTTGGGACAGCATCCCCATGATCAAAATTTGGGTACATGTACTTATGCACTCATTTCTCATGCTAGTAAAGTTATGCTTAAAATTCTACAAGCTAGACTACAGCAGTATGTGGATCGAGAACTACCAGAAGTACAGGCAGGATTTCGAAGAGGCAGAGGAACTAGAGATCAAATTGCTAACATACGCTGGATCATGGAGAAAGCTAGAGAGTTCCAGAAAAACATCTACTTCTGCTTCATTGACTATGCTAAAGCCTTTGATTATGTGGATCATAACAAACTCTGGCAAGTCCTTAAAGAGATGGGAGTACCAGACCATCTTATTTGTCTCTTGAGAAACTTATATGCGGGCCAAGAAGCAACAGTGAGAACTGGACACAGAGCCCAAAATTTAAGAGAGAATTTTTATAAAATGTTTTATAGGTGGCACTTAGATCCTAAAAAATTAGCAAGTATGTATCCGAACTGCCAGCCCAAATGTTGGAGGTGTGGCTGTGAGGACGCAACATATTTTCATATATGGTGGACTTGTAAAAAGGTTAAAGCTTTCTGGATTAAAATTTGGTGGAATATGCAAAAGATATTTAAGAAAAGGATAAAGTTTTCTCCGCAGTTGTTTTTATTGGGTATTATTACAGATACTACTGTTATAGATTTAAAGTTGATGTTGAATTTAACTACGGCAGCGAGACTTTTAGTAGGGCAATATTGGAAGAAGGAGGAACTGCCGACTATAGAAGAGTGGACTTTAAAAGTTTCTAATTTGGCAGAAATGGCAAAGATTTCAGCATATTTGAAAGAACAATCGCAACAGAGATATATTGTGGAATGGAGGAGATGGATTGAATATATACAGAATAAATATGGGACTAAAAAGTTTCATTTAGCATTTGAATAAGTAGTGGATTTTTATAATGTATAAATAGTGAGTAGTTATTAATATTTTGATAATGGCGAGTTAAAGTGCGATAGAATTTAATGTTTTATTTTTGTTAGCATATTTTAGATTATGCTTGTTTGTATTTTTATACCCTGTATTCAGCTCTGGGAAGTTGGGGAGGGGTGAGGGGAGGGGAGGGGGGTTGGGGTGAGGGGAGGGGGAGGAGGGGGGTTTTTTGTATTCAAAAATATATTGTAAAACTTTTCAATAAAAAAAAAAGGAAAAAAGCAACCTTCCTTACAGGTAGGACAATTATCTCGTGGAACAGCTTGCCACCAGAAGTTGCGGGTGCTCCATCGCTGGATGTTTTTAAGAAGAGACTAGACAGTCACTTGTCTGAGATGGTATAGGGCAGGGGTAGGCCACCTTGGCTCTTTTATGACTCGTGGATTTCAACTCCCAGAATTCCTGAGCCAATATGGCTCAGCTTGGAAACCTCTCCCTTTCCCTTCAGCATGGCTGGCTCAGGAATTCTGGGAGTTGAAGTCCACGAGTCATAAAAGAGCCAAGGTTGCCTACCCCTGGCATAGGGTTTCCTTCTTGAGCGGGGGGGCTAGACTAGAACAGGGATCCCCAACTTCTGGTCTGTGCACCAGTACTGGGCCGTGGCATGCCAGCAACCAGTCTGCACAAACAAGCGATGTCCATCCACGGGATGCAAGCAGCACAAAAACCACGCCCCCTTCGGTCCACAGAAAAAATTCTCTCCACGGAACCAGTCCCTGGTGCCCAAAATGTTGGTGACTTCTGGACTAGAAGACCTCCAAGATCCCTTCCAGCTCTGTTATTCTACTCTATTCTAAATACTGATAGGTATAAGTCGTCGTAGTAAAAGCTCTTTGAGGATCTTCCACAATCTTTCAATGTAGGAAAGGGTAAACATTAAAGTAACGGCATGAAATGTCACTAGATCCGCCAGAGAAAAGCCTGCCAGCAGTGGGCTTCTTGGCTTCGGAAGGGTTAAGTGCACCAGAGGAGATTCCTAGAGAGGAAAGGAATGGGAGCAGCCCGTTGTGGATGCTTCATCACTGCAGGTTTTTAAGAAGAGGCTAGACAGGAGGTAGTGACAGATTTTATTTTCCTGGGCTCCAAGATCACCGCAGACGGGGACTGCAGCCAAGAAATTAAAAGGCGCTTGCTCCTCGGGAGGAAAGCCATGGCAAATCTAGACAGCACACTAAAAAGCAGAGACATCACCCTGTCAACAAAAGTGCGTATAGTCAAGGCTATGGTCTTCCCAGTTGCAATGTATGGCTGTGAAAGTTGGACCATAAGAAAGGCTGAGCGCCAAAGAATTGAGACCTTTGAACTGTGGTGCTGGAGAAGACTCCTGCAAGTCCCTTGGACTGCAAGGCGATCAAACTGGTCAGTCCTAGAGGAGATCAACCCTGACTGCTCTTTAGAAGGCCAGATCCTAAAGCTAAAACTCAAATACTTTGGCCACCTAATGAGAAGGAAGGACTCACTGGAGAAGAGCCTCATGCTGGGAAAGATTGAGGGCAGGAGAAGAAGGGGACGACAGAGAATGAGGTGGCTGGATGGAGTCACTAAAGCAGTAGGCGTGAGCTTAAATGGACTCCTGAAGATGGTAGCGGACAGGAAAGCCTGGAGGAATGTGGTCCACGGGGTCGCGATGGGTCGGACACGACTTCGCAGCTAACAACAACAGACAGCCGCTTGTTTGAAATGGTATAAGGTCTCCTGCTTGAGCAGTGGGCTGCAGTAGGAGACCTCCAAGTTCCCTTCCAACTCTATTCTTTTTTAAAAAAAATTATTGGATTTTATAGGGTTGGAGATAAAATAGGGTCAGGATTAGGGTTTGGGTTTAGGCTGGGGTTGAGGTCGGGGTCGGGATTAGGATAGGGTTGGGGTCAACACTGGGGTTATCCCCCAGTAACATTTTCAATATTTAGCAAACAGAATACTGTCTGGGTACATATATTTAAGTAACAGTAGTTAATATAGTAATAAATAACCATAGTAAGGAGACCTCCAAGGCCCCTTCCAGCTCTGTTCTGATTCGTGACTACCTTTATGCAAATGAGAGAGTTTTCCTTTCCCCCCCCCCAGCCCAATTCTCTTCTCTTTCACTTACCTGATCCCAGAAGTGCACAGCCGCAGTTTTCCCTCCATCCTCAAAATGGTCAGGCGGCTGAAGCTGTCTTTCCCAAATGACTCCATCTCCTGTGACAGAAAGAGCAGGTCAAGGTCATCAAACATTTGCTTCGGACGGTGCTCGTTTCCTAGCAGACGCTTGAACCAAAGCCCACTTATTTACTCATTGACACCATTTTTTTTAAAAAAAAATAACAACTACAGGGAGCGCTTAGTGACCACCTGAAGTTACAACGGCATTGGAAAAAGCAACCTATGACCGTTTTTCACACTTTATGATGGCTGAAGCGCCCCCCCCCCCAGGGTCATGTGACCGAAATTCGGATGCTTGGCAACGGCTTCATATATATGAGGGCTGCATTGTCCTAGGGCAGGGGTCAGCAACCTGAAACAGTGAAAGAGCCACTCGGAACCGGTTCCCTCACAAAAGGAAAAACTGGGAGCCGCAAAATATTGTGCATATGCGCGTACATGCGCGCATGCACAGAACAGGGTTTGACTGAAGAGTGGAGCCAAGGCGAGATATGCACCTACCCTGCATATTTGAATTGATTGGTTGAACTTTTTTAGTCCCACATGGCAGAGGACTGGGAGCCGCAGGAGACGGCTGAAAGAGCCGCATGCGGCTCTGGAGCCGCGGGTTGCAGACCTGTGTCCTAGGGCCACGTAATCCACTTTTGTGACATTCTGACAACCAAAGCCAATGGGGTAGCCCAGTTCACTTCACAACCAGGTTGCTAACTTAAGAACTGCATGATTCACTTAACAACAGTGGCAAGAGAGGTTGTAAAGGGGGGCAAAACTCACCTAACGTCTGTCTTGTTTAGCAACAAAAAATTTGGGGCTCAACTGTGGTCATAAGTTGAGGACTACCTGTATCTGCCTCCCCAACGTCCCTAAGCACCTCTTTCCCCACTGGGCCTTGAATGATTCCCATACATAAAAATGTTGGAGGTGTGAAGCACTCAGGTTTATGTAAATAATGCTGTAGCCTGGAGACCGAGGTCTTTCCCCCTTCCTTAAAACCCGGGCCAAATATGCCCCACAATTCCTTACTTAGTGAAACAGTGGCTCCTCCTCCTTCTTCTTCCTCCTGCAAGAATCTTAGCCTGTCATCCATTGAATTTTCCTGGGCTCCACAAAACTCGGGGTTGGTAACTCCTACCTTTTCCTAAAAAAAAAAAAAAAAAGTTGTGAGTGAAAAATTAGCAACTGAATGATACAGAGTCACTTCTTGTGAGACTGGCAGTCATATAAATTTGACAGGATAGATAGATAGGAGATACATAATGACAGAGACAGATATCATTATATAAGGTAAAGGTAAAGGTTCCCCCGCACATGCGTGCTAGTCGTTTCCGACTCTAGGGGCCGGTGCTCATCTCCGTTTCAAAGCCGAAGAGCCAGCGCTTGTCCGAGGACATCTCCGTGGTCATGTGGCCGGCATGACTAGACACCAAAGGCGCATGGAACGCTGTTACCTTTCCACCGCAGTGGTCCCTATTTTTCTACTTGCATTTTTACGTGCTTTCGAACTGCTAGGTTGGCAGAAGCTGGGACGAGTAACAGGCGCTCACTCTGTTACGCGGCACTCGGGATTTGACCCGCCAAACTGCCGACCATCTGATCGACAAGCTCAGCGTCTTAACCCACTGAGCCACCGCGTCCCTTATATCATTATATACTTCATGTATATTGGAGGGACGCGGTGGCTCAGTGGGTTAGGACACTGAGCTTGTCGATCAGATGGTCGGCAGTTTGGCGGGTTGAATCCCGAGTGCTGCGTAACAGAGTGAGCGCCTGTTACTCTTCCCAGCTTCTGCCAACCTAGCAGTTCAAAAGCACATAAAAATGCAAGTAGAAAAATAGGGACCACTACGGTGGGAAGGTAACAGCGTGCCGTGCGCCTTTGGCGTCTAGTCATGCCAGCCACATGACCGCGGAGACGTCCTTGGACAAGCGCTGGCTCTTCGGCTTTGAAACGGAGATAAGCACTGGTCCCTAGAGTCGGAAACGACTAGCACACATGTGCGGGGGAACCTTTACCTTTACCTTTACCTTATTGGAGGTGGTGACTCAGAGCTGTATGCAACAAAATTTCATTTTAATGTATGCTGATGAGTGTACATTCAAAGTGACAATAAAGTTATTCTATTCTATTCTATTCTATTTTATTCTATTCTATTCAGGACAGAAACAGGAACTGTTCCAATACCCCTACAAAAGAAGGCCTCGTCCTTATGAGCAGTGACAGGTGTCAATAAAGGGAGTCTCATCTGAGAAAGGACAGAGTTGCCCATTAGGTACTGAAATAATCAAGATGACAACCATTTATGACAATGTTTGTATGAAGGTGGGGTGCCTACGATGAAATATTTCACAGATCTCCGAGCCACGTTCACTTACCCAACTCTGCACCTTTGGCAGAAAGCCAGGTAGGAATGGCTCTGCCACGTCTTGGATTGGTTTATTTGTGTATTGCTCCAGATTCTGTTCCTGAAGATCCAAAGCACAGATCTGATTGCAGAAACACTGAAGGAAACAATCTTGGTAGTGTCGCTGTAGCTCTGCGCTGATCCTGCCTGGGTACATCTGAACTCCAATTTTGGGGAATTCCCCACTGCTTCCAACCTGGATGGTGTCAAAATGTCCTGCTTGACAGCCTAAGTTCTGTTGGTCCATGACTGACATGTCATCAAGGAAGCTTTGGAGAAAGACCTCAGGGGCGATTCTCCCTCTGTACAAAGAGCCAGATTTTTCTGCTTGCAGTTCTTCCCAAATCCGGCACAACTAAGGCATTTTCCTATTAAGGATTGCCAGTACAGAAGACAATCTGCCCCTCAGGTCTGCAGCCCGTCAGAAGGCAAATCAAGGACACCTAACCAAACTCTCCACTTGGGCCTGCTTTGCTACTTGAAGGGCATATAAATAGTCCTCGACTTACAACAGTTCATTCAGTGACCAAAGTTGCAACAGCATTGGGGGAAAAAAAAGTGACTTGTGACCATTTTCTCACGGTTACAACCTCTGTAGCATCCCCACGATCCCGCGATCAAAGTTCAGAATGTTGGCAACTGGTTCCTACTTTATGACCATTACTGTGTCCAAAGGTCACGTGATCACTTTTTGCAACCTTTTGCCAAGCCAAGTCAATGGGGAAGCCAGAGTCAGCTAATAACCGGGTTACTAACCTATCAACTGGTGATGACCTATAAAGCCCTAAATGGCATGGGTCCGGGTTATCTTAGGGAGCACCTGCTACCAGCATCAATCTCCCATCATCCTGTGCGCTCCCACAGGGAGGGCCTCCTTAGGGTGCCGCCGGTCACTGAGTGCCGGCGGGTGATCCCCCGGGGGAGGGCATTCTCTGTGGTCGCGCCTGCCCTGTGGAACGACCTGCCTGTGAAACTCCGGACCGCCCCCGACCTTCGTTCGTTTCGCCGGGACCTAACAACCTGGTTGTTTGATTTATCTGGCCTGGAGTGAGGAGTTTTAAATTTGTAAATTTTAAATTTAAATTTTAAATTTGGGCTA
Source organism: Daboia siamensis (assembly GCA_024449315.1). Taxonomy (NCBI): domain Eukaryota; kingdom Metazoa; phylum Chordata; class Lepidosauria; order Squamata; family Viperidae; genus Daboia; species Daboia siamensis. The sequence continues at coordinate 135,411 of JAKJMR010001034.1, forward strand.
TTGCTATTTTAATCCTATTTCAATTTTAACTTTATCTTCAACCTTCGTACTGTTTTCACCGTTTTTAACTTTTGCCCTGTAAACCGCCCTGAGTCCAATCTAATAAATAAATAAAAAAATAAAAAACTGCAGTGATTCACTGAGCAACCGTGGCAAGAAAAAGGGTCCTAACACGGGGGTCAAAGCTCACTTAACGAACGTTAACCGCAGAAAATTCCGGGCTTGACGGAAGTCGTAAGTCGAGGACAACCTGTATCTAACTGGGGTTGCGCCCATGCGCCTCTGGAGGACTCACGCGTGCAAGTCCTTTCACGTGCAAAAGCTAAACACGCGTGTCCCCTTTCAAAGCCAAAACGGCCCGCTCCCGTGCAAGCTCCATCAGCTGCCTGGGAGGAAAAGCTGGGGAATCCATCCATCAATCCGAAGGAATCCCCATCAATCCGAAGGAATCCCCATCAATCAATCAGAAGAGCTGGAAGGTCTATCTTGGGAGGTTTTCTAATCCAACCCCCGGAGGCGGAGGCTGCAGGAGATCCGTAAGCGGAAAATCATCCCCGGGTGTCTCTCCCTGCGCTTTTCCCGGGGATTCCCCGAGTCGATCGCCGCCATGACGGCTCCCCCGTGGGTCCCGCGCGGGCGCCAAGGAGGCGACTGCGGCCAGAGCGGCCGCTCCGACCAGAAAGCGGCCCTGATTGCGGGAGGACCCTCTTTCCTTCCGCTCTAGGAATCCCCTTCGGTTGTTTTTTTTTTCACTCTTCCCAGCTCTGCAGCAGCCAAGCCTTTCTTGTGGCGGCGGGTGGGCGTCCCCTCGATGGAATGCTGAACCCGAGGGAGGTTCCTCCTTGGCGTCTCCTCTCCCTCCGTTGCTCCGGAGAGCTTAGGCCGGGACTTCCCGCGAGAGCGCCGGGGAATCCCGTGGAGGAGTCGCCTTTGCAAAAGAAAAGGGGGAGCCGCTTAACGGCCAAAAAAGGGCTCGGGGTTACGACGAAGGAGGCAGAGGCTGCCGAGCAGCCCGCTGTGTGATTGTTGACTGACAGATTGATTGATTTTCCGAGCAAGCAACAAGTGATTAAATCAACCTGACTGAGTGTTGCAGCTGATGATTTATGGTGAATGTTTTTTTATGATTACAATCATGATTTATCAGTGGTTGTTTGCATGTACCCGGAGACAAATTCCTTGTGTGTCCAATCACGCTTGGCCAATGAAGAATTCTGTTCTGTTCCTATTCGTATCCTACTCTACATTAAAATGAGCATATCTAATAATAAATTAGTATAATGGTTTAAATAGAAAACGTTCAAGAGCTGTATGACAAATATAAAATTAAAACACAGAAATTTAAAACACGTCTGACATTATATAGTGTTTGAGGACCAGAAAAAAAACCAGTCTGAATAGCTTTATCAATGGCAATAATAATAATAAGAAGAAGAAGAAGAAGAAGAAGAAAAAGAAGAAGAAGAAGAAGTAGTAGTAGTTAGAAGGGACCTTGGAGGTCATCTAGTCCAACCCCCTGCTCAGGCAGGAAACCTTATACCATTTCAGGCAAATGGCTGTCCGGTCTCTTCTTAAAAGCTTCCAGTGTTGGAGCATTCACCGCCTCTGGAGGCAGGTAGTTCCACTGGTTAATTGTTCTAACTGTCAATTAGTATCAATTAGTGGGACTAGTATCTCAAAAATATCTCCTTTTCATTCCCTCACAACTGGTATTTATACATTTGCAATAGTGGAGAATATCTTTAGCTCTGGTGTAGGATGAGGATGAAGGTTTGTTCTCTGAGCTTGTGGGTTGGGTTTCCGAACGTTTTGTCACCAGGCTACGTAACATCTTTGTTGTGTAAAAATATAAATTATCGCGGCCTTTTTCTTATTTTCCTCCTGTGATAACACAGGAGCATAAACATCTGACAGTGGTTTGTTAAAAGAACTGTGGTTTAATACACAATATGAAACAACATCATTCAGGGAGCATACAGAATACAAGATAAGTCAGTTATATTCAAACGGTTGAAGTGAGCTAAAGATTCCAACTGCCATTCCCATCAGACCAGGGTAGGCAACTTTGGCTCTTTTATGACTCATGGCTGGCTCAAGAATTCTGGGAGTTGAAGTCCATGAGTCATAAAACTGCCTCGGTCAGTCTCTTAAAGGGATACTACCCCCATGCTGACACACACTCACTCACACACACACACACACACACTCTCTCTCTCTCTCTCTCTATATATATATATATATATATATATATATATATATATCAAAAAAATAAAGGGAACACAAAATAAGACATCCTATTAAATACAGTACATTGTGTTGTTTAAGTGTTCCCTTTATTGTTTTCAGCAGTATAAATAATAATAATAATAATAATAATAATAATAATAATAATAATAATAATAATAAGGAAGGGGAGGAGGAGGAAGGGGAGGAGGAGGAAGGGGAGGTCATCTAGTCCAACCCCCTGCTATGGCAGGAAACCCTATACCATTTCAGACAAATGGCTGGCCAGTCTCTTCTTAAAAACTTCCAGTGTTGGAGCATTCACCACTTCTGGAGGCAGGTTGTTCCACTGGTTAATTGTTCTGTCAGGAAGTTTCTCCTTAGTTCTAGGTTGCTTCTCTCCTTGACTAGTTTCCATCCATTGCTTCTTGTCCTGCTTTCAGGTGCTCTGGAGAACAGCTTGGCTCCCTCTTCTTTGTGGCAGCCCCTGAGATATTGGAACACTGCTACCATGTCACCCCTCACCCTTCTCTTCATTAAACTACACGTACCCAATTCCAGCAACCGTTCCCTATATATCATAATTACCTTGACAATCTGCAATGGACTTTAGAGAATGCCAGTGTCGATGTTCACAAGACCCTCAGTTGACAATCACACCCGAAGCCCTTATAAGCACAAAAACACTGACACCAACATCCCCTAAAGATCTTACCTAGCCTGGTAATGAAACGTTCAAAAATCAACCCACACGTCTCCAGTATTTATATGCCGTGGTGGTGCAGTCTACTTTGGCTGACACTGCCAGCTGCCAGCAGTTTGACAGTTCAATTCTCACCGGCTCAGAGTTGATTCAGGCTTTCATCCTTCTGAAGCCAGTTAAAATGAGGATCCAGATTGTCGGGGGGGGAGGGGGGGGCACATACCACTTAAGAGAGGGCTGTAAAGCATTATGAAGCAGTATACAAGTCTATGTGCTAGTGCTATTGCCTTGGCCTTCCATCCTTCTGAGGTCGGTAAAATGAGGACCCGGATTGTTGGGGGGGAGGGAGGCAATATGCTGACTCTGTAAACTGCCTAGAGAGGGCTGTAAAGCACTGTGAAATGGTATATAAGTGCTATAGCTATCTCAATAGATTGCATCAGTAGTTTTGATTGGTTGAATACATTTACCACACCACACACCTTAACATTTGGTGGGATAACTTTTTTCTGTGTCTCTGGACAGACTTTCCTAGGTCCTTCATGGGGCACCCAGTGATTATGTCAAATTTTTCTTTCGAAAAAATCCCAGCAGCCTCTGGTAGTGCCATAAATAGTGCTCTACAGTATGACCACTACCCTTGGAGATTTAATCCATGCCCATCTTGGCTTTTTTTACAGGGCTGGGATGTGTGCCATGTTGGGTCCAGCAAATAGTCAATTGACCCGGGATAGTTGTTTGTGACAGAGATAAACCAGACGTCGGAATCCATTTATATCACATTCATAAATGTATGTTTAAAACATTATCCCCCCCATACGGATTCTGCCATCTCCCGAGGAAGGAGCATATGTGGATTCAGCCTGCCTTAAGTTATTTCAAAGACCAA
>JAKJMR010001034.1:144225-165772 GCA_024449315.1 Daboia siamensis
ATAATAATAATAATAATAATAATAATAATGAGAAGGAGAAGAAGAAGGAGAAGAAGAAGAAGAAGAAGAAGAAGAAGAAGAAGTAGTAGTAGTTGGAAGGGACCTTGGAGGTCATCTAGTCCAACCCCCTGCTCAGGCAGGAAACCCTATACCATTTCAGACAAATGGCTGGCCTCAGTCATTTCCTTCTCTCTGACGTCACAGGGTTGTTGCGCAGACCAATGGAACATGCAGGCAGTCCTCAACTTACAACTCCTTGTTTAGCAGCCGTTCAAAGTTATATAACAGCACTGACAAAGCTAACACAACTAGTCCACCTCGCGTGACATTTGCAGTGTCCCCGAGGTCGAGTGATCAAAACTCAGGTTCTATAACAGTTGTTTCTCAATCGCAGGGGTTTTAAGATACATGGACTTCAACTCCCAGAATTCCTCAATCTGCATCCTGGGGTCAAGGATTGCCATTTGACACCGCCCCCCCCCCCAGCTAGCTCCCAACCAGCAAAGTTCATGGGGAAAGCTGGGTTTGCTTGAAGACCATGTGATTCCCTTGACAGGGCTGATTCGCTTAATAACCACAGCAAAAAGGAAGTGGAATTGGGTGTGACTCGCTTAATGACTCCCTTGCTTAGTGACAGCACTTCCGGTCTCAATTGTGACATAGGTTGAGGACTAGCTGTACAACGTCACCCAGAACTGTTCTCCCGCATATCTGGAGCACCTGCTCCAACCACTACACCAAGACCCAACCAACCTCTTTTAGGAATAAGGAGGAATATTGGCGAATATCTGTAGCTCGGGTGTAGGATGAGGGTGAAGGTTCAGTGGGTTTCCAAATCAACCGCACAGCCAAGCAGAGAAAGCACTGACCCCCAATCAAGCCACACAAGCCCCCCCCTCCCCCACACCAGTAGTTCACCTCCCAATGACCCTGACCTGATGTAACCTCCCCTTCACAAGACCCATCACAAGCCTCTCACTGGTGACTTACACCTGACCCATCACAAGACCCTCTCCACCCACACCTGAGGCCTTTATAAATAGAAGAACAACAACATCCCCTAAAGTCCACTGAAGGTGTTACCTAGAGATGTTATTTATTTATTTATTTATTTAGTTAGTTAGTTAGTTAGTTAGTTAGTTAGTTAGTTAGTCAGTCAGTCAGTCAGTCAGTCAGTCAGTCAGTTGCGAAGTCGTATCCAACCCATCGCGACCCCATGGACAACATTCCTGTCCTCTACCATCTTCTGGAGTCCCTTTAAGCTCATGCCTACTGCTTCAGTGACTCCATCCAGCCACCTCATTCTCTGTCGTCCCCTTCTTCTCTTGCCCTCAACCTTTCCCAGCATTAGGCTCTTCTCCAGTGAGTCCTTCCTTCTCATTAGGTGGCCAAAGTATTTGAGTTTCAGCTTCAGGATCTGGGTAGTTGAAAAGTTCTACTTCTCTCTTTTGTATGATAAAATGGGCACAGAATACTCAGGAAGTTATCACAATGGACACTTGGGAAAAGATCTGGGTGAGAAATGTAAAATTTACGCAAGCTCAAAACTTAAGAGAGAACTTTTATAAAATGTTTTATAGGTGGCATTTAGATCCTAAAAAGTTAGCAAGTATGTATCCGAATTATCAGCCTAAATGTTGGAGATGTGGCGGTGAAGATGCAACGTACTTTCATATATGGTGGACTTGTAAAAAGATCAAAGCATTTTGGATTAAAATTTGGTGGAATATGCAGAAGATATTCAAGAAAAGGATAAAGTTTTGTCCGCAATTGTTTTTACTGGGCATTATTACTGATACTACCGTGCTGGACATTAATCTGATGTTGAACTTAATTACGGCAGCGAGACTTTTAATAGGGCAATACTGGAAGAAGGAAGAACTGCCGACTATAGAGGAATGGACTTTAAAAGTTTCCAACCTGGCGGAAATGGCGAAGATTTCAGCATATTTGAAAGACCATTTACAACAACGATATATTGTGGAGTGGAAGAAATGGATTGATTACATCCAGAATAAATACGGGACTAAAAAGTTTCATCTAGCATTTGAATAAGTATATTGCTTGTAGTCAATTTATAAGAGCTAAAGTGCGAGAGATTTAATAGTTTATTGTTGTTAGTATATGGGAGTTTATGATTGGTTACTTTATTTTTATACCTTGTATCTAGCTCTGGGAAGTCCGGGGGGGGGGGGGGGGGGAAAGGGGGGGGTGAGAGGGTGGGATAGGGTTGGGAAGGGTTGGGGGATGGGATGTAATAATTAAAATGTACTGAAAAACTTTTCAATAAAAAAAAAAAAAGTTCTACTTCTCTCTTTTCACAAATAACTAAATGAGATGAAAGAAATGAAGGGGTGAAAAGCTGTCAAAAGATCTAAGTGAGCTGATTGGGATCTGTTTCTGGGGAAAGAAACTGCCTTACTGTCAGGACCCACCCCAATCCACGTCTTAGGAAAGAAGAACTCTTGGAGACAGGATTGTCCAAGCAGGAACTTTTACTAAAACATGATGGTCAGTGGATAATCTAGACAGGATCTGGAAACTGTATTGCAGATTGATACTTTTAAAGTGTCCCCGAGTAAAAAAAAAACAAAACCCTCCCCTCAGTCCATTTGGTCAGTCCCGGATCAACTGAGGTTCAGGTGTCAAAACCTTCCATGGGAAAAGGGATCTTCCATGCCTTTACGACATTTACTTCCTCCCCTTCAGATTCCAATTGGAGATACAAACCAGAATCTCTCCCCCCTACCTCTTTCTTTGTTCTTCTCAGTTCAAAGGTTCTTTCCCTGGTCTTTGATGACGGCCCCCCGGGCAGGCTGAATAAACAACCTTGCATCTAATGGATAAAGGTAAAGGTAAAGGTTCCCCTGCACATGTGTGCTAGTCGTTTCCGACTCTAGGGGCCGGTGCTCATCTCCGTTTCAAAGCCGAAGAGCCAGCGCTTGTCCGAGGACGTCTCTGTGGTCATGTGGCTGGCATGACTAGACGCCAAAGGCGCACGGAACGCTGTTACCTTCCCACTGGAGTGGTCCCTATTTTTCTACTTGCATTTTTACGTGCTTTCGAACTGCTAGGTTGGCAGAAGCTGGGACGAGTAACAGGCGCTCACTCTGCTACACGGCACTCGGGATTCGACCCGCCAAACTGCCGACCTTCTGATCGACAAGCTCAGCGTCCTAACCCACTGAGCCACCGCGTCCCTCTATCTAATGGATAGGGATGGCCAATTGACCTCTTCTCTTCTCCTCCTTGGGAATGGCAGAATCCAGCGAGGTGTGAGATTTAGGGGTGCACAGATAGGGAGTTAGGAATGGGATATAAATGGATTCTGACACTTACCAAGAGTTGCCAAAATCCCACCGATCTCCTCCATGACCTCTCCGTGCAGAGCTTTCTGGTCAGGCTTCAGCAGCGCCCACTCGTCTCTGGTGAAATGCACGGCCACGTCTTCCAAGATGAAGAGCCTCTGAAAGAAGGAGAATATGTTTCCTAACAGGGAGGAGGAGGAGGAGGAGGAGGAGGAAGAGGAGGAGGAGGAGGAGGAGGAGGAGGAGGAGGAGGAGGAGGAGGAGGAGGAGGAGGAGGAGGAGGAGGAGGAGGAGGAGGAGGAGGAGGAGGAGGAGATCTTTCTTGCTTATAGATAACATAGAGATTTCTACACTTCAGATGAGAAGCTAACTGAGTTTTAACTTCAGGATTTTCACATTCCTGAGTGACCATCACAGTCTCACTTGCAGATGCTTTGGCAGAGATAATGACAGAAATAAGATTCATCCACACTCAGTGAGGCCAGCAGCATAAAGGTCAGGTCACAAAAAGTTTCGGGTGTGTGGGGGGGTCCTTCCTTCCTTCCTTCCTTCCTTCCTTCCTTCCTTCCTTCCTTCCTTCCTTCCTCTACTGGTTTTGCTAGCACCACCGATTCTTTTTCCAATTTGGAAATTCATGGTTTTCCCCTTCATTTCTTTATACATACTGAAGGTAACACAGTGAAGCAAGAAGGAAATTTTAGAACTCTGGTAACGCTGTTAACAAGGAATCAAATTAACTGATTGAACGCCACCAAATGCATCATAACAGTTCTAAGTCTTTCAACCTATCTATAGAATCTTTGCTTTCCTTAACATTCCTTTGCAAGAGTCCTGCTGGCACAATGGAGGCTAATTCTGCTTACTCTCAGCAGTTTGATTCTCACTGGCTCAAGGTTGACTCAGCCTTCCATCCTTCTGAGGTCGGTAAAATGAGGACCCAGTTGCTGGGGGCAGAATGCTGATTCTGAAAACCGCTTAGAGAGGGCTGTAAAACACTGTGAAAAAATATATAAGTCTACAGCAGTGGCCAAAATTGTGGAAACCTTTTGGGAAAAGTGCATTTTTGAGGTTTGATGGCTAATAACACCACTTTTTTTTGTAGTAGCACCATAAAATTGAGGGACGCGGTGGCTCAATGGGTTAGGACACTGAGTTTGTAGATCAGAAAGTCGACAGTTTGGCGAGTTGAATCCCGAGTGCCGCGTAACAGAGTGAGCGCCCGTTACTCGTCCCAGCTTCTGCCAACCTAGCAGTTCGAAAGCACGTAAAAGTGCAAGTAGAAAAATAGGGACCACTCCGGTGGGAAGGTAACAGCGTTCCGTGCACCTTTGGCGTCTAGTCATGCCGGCCACATGACCACGGAGACGTCCTCGGACAAGCGCTGGCTCTTCGGCTTTGAAACGGAGATGAGCACCAGCCCATAGAGTCGGAAACAACTAGCACGCACCATGCGGGGGAACTTTTACTTTTACCTTATCATAAAATTATATGTCAATGGAAAGATAATTTAATCAAGAATGAAATGCAACCAAGTTTGTTCAACTATCTGTACTATATTCTATGAAAAGTTATAGCCAAGTAACCAGAAAAAGGAAGCACAACTTGCTTAGGTTGGTATCAGGTAGCTTTCCTTCATCTGATTGTTATGAGTATTTAGACAGCCAATCAGGTGTCATCTTGTTTTGGCAATGAGCCGATCAGATCACAGTAGATTCAGGTTGTTTTTTTTTAAATCCCATTTATATCCCGCCCTTCTCCGAAGACTCAGGGCGGCTTACAATCTAGGAAGCACAAATCAATGTGCTTAGCAATAGCCTTCATTCTATGTATATGCCTGCTTGTTAGGGCTTTCCCCCCCCCCCCAGCGGCATTTTTACAAAGTCAGCTTATTGCCCCCAACAATCTGGGTCCTCATTTTACCTACCTCGGAAGGATGGAAGGCTGAGTCAACCTTGAGCCTGGTGGGATGCGAACCTGCACTAATTGCAGGCAGCTGGTATTACTTAAGGAGGCATTAGCCCACTGCTCCACCAAGTTATTGATGTCATGTATTAAAGGTGAGAGGAGGACATTTGTCATTGTGTTATGTGATCGCTATCAAGTTGGTTGGGGTTTTTTTGTGTGTTCTTTCATTTAGTTACCTTGTAAAACATAATAAAATTCCAGTAATGGTGCAAAGAGTTGACTGGTCGCCCAGAAAGCGATGTAAAATAGAATTATTAAGTGAACAAGGCTACAGTTATAAGGAAATTAGAAGAAAAAATGGTGGAAACTTAACCAAAGGTGGCATTTCTACTTGTACACGTTTCCCAAAAGGTTTCCACAATTTTGGCCACTACTGTGTTATTGCTACTCACTATATCATTATAACCCTGAAAGGGAGGTTTTGCTAGAGATCCAATTCTTTCGATTCTCACCATGGACAAATGGCTACAAAAGTTGATGGAATTAGCAGCGACGGCTAAGTTGACCGTTTTGATAAAAGAAAAGAATATTGTTTCTACTCGGAAACCCGCTCCTGGACTTTGCGCTTGAGGTGGGGGGGGGGAATGAAACTATGATTTTGGGTTTTTACTGATTCGATTGATTTGTTGATATAGAAATGGCTACTATAGAAATGTAAAAAGATGAGATGTGATGTCTCTGGCTTATTTTACTGCAACAGAGGGAGTCGGAAGTCAACACCTTTTTCTTTCTTTCTTTCTCCCCCCTCCCCTTCCCCAAATCTTTTATTTGCTTTGGTATTTTCATATGTTATAAGTGAATAAAAATCATAATAACGAGATTTCCCCAGACCTTCCTATCTCCAGTTTCTCTCTCCCTGTCAGATATAAACTGACAATTTTAATGTTAGTTCTAATTTCTAATCACCACAGATCGTCACCAGCATGCTGTTCCCCTTTATTTCCTCCTACCCAATCCAGTTGCACACCAGCTGTTTTCTCTCCATTGAACAGGACAGGAGGCTGAGGAGGCATTTCCAGCATCGCTCTATTGCCTACGAAGAACAAAGAGATCCAAGTCAGTCATATCTTCTTTATCTTAGAAAATACTTGTTTTACACTTCCCATGAATTAAAACACATCAATCCTTATCTGACCAAGAACCATGTGGGCTTTTAACTCCCCCAAATTTCCCATGCTGGCTGGGGAAATTTTGCGAGTTGAAGTCCACACAACTTAAAAGTTGCCAGGTTGGAAGAACATATATATTTTTTTCTGTATTTTATAGTATAAGTTAATAACGGTGGCTCAGTGGGTTAGGACGCTGAGCTTGTCGATCAGAAGGTCGGCAGTTTGGCGGGTCGAATCCCGAGTGCCGCGTAACAGAGTGAGCGCCTGTTACTCGTCCCAGCTTCTGCCAACCTAGCAGTTCGAAAGCACGTAAAAATGCTAGTAGAAAAATAGGGACCACTTCGGTGGGAAGGTAACAGCGTTCCGTGCGCCTTTGGCGTCTAGTCATGCCGGCCACATGACCACGGAGACGTCCTCGGACAAGTGCTGGCACTTTGGCTTTGAAACGGAGATGAGCACCGGCCCCTAGAGTCGGAAACGACTAGCACGCATGTGCGGGGGAACCTTTACCTTTACCTAATAAAATTAAAACATTTAAACCAAAAGGAGATGGTGAAACTCCTCTATTTTAATTTCTTACCTTAAATAGAGAGATGCAAACTCCAAATGTGGGCCCTGAAGGATAGTGCCCCCAAAAAATAATTAAAAGAGCAAGTGAGCAAGTAGCTCCTTTTTCTTTGAGCTTCTGTCTGTAATCCGCTGGATCCTGTTTTGTTTGCTTGTTTGTCTCAGGGGAAATCAGTTCTTGTTCCCAATGAATCCTCTTTTTTCCTCCCTAAAAACAATGGAAAATGAAGTCTGGGATGAACTTTCATAGACAGGACAGTAATATGGCAAATGTGCCTTGTTTTATAAAAAAAAAACTACACAAGCCTTGGCATGATATTTGGTGCAAATCAAGATGTTCTGGGTACTTTCCACTTTGACTGAACCACTAGCTGGTGTTAAAGAGAATGTAGACCTTATTTATACAGAAGGGATTTAAAACACATATGTGACACTGTATAGCATTTGAGACCCAGAAAGTAGCAGTCTGAATAGCTTTATCATTTTTTTTAAAATTACATTTATATCCCGCCCTTCTCCAAAGACTCAGGGCGGCTTACAAGCTTAGCAGTAGCCTTCATTCAAAGCCTGCTTGTTAGGGCTTTCACACACACACACACCCAAGCGGCATTATTACAAAGTCAGCTTAATTGCTCCCAACAATCTGGGTCCTCATTTTACCTACCTCGGAAGGATGGAAGGCTGAGTCAACCTTGAGCCTGGTGGGACTCGAACCTGCATTAATTGCAGGCAGCTGGTGTTACTTAAGGAGTTACTTTAGCCCTCTGCTCCACCAAGGCTCATTGGCCAGGAAAGAAAAAATGTTCCTTGTACATGGTCCAATTCCCCACATTTGCAGTTTCCACCTCCTCTATTTGGAATGGAATAGAACAGAGCTGGAAGGGTCCTTGGAGGTCATCTAGTCCAACCCCGCTTCGCCTTGGCTGCATCGGCGCTTGCAGAAACCCCGGAGGAAAGGCTGGGCTGCGTACCTGAGAGTCCTCGGGGGGTGTACCGGCTGGGCAAAGTCCGGAGATCGGAGGAAGGTTATACCGGCAAGCCTCTTTCTCCGTCTCTCTCCGCGGGGAATCCCTGCCCGGACGCGACGCCCGGAGGAGAAGCACCCACTGGATGCCTGCCGAGTCTCGGAGGCGAAAGAAGCAAGAGCGGCCGTCCAGACCCGGAAAAGCAAGCAGGTTAAAAAACAAAACTGAAAGGGTCTCTGCCGCTCTAGGCGTTTACGTCTGTGCCCTTAACCCATTCCTAGCCGAGCATTTGAAGGCCCGGCTGAGCTAAGCCATAGAAAGGGGTCATCCATCATCCAAGTCTCGGGTCGTAAATTAAAGAGCAGGTCCGTCATGCAAATTTTAGATAGGGGGGGGGCAGCTTTCAATGCACTATTCTCAAAGTTGATCACTTGCAAATTTGATCACTTTGGGAGAAGTGCAGAGAAGAACCGATCAGAATAGAATCAATCAAAAGGAAACAAGAAACTCCGGTTCCCTCCTGAAAAAAAAAAAAAAAAAAGCACCTTTGGGACAACCATGACCTGGATGACAATCCATAGATAATCAGCTGGAAGGGACCTTGGAGGACTTCTAGTCCAGTCCCCCCCCCCCCCCAAGCAGGAGACCCTATATTCCTTGGCTCAGGAATTCTGGGAGTTGAAGTCCATGAGTCATAAAAGATTCAAGGTTGCCTGCCCTATACCATTTCAAACAAATGACCATCCAGCCTGTTCTTAAGAACCTCCATTGACAAAGCACCTGCAGCTTCTGATGGCAACTGTTGTTAACTGCGAAGTGGTGTCCGACTCATCGCGACCCTATGGACAACGTTCCTCCAGGCCTTCCTGTCCTCTACCATCTTCTGGAGTCCATCTAAGCTCACATCTTCTGCTTCAGTGACTCCATCCAGCCACCTCATTCTCTGCCGTCCCCTTCTTCTCTTGCCCTCAACCTCTCCCAGCATGAGGCTCTTCTCCAGTGAGTCCTTCCTTTTCATTAGGTGGCCAAAGGATTTGAGTTTTAGCTTCAGGATCTGGCCTTCTAAAGAGCAGTCAGGGTTGATCTCCTCTAGGACTGACCGGTTTGATCGCCTTGCAGTGCAAGGGACTCGCAGGAGTCTTCTCCAGCACCACAGTTCAAAGGCCTCAATTCTTTGGCGCTCAGCCTTTCTTATGGTCCAACTTTCACTGCCATACATTGCAACTGGGAAGACCATAGCCTTGACCATACGCACTTTTGTTGACAGGGTGATGTCTCTGCTTTTTAGTGTGCTGTCTAGATTTGCCAAGGCTTTCCTCCCCAGGAGCAAGCGTCTTTTAATTTCTTGGCTACAGTCCCCATCTGCGGTGATCTTGGAGCCCAGGAAAATAAAATCTGTCACTATCTCCATTTCTTCCCCATCTATTTGCCAGGAATTGAGAGGGCCGGATGCCATGATCTTGGTTTTCTTAATGTTAAGTTTCAACCCAACTTTTGCACTCTCCTTCTTCACCTGCAACAAGAGGCTCTTTAGTTCTTCTTCATTTTCTGCCATTAGAGAGAATGGATTCTTTTAACGGCTACCATAAAAGTGGTTGAAAAATTGAATCTGGTCACCTGGGTGCCTCGTATTAAGGACTTACCGCTGAAACTCCTGTTCCAATTATAGTCATAACTCGAGAACTACCTATCTTTAGTATTCTGTTTTGCTAGACATTTGTACGGCACCATAGAGAATAGGGCCCTGAGAAGAGTGGACAATGAAGCCCTTAAAAAAGAATTTATATAAGAGCCGTGCCATGGCGCAGTGGTTAGAATGCAGTGCTGCGAGCTAATTCTGCTGACTGCTAGCAGTTCGAGCCTCACCAGTTCATGGTTGACTCTGCCTTCCATCCTTCCAAGTAAAATGAGGACCCAGATTGTTGGGGGCAATATTGCTGACTCTGTAAGCTGCTTAAGAGAGGGCTGTAAAGCACTGTGGTGTTCTGTCCCAGCCTATGTGAGTCCTTGTTAATGCTCACAAGGAGAAACCCCCCTTCCAAGAAACAGGCAGGAACCTCAAGAAAAAAACCCAAACCCTTTTATTCTCACAGACCTGAGTCAATGTCCAAAGCAAACAAACACAGTCCACAGAAACTCGATCCTCAACACGAACCTTCCCTTTTATAATTCAGCCAGAGCGTGGCTTCCTCATGCCTGCTCCTTTGCCTTTGGAGCCACCCCATTGCATTCCTCTGTCCTACTCGCTTCTCTTGCCTGCGCTTTCGTGCATCCTGGATATTTCCCAACTGTTCTTCATCACTGTCCAACTTAGGCTCCCAGCATAGCTGTGTCTCAGCCTGAGTGTGAGTAGAGGGGCCAGGCTGCTCGTCCGACTGTAAGTCTTGGAGCTCCTCAGAGCCTTCTTCTGACTCTAATGTCACTCCAGGCCCCTCCTCCTCATCTGATTCCTCAGACTCAGCTGCTGGATCCACTGGCTGGCGAGGAATCCCAATAAGCAGTATATAAGTGCTAGTGTTAGTTGCTAGTGCTATGTCTCCAATTCTTTCTCTTCTGAAAAAATAAAAACTAAAACATTGTAGTCAAAATGTCATTCTTCCCCCCCCCCCCCCCAATTATGTGTATTTGGTTTTGCCTACACATTTTTGCATTGCTTGGAGATTTTGCAATGAATTCTGCAAATCCAGTCTTCAGGTTCACATTAAAGAGGGCTCTGGATCTAGCTAATCTTTCAAACAGCCCTCATTCACCCTGAACTGTGGTGGTGCAGGATCCAGATTGTTGGAGCAATATGTTGACTCTGTAAACTGCTTAGAGAAGGCTGTAAAGCGGTATATAAGTCTAAGTGCTATTGCTATTCAACCAACTTGCTAATCAGGATGATATGAAGCCATTTGTGAAATTCTTTTCCCTGATCAAGGTATTTTACATCAATAGCATCCCAGCTACTAACTAAACTTTTTACAACCTCACCTCAATTCCAACACTTTAAAGATGCCTTCATAAAGCATCAAAAAATTAAGGTGCCATACTCAATGTCTGTGCTTGCTGATGTCTCTTCTCCCTACCTAGAAACCAAGTAGAATCATTTAGATTCAGAATACAGCTGGAAGGGACTTTGGAGGTCTTCTAGTCTAGCCCTGTTCAAGGAGGAGACCCTATACCATTTCAGAGAAGTGGCTGCCCAGTCTCTTCTTAAAAACCTGCAGTGATGAAGCATCCACAACTTCTGGAGGCAAGCTGTTCCACTGGTTAATTGTCCTCACTGTTAGGAAACTTCTCCTTAATCCCAGGTTGCTTCTCTCCTTGATGAGTTTCCATCCCTTGTTTCTTGTCCTGCCCTCTGGTGAATAAGTTGACCCCCGCTCCCTGCTATCATATCCCCCCCTAGTCCTTCTTTTCTCTAGACTGGCCATTCCCAAATCCGGCAACTGTTCTTCTTATGTTTTAGACTCCCAACCTTTAAGAGCCTTGGTGGAGCAGTGGGCTAATGCCTCCTTAAGTAACACCAGCTGCCTGCAAGTAGTGCAGGTTCGAGTCCCACCAGGCTCAAGGTTGACTCAGCCTTCCATCCCTCCGAGGTAGGTAAAATGAGGACCCAGATTGTTGGGGGCAATAAGCTGACTTTGTAAAATGCCGCTTGGGGTGTGTGTGAAAGCCCTAACAAGCAGGCATATACATAGAATGAAGGCTACTGCTAAGCTTGTAAGCCGCCCTGAGTCTTTGGAGAAGGGCGGGATATAAATATAATAATAATAATAATAATAATAATAATAATAATAATAATAATAATAGTAGTAGTAGTAGTAGTAGTAGTAGTAGTAGTCATCTTAGTTGCTTTTTTCCAAAGTCTCAACATCTTTTTTGTAATGTGATGACAACTCTCAATGGATCATGGCAAATCTTGAATGGCATTTTCTCTGGTTTCACATGCAGACATGACTTCATAGACTTAACTGGTTGGAACACATGTTTCTGTTCCTTTAAGCAGAAAAGTGCCAACTACCACAACTTTGTATTTTTCTAGTAACCTAACTACAATATGAACAACGCAGTTCTTTTTCTATTGCATATAGATGATAGACAGACAGACATAGAGAGATATACTGATTTGGTTTTCCTGTCACATATACCATACTACAATGTGTATTTTTATAATTCAGTATTTCACAAATAACATTTCATCATACTGATTTTCAATACAAAACAATGAGCTGAGTCACACAAGCACCTCTCCTATCATTAAAAGCTACTGTAGTTTTATTGTGATGAACTTCAAAAGCTTTTTCTGTATGTATTCCTTTTAATCTAAGACATTGTCCCTGGATCAGAAATGAATTTCATCTTCTCCTTTATCTTCCAAGCATTGGCTAAGAATCTATCGGGTTTCAGTAATGTTGTCTTAAATTTGTCCTTGTAATGAATCTCAATCCACATTCCACAAGTACCAATTAGTCTGTAGGACTCTTTGAGGCCTACTCAGCTAAGTAAAGGTAAAGGTAAAGGTTCCCCCGCACATGCATGCTAGTCGTTTCCGACTCTAGGGGCCGGTGCTCATCTCCGTTTCAAAGCCGAAGAGCCAGCGCTTGTCCAAGGACTTCTCTGTGGTCATGTGGCCGGCATGACTAGACACCAAAGGCGCATGGAACGCTGTTACCTTCCCACCGGAGTGGTCCCTATTTTTCTACTTGCATTTTTACGTGCTTTCGAACTGCTAGGTGGGCAGAAGCTGGGACGAGTAACAGACACTCACTCTGCTATGCGGCACTCGGGATTCGACCCGCCAAACTGCCGACCTTCTGATCGACAAGCTCAGCATCTTAACCCACTGAGCCACCGCGTCCCAGCTATGTCTTACTAAAACTTTTCCCCAGCTTGGTTTCTAAAGGCTGACTTTATGACATCACTGGCCAACCTCTTTAGACAACCCATTTTTTTATGTTCTGTGTGATTTCTTTAAAGTATACGAATATGTCTCTGTGATGACTCCCCCAGTGCTTCCACACATGCCTCTCCAGATGTCTGGTGCATGTCAGGAGGGAAGGCAACGGATGATTATGAGGTGGAGACTGCGAGTCCAAGCGAGGTGGAGCAGTAGATGGGAGAGCTGAGAGTGATTCAGCCGAGACACAGCTGCAGGAGGACAGCACTGAGGCTTCAGAGGGGGAAAGCATGCAGCTACAGCTGTTCAGTGATCCACTGCTTTCTCCACCTGAACTGAGAACATGCAGAGTGAAGAAAAGGCAGAAGCAGTGAAGGCCAGCCTGACTACTCACAAGGAGACAGTCTTATCCCTTGAGGAGCTGCACCAGAAGCTATTTAGCACAGATGGATTGGAGACCATATGGGAACGTGTTCATTTCCTAGCTTTGTGTTTCCTGGTTGTCATGATTCCTGCCTTGCTTCGGACACCACGCTTTGACTTTTGACTCTTCTTGCCTCATGAACCCTCTTGTATTGCAGAACTGATTTGCCTGGTGGACTTATCTTGTTTGGAAACTTTCAGGTGCCTTGTGGACTCATTGACCATTGCTCCATGGAGAGGATTGGTTTCTTTTTGACTGGATTCAATTGGGACAGTTCTGGGCTTTTGGTAAAGGGAATTGCTGGGGAACATTAATAATACCAATAAAACACCATCACGTGTGGGTGAGGAAACAGGACAGCACAATATCCTGGTAATAAAGCACTTTCCCTTTTCTAATAAATTATGCGGCTTCTTCCCAAGTGAATATTATTAAATGCTTAACTCAGAATCAAGCAAAGGGGTTGGGGGCGGGATTTATATGTTTATCTCACTCATGTGGGTTTCGTAATGGGAGGTGAGGGAACTAATCATAGTGAAATTCTTTCCATGCTCCAGAAATGTGTATGGTCTCTCCCCCATGTGACTTCTTTCATGGATGCTAAGTTGAGACCTGAGAGAGAAACATTTTCCACATTTCAAGCACTTGTGTGGATTCTCATCACTATGAAGTTGACGATGGGAAACCAGATGACTGCGCAAATGGAAGTTCATCCCACACTCTGAGCATTTATACGGACTCTCGCTTGTGTGAGTTCTCTGGTGTCTACTCAGATGAGTGTTCGAACTGAAGCATTTCCCACATTCCAGACATTTGTAGGGTTTCTCACCTGTATGAATTCGGTGATGGGTGACAAGGGAACTCTTGACGCTGAAGCTCTTTCCGCATTCCAAACATGTGTAAGGCCTTTCCCCTGTATGAATCCGTTGATGGGTTCTCAGGTGCGCATTCCAATTGAAACATTTCCCACACTCTGAGCATTTATAAGATCTATCCCCTGTGTGACTCTTCTCATGTGTGCCGAGGCTAGCCTTCGTGATGAAGCTCTTCCCACATTCCAGGCATTTGTAAGGTTTCCCCTTTCTGTGATTTTTCACATGGATAAAAAGATGGGAACTGCGAAGGAAGCATTTCCCACATTCTGGACATTTATACGGTCTCTCCCCCGTATGAATCCTTTGATGAGAGGCCAGGTTACTGCTGACATTGAAACTCTTTCCGCACTTTGTGCATTTATACGGCTTCTCTCCTGTATGGATCCTTTGATGGCGGCAGAGGTGTGTGTTTGAACTGAAGCACTTTCCACACTCATAGCATTTATAGGGTCTCTCCCCTGTATGGGTTCTCTGGTGCCTGCGCAAGTGGGTGTTTGAACTAAAACCCTTTCCACATTCTGAACACTGATAGGGCTTCTCTCCTGTGTGCATGATCTGATGGGTAGTAAGAGAAGAACTCTGAGTGAAGCTTTTCCCACACTCCAAGCATTTATAGGGTTCTTTCCCTGTGTGGGTTCTCTGATGCCTGTTAAGTTCAGCTCTCTGGCTATAGCACTTTCCACACTCCAAGCACTGATGGGGTCTCTCCCCTGTGTGAATTCTTTGATGCCTGTGCAAATGGGTATTTGAACTGAAGCACTTCCCGCATTCCATACATTTAAAGGGTTTCTCCCCCGTGTGAATGATTTGATGTGTAATAAGCGCCGAATTCTGAGTGAAACTTTTTCCGCATTCTAAGCATTGATAGGGTCTCTCCCCTGTGTGGGTACTCTGGTGTCTACTTAACTGTGCCTTCTGAGTGAAGCATTTGCCACACTCCAAGCATTTGTGCAGCTTTTCTCCTGTGTGAATTTTTCTATGTTTAATCAGATCGGAACTATGAGCAAAGCATTTTCCACACTCCTGGCATTTGTGTGGTTTCTCCCCTGTGTGAATCTTCTTATGCTTCACCAGGTCTGAACTGCCCATGAAAAACTTCCCATATTCTAAGCACTGATAGGGATTCTCCCCCGTGTGGATTTTCTTATGCTTCACCAGATCCGAGCTGCGAGCAAAACGTTTTCCACACTCTGGGCATTGATAGGGTTTCTCGCCGGTGTGAACGCTGTGATGAGAAGCAAGATTACTGCTCATGCTGAAACTTTTTCCGCACTTCGAACATTTATAGGGTTTCTCCCCAGTGTGAATCCTTTGATGTCTGCTCAAGTGCCTGTTGGAACTGAAGCACTTTCCACATTCTGAACATTTGGAGGGCTTCTCCCCGGTGTGAATCCGGTGATGCGAAGTGAGGTTACTGCTCACACTGAATCTTTTTCCGCATACCAAGCAGTGATACGGCTTTTCACCTGTGTGAATTCTTTGATGGATGCTCAGGTGTGTGTTGGAAGTGAAGCACTTCCCACATTCCAAGCATTTGTATGGTTTCTCCTCCATGTGAATGATTTGATGCATAATCAGAGCCGAACTCTCAGTGAATCGCTTTCCGCACTCCAAACATTTATAGGGTTTCTCTCCTGTGTGACCTCTCTGATGTCTCTCTAGATTTGTCTTCCACGTAAAACACTTTCTACATTGCAGGCACCGATACGGCTTTTCGTTTGTGTGAGTTCTTTTATGTGCGTTAAGCTCTCCTTTTGTAAAGAAGGACTTTTCACACTGTAAGCATTTACATGGTTTCTCCTCTATGTAAATCCTTCCATGGGTACTCTGTTCTTTCTTAAGGACTTTCCACTCCTCACCTTGAGAAACAAGAAAAATGGGAAAATCAACAAATATTCTTAACAAATAGAATAGCTGTGATGATTGGATAACTAAAAGCACTTTGGAATTTATGGATCAGATTGCGTCAACTCAATCTAATCTCCAATATGACCAATGCTTTTTTTGTAAAAAAAAAAGGTGCCAGAACTCACACGTCATACAACCCACCTTGCCTATCCTACAAGGTTCCATCCAAAAAAGGTGCCGGAACTCCGTTCTGAGCGTTCTATGAGAAAAAAAGCCCTGAATATGACACTGTTTATAAGTGGCCTATATTTAAGAGGACCCAGATTGTTGGGGGCAATAAGCTGACTTTGTAATAATGCCGCTGGGGGGGGGGGGAGCGAAAGCCCTAATAAGCAGGCATATACATAAAATGAAGGCTATTGCTAAGCACATTGATTTGTGCTTCTTAGATTGTAAGCCGCCCTGAGTCTTCGGAGAAGGGCGGGATATAAATGGGATTAAAAAAAACACAATACAAATCAGATAACTGGTGTTCTGCTACCTGCTATATCCCACTTAAAATCAAAAGGAAATTCAAATAATAAGTTCTGAATTCTCAAATTCAAGTTACTGACATGTGAAAAATATGTTTATTCTTCTATGATTCATTGCTCCTGTTAAGACCTTTCTTATCTGCCCACTTAAGATATATTGTACAGAGGAGTGTTTCCCAAACTTTTTCTTTTCTTCCAAATCAGAAAGTCCTTTTGACAACTGTCCAGCTGGCGGATCCAGAAAAAGAAACTCCTGGGACATTATTCTACCAAGAGTATAAACTTTATTGAATAAACCATATTGGCACAGACGAAGCAAAACCAGCTCTGGGTTTTCCGTGCAAAAGCTAGCATAGTTATTTCCCTGTTTTCCTTGTGGGCCACCCATAGTCCATTACATCCACCAATCATTTTGTTATGAGAAACCAGCGAGCCATGCTAGTCCACCTGCTTGATGTGTCCTTGGGTTGAGCACTCTCTCACAGGAACAGACACTGCTCAGATGCAAGTGCCCCCAGCCTTGTATTCCCTCCACCCACTTTTCTTTGTGAAGCTGTGAGTGAAGCAGAATGTAGGTGAAAGTGCAAATCAGTCTTGACAATGTAGGTAATATATTTTAAGTCAATTTAAATGCCCTCATTGTGACTAGGTAATGGGTTCACATTAAGCAAAGAAAGCCCCATTTATACCATTTTGAACAATCTATCCAGATTTGGCAAGCACAGCTCTAAGGTATGCATGCATGATAGTGCTTCTCAACAGTGGCTTGTGTGTATAACACAGGCAATCCTTGACTTACTGTCAGAATCCATTTATATCCCATTCCTAAATCCCTATCTGTATACCCCCAAATCTCACCCCTCACTGGATTCTGCCATTCCCAAGGAGGAGGAGAGAAGAGGTTAATTGGCCATCCCTATCCATTAGATAGGGACGCGGTGGCTCAGTGGGTTGGGACTCTGAGCTTGTCGATCTGAAGGTCGGCAGTTTGGCGGGTCGAATCCCAAGTGCCGCATAACAGAGTGAGCGCCTGTTACTCGTCCCAGCTTCTGCCAACCTAGCAGTTCGAAAGCACGTAAAAATGCAAGTAGAAAAATGGGGACCACTATGGTGGGAAGGTAACAGCGTTCTGTGCGCCTTTGGCAACTAGTCATGCTGGCCACATGACCACGGAGACATCCTCGGACAAGCGCTGGCTCTTCGGCTTTGAAACGGAGATGAGCACCGGCTCCTAGAGTTGGAAACGACTAGCATGCATGTGCGGGGGAACCTTTACCTTTTTATCCATTAGATGCAAGGTTGTTTATTCAGCCTGCCTGGAGGCCATCATCAAAGACCAGGGAAAGAACCTTTGAACTGAGAAGAACAAAAAAAGAGGGGTTTTGTCCGCAATTGTTCTTACTGGGCATTATTACTGATACTACCGTGGCGGACACTAATCTGATGCTGAACTTAATTACGGCAGCGAGACTTTTAATAGGGCAATATTGGAAGAAGGAAGAACTGCCGACTATAGAGGAATGGACTTTAAAAGTTTCCAACCTGGCGGAAATGGCGAAGATTTCAGCATATTTGAAAGACCATTCGCAACAACGATATATTGTGGAGTGGAAGAAATGGATTGATTACATCCAGAATAAATACCGGACTAAAAAGTTTCATCTAGCATTTGAATAAGTATATTGCTTGCAGTCAACATATAAGAGCTAAAGTGCGAGAGACTTAATAGTTTATTGTTAGTAGTATATGGGAGTTTATGATTGGTTACTTTATTTTTATACCTTGTATCCAGCTCTGGGAAGTCAGGGGGGGGTGGGGGGAAGGGAAGGGGAGGGTGAGAGGGTGGGATAGGGTTGGGAAGGGAGGGAAGGGTTGGGGGAAGGGATGTAATAAATAAAATGTATTGAAAAACTTTTTAATAAAAAAAAAAAAAAAGAGGGGGGGGGAATTCTGGTTTGTATCTCTGATTGGAATTTGAAGAGGAGAAAGCAACGATGTTGTAAATGCATGGAAGATCCCTTTTCCCACGAAGGGTTTTGACACACGAAACGTAACTGGTCCGGGACTGACCAAATGGACTGAGGGGAGGGGGTTTTTACTTGGGGACACTTTAAAAGTATCAATCTGCAACACAGTTTCCAGATCCTGTCTAGATTTTCCACTGACAATCATGTTTTAGTAAAAGTTCCTGCTTGGACAATCCTGTCTCCAAGAGTTCTTCTTTCCTAAGGCGTGGATTGGGGTGGGTCCTGACACGGTTGCGGCTGGGACTAGAAATCCAGTTGTAGGTCACTCCAAATGTAAATCGAGGCGCTCACTTGACCTTTTTTTCAACATTTCTCACAGTGAATGACCTTGTCCATTGAGTAAACAGTAAGGTCATGAAGGGCACCCATTTTTCTGGGCAATTTTTGCTTGAAACTAGCAAAGCAAATTGCGTGTCATGGTTCTGACAGATGAAACTTCAAAAGAACTTTGAGGCATTGTTTACCTTAAAGAATCTTTTATTCAAGAAACAGAGCATCGGCACTACACAGTTGACGCCAAAAACTGAATTCCCCCCGCTCCCCTGGGCACAAAGTATCAAAGCACTATTCCCTCCTCCAATTAACACTCATAAATCACATTTCCCCAATGAACTTGAAATGCGGGCTTTCTCCCCAACTCTCCACCCCGCCAAATCTTTATCAGCTCTAGGCTCAATAACCTTGAATCTCACGCTATGTTTAGTGTTGTTACGTCTAGCTGGACTCTCATTCACATCCCCCCCTCCCAGCATCATCTAACTCTAAAAGCGAAAGAGAAAAGATAGCTACATTTCCATCTGTTGTCAAAGCAAAAACATCCGACGTTAGCAGCGTTGACATTGCATTCATGTGGGACATTACAACTGGTCAAAAAGACGAGCCGGTTCCCAAGGACCCAAAATCTGTCACATGACTGCAGGGAAGGAGTGAGGCTGATATTTTACAATGGCCGGAAATGCTTTACGGGCTGTAAAGTGTCTGTTCCAAGATGGTTGTAACTCCGAACGGTCGTAAGTCAAGGACTATCTACACTTCTGGGAGTGTTCTGATGCCAAGATGATTTGTGCCAATTGCTAAATTCTTACTTCAATGCGACTATATTCGATTTTGCACCCAACTTCATTCCATATAAATTCCTGTGCAATATTTATTAAACTGAAATAAACTTTGATAAATACCGATACCCATGAGGAAAAAGGTCTGATGTCAAAAATGAAACTTTGGCAGCAGCTATGTGTCTCTTCATTTAGTCATACCATTAGAGTTGGGGGTGGGGGGAAGAGATGTTGCTTTAAAAGTGTTTAGATGGAGAAATGAAACTTTTTTTTTAATTCTGCTGAAGACAGTGAGAGCTTGAGCCATTTACAAGGACACTAAAGCAGGTGTGGAAGAAAAGCAGACGGTTCCCATAATGAAGAAAAATTGTTTACAGGGACTATGTGAGAGAGTGGATGGCTTGGGAGAAGAGACTATTGTTTAATTCTTTGATTTAGTGTCTGGGAACCTTTGAGTGAATTTTGCTTCGACAGTACTGTGCTGCGTATTCAATAAGCAGTGAGCATTTCAGAAGCGAAATGATCCCGGTGATTTATTTGGATTCTCAAGCTGGATGTTGCCATCTGAGAGGTTGAAATATTACACCTGTGAATAAGACCCTAAAAGGATCCATTTTTAATGGGTTTCCAAGAGAAAAAAAATGCAACTTACCTAGATAGGCCAAAATCCCACTGATCTCCTCCATGACTTCTCTGTGCAGAGCTTTCTGGGCAGGATCTAGCAGTCCCCACTCGTCCTTGGTGAAATGCACGGCCACTTCCTGCAAAGTGAACAGCCCCTGGAAAAAAAAAAAAGGCATCATCATAGATAGTATAGAGACTGTTCTTTACCTAGATGACAGAACCATAATAAGAGCCGGGTATTAACTTCAGGAATTTAACACCCCATCCCCACCCCCACAGTCCAGCTGATTTCAATCTTCTTGCGGGAAAACTTTTGACAGCTACAGACAAGGGAAATCCTTGTTCAGAAAGACCTAGTTGCCACTGGGTCAGATTAAGGCCTATTGAACTCTGGTGCTGGAGAAGACTCCTGCGAGTCCCGTGGACTGCAAGGAGATCAAACCGGTCAGTCCTAGAGGAGATCCACCCTGACTGCTCTTTAGAAGGCCAGATCCTGAAGCTAAAACTCAAATACTTTGGCCACCTAATGAGAAGGAAGGACTCACTGGAGAAGAGCCTAATGCTGGGAAAGGTTGAGGGCAAGAGAAGAAGGGGACGACAGAGAATGAGGTGGCTGGATGGAGTCACTGAAGCAGGAGGCGTGAGCTTAAATGGACTCCAGAAGATGGTAGAGGACAGGAAGGCCTGGAGGAACATTGTCCATAGGCTCGCGATGGGTCGGACACGACTTCGCAACTAACAGCAAAGATTCCCAGAGACCCTCTTCTCATTTTCCTTACCGCATCCAGAGCAGCAGCTGTTTTCCCGCCTTGAAAAAGAAGGGGTGTTTGAGTCTGTATTTCCAGCATTATCTCCTCACCTGCAAGAGAAGGGGGTGGATGTATTTATTTATGGAGGCAACTCCAATAGCTGCCCATCAATCTTGCATTCAGACTAGGTGGAGCCCAGGGGGTTAAAACCAAACAGGAACCGCAATATAGAACAAACACCCAGAGCAAGCAGTCGAACACGTGCACAATGAACTAACTTCATCTCACCTTTAGGGAAAAGACTGAAACTAAACCAATCAACCAACAGGAATCATTTTATTTTCTCACCTCAGAGCCAGAGAGAAATTCAAAGCATTTGGGTTTTTTTTTTTAAAAAAATGACTATTTCATACTGTAAGTAGTATATCTTATCTCATTTTTGCTCTAGGCCCAGCAGACTCCTCCATTTATACTAAGGATCACCTTATAGGGGAGACGGGTAGCATAAAAATGATAGATAGATAGATAGATAGATAGATAGATAGATAGATAGATAGATAGATAGATAGACGAAGGAAGGAAGGAAGGAAGGAAGGAAGGAAGGAAAGAAAGAAAG
>JAKJMR010001034.1:165872-176553 GCA_024449315.1 Daboia siamensis
GAAGGAAGGAAGGAAGGAAGGAAGGAAGGAAGGAAGAAAGAAAGAAAAAAAGAAAGAAAGAAAGAGGAAGGAAGGAAGGAAGGAAAGGAAGGAAGGAAAGAAAGAAAGAAAGAAAGAAAGAAAGAAAGAAAGAAAGAAAGAAAGAAAGAAAGAAAGAAAGAAAGAAAGAAAGAAAGAAAGAAAGAAAGAAAGAAAGAAAGAAAGATTTTATTAAAAAATAAATTCAGGTTTTAATTACAGGTTAAGAACTATATTTTTCTGTCTCCCCTTCTCCCCCCCCCCCCCAAATCAAGATAATCATTAAAAAACACACAATGGTGAGCAATAGCCAACTGTAACAAGGGACCTTACACCTTACCTTTTAAAGGAGAAGTTCTCCTTGTCTCCAACTGAATTTTGTTTCCAAAAACCTTTGGCTTGACCATTGTTGAAGCTTTTTCTCCTTCTAGGAAGTTTGGAACTACTTCTGTAAATCTTTTCAATTCCTGGGAAAAATGGGGATAAAAGAATAGAATCAAAACTTCGAAAAGGAACGACAAAAGTTATATTGGTTTTTAACTCCTCCCCCCCTATTATTTTTGTAAATAACTCAAGGCAGTAACATGAGTAATACTGCTTCCTCCTACCCTCTCCCCACAACTTCAACCCTGCGAGGTGGGTTGACTGGCTAAGGTAGAACTAGAACTAGACACCTTTCATGCCTAAGGTGTGACTAGAACTCACAGTCACCTAGCTGGTGTTCATGCCTAAAGCAGGACTGGAATTTACAATCTTCTGGTTTCTAATGTGGTGCCTTAAATAAATGTTTTATGGTCTTGGAACAATTCCCCTTGGACGACTAAAAGCTGAGTGAACAACCGAGAATTTCATGATTTTAGCCACTAAATTGGCAAAAGTACATTTTTCTACCTGTTGGGTGTCCTGCTTCTTCTCTTCTGCCAGGGTTGAGAGGAATTCTCCAGCCAGGGAACTTGGATTTGGTCCCATCTCCATGTCTGGTGGAAGGATCCTCCTGAAATTCACCATGGGAATCTTTGTGTGTTGTTCTTATTTCAGCCTCTTATTGCGTAGAAGGTCTATTTGGCCAGCAATGCTTTGAGAGCAATAATTCTGACAGTGTTGGTGCTGTTTGTCAGGGCTAACTGCATCCTTTTCCACCTTCTTCTGAACTCATTTGGAAAAATTGTTCTCAAGGGGATGGTATCTTGTGTCTTCCACTTCATCTAGGAACAGGTCAGTCTTAGATCTTCCCTTGAAGGATGCTTTCAGCAGAATCCCAAAGAATCTCAGAGCCAGGATTTACTTATTTGGAGCTGCTATCAAATCCTACACATTCCAAGTCATTCTCTAATGAAAGAATATGACACCTGATCAGGCAGAATGGCAACTGTAAATTTCAGCGTGTTCACACAATCCTGCGAGTAGACCCACAAAGCTCTTAACCTCTCTCCTTTCTTCCAGGCACTCCAGAACAGCAACTGTAATTCTTTCCTTCCCATTTGCAGTCTCTACATTCTCCTTTCTCCTATCCCTTATTTGTCAAGCCATTCCAAACCAGCCAGAACACCAGAAGGAAGCAGTCAGCTACCTGAGATCCTAGAACTAGCAGTGAGCTACTGAGACCTTTAACTAGAAGACCAAAATTGCCACTTTGGAATCGTTTGCTGCTCCAGGGCACTCAATGGTGGCACGTCTTTTGAGGCAACGGCTAATTGGATGAGTTGCATCGATGGAAACATTAACCGTGTTACAAAAATGGCATATGCAAAGCTAGTATCTGCAGGATGCCTGCTGGGTAGCAGTTATAGTCAAAGTGGACATAGAAATAAGGATTCAGAAATAGTAGAGAGATTGCAGGATCCAATCTGGGTTGGTCAGCGGGACCAAGGGCTTTGTCTTCCGAGTTTACTGGTGCCCATCTCCAGGGAACTTCTGGCTAGTGAATTGTTGTGTGTGTGGTATTTATAGTGCCTGTTGTATGTGACTTTTTAGATGTTGAGTAAAGAGATTATCAGTAAGAGGAATAAGCTAAAGGTAAAGGTAAAGGTTCCCCCGCACATGCATGCTAGTCGTTTCCAACTCTAGGGGCCGGTGCTCATCTCCGTTTCAAAGCCGAAGAGCCAGCGCTTGTCGGAGGACGTCTCCGTGGTCATGTGGCCGGCATGACTGGACGCCAAAGGCGCACGGAACGCTGTTAACCTTCCCACCGGAGTGGTCCCTATTTTTCTACTTGCATTTTTATGTGCTTTCGAACTGCTAGGTGGGCAGAAGCTGGGACGAGTAACAGGCGCTCACTCTGTTACGCGGCACTCAGGATTCGACCCGCCAAACTGCCGACCTTCTGATTGACAAGCTCAGCGTCTTAACCCACTGAGCTACCGCGTCCCTGGGAATAAGAGGAATATCTAGAGTTAAAACAAAAAAAATTGTTTTAACTGTTCTAACTTGTAAATAAGAAGTGCTTTTAATTCTGTGTGTGACCAGCCATACGCCAAATAAATAAACTAGAATATAGCATCTCCAGCACTTCCATTTTTCTAATTATAAAACATCCCCGGGTGCTTTAGCTTATACATAAGGCAGTTTAATTTTTTAAAAATTAAAAAAAAAAGAATTAAAAATTGTGTTTAATGGACACAATATCTCAGAAGTACACGAAAAGGCAACAGAGAGTTTCTGCCTAGGAAAAAGCCCAGACAGGGAGACACAAATGATTTGTTGACGCTACTGGGAAGATGTGTCGACATGCGCGGCTACGTACAAGTTACGTGTGCAATGGTGTGTAATTTTTCACCTGGGTGCGTGATCATTTGCAGGTGGCACCAGCATTTGTCCCCAGTGGAGTCTGCAAGCGGATCCAATCAACTTTGAGCAGGGTGGGGCTAGGTGAAGGCTGGGAAGGGAGGCCACCAGGAGATGCCAGGGCTGCAGAGACCATAACTAGGAAAACGTAGGCGCGTCCCTAGAGGAAGGCGAACCGTCTTTTCTACCGCTGCCTTGAAAAACAAACAAACAACAAACTCCCATCGATGGTCCATGTAGTCGCCGGGAGTCGAACTCGATCGGAGGTCCAAACCAACCCCGATGAACCCTAGAAGGGAAGGCTGGAGATTTCACAGGAAGTGGCGGCTGGGGAAGGACCGGAAACGGGCTCTGCTCCCGGGGGAGCCGCTCTCGACCTGTCCCCGCATTTCTTCTCCTCGTCGGGCTCTTCCCGGCTCCCCTCGAGGGATATCGAGACGGCAGCAGCAGCAGCAGCAGCAAGAGCGGCCAGGAAATGGAAGTAGACGGAAGAGGGGCTGTCATTGGAGGACCCTCCTTCTGCCGCTCTAGGAACCAGCTTAACCCTTCTGAGCCCGAGGAGCAGCAAACCTTTATTGTAGTGCTGGCTCTTATTTATTTTCTCTCTTATTGCGATGCTTTAAAAAGATACTCCCATATCTGCAGGAGCAAAGATAGGGGGGACCTATTCCAGAAGAGGGAGCCTTTCATGGGAAAATGATGATTATGTTGATGTTAGTGGTGGTGGGGGTGGTGGAAGGGACCTTGGAGGTCATCTAGTCCAACCCCCCTGCTCAGGCAGGAAACCCCATAACCAGGGGTAGGCAACCTCGGCTCTTGTATGACTCATGGACTTCAACTCCCAGAATTCCTGAGTCAGCTGACTCAGGAATTCTGGGAGTTGAAGTCCATGAGTCAGCTGACTCAGGAATTCTGGGAGTTGAAGTCCATGAGTCATAAAAGAGCCAAGGTTGCCTACCCCTGCCCTAGACCATTTTGGACAAATGGCTGCCCAGTCTCTTCTTAAAAACTTCCACTGTTGGGAGCATTCACCGCTTCTGGAGGCAGGTTGTTCCACTGGTTAATTGTTCTAATCGTCAGGAAGTTTCTCCTAAGTTGCTCCTCTCCTTGATTAGTTTCCACCGGTTGCTTCTTGTCCTGCCTTCAAGTCCCCCCCTCGTCCTTCTCTTCATTAAACTAGACATCCCCAATTCCAGCAACCGTTCCTTATATGTTTTAGCCTCCAGTCCCCCTAATCATCTTTGTAGTAAACCAGTTTTGAGCTGGAGAACACACAGACCAGGATTCTATGACAACTCCTTTTTTTTTTTTTTGCCAATAAAACATCTGTATGGCTTTTGTCTCAAGTGAACAGTATGATGAATCAGAAAATATTAAAGGCATTGTTAATTACATAGGTTCCTTGATGTTTGTGGAGGCTACATTTCAGTTACCTTCTTCCCCTACAGACCATGGAGATTTTCCCAAATCCATGACAGAAGCCCCTTTTCATCTCATTTATAAAGGACCTTGAATCTGAGGGATATTTAAACATACGCCAGATAATTTGCCTCTTAGCAGTATCAATCCTGGGTCACGCAGGAGTTTACCTGACATTCTTATAATCACCCACTATCAAGAATTTAGGGACGCGGTGGCTCAGTGGGTTAGGACGCTGAGCTTGTCGATCAGAAGGTCGGCAGTTTGGCGGGTCAAATCCTGAGTGCCGCGTAACAGAGTGAGTGCCTGTTACTCGTCCCAGCTTCTGCCAACCTAGCAGTTCGAAAGCACGTAAAAATGCAAGTAGAAAAATAGGGACCACTCCGGTGGGAAGGTAACAGCGTTCCGTGCGCCTTTGGCGTCTAGTCATGCCGGCCACATGACCACGGAGACATCCTCGGACAAGCGCTGGCTCTTCGGCTTTGAAACGGAGATGAGCACCGGCCCCTAGAGTCGGAAACGACTAGCACGCATGTGCGGGGGAACCTTTACCTTTACCTTATCAAGAATTTGTTTTGCCGCCACCACAGACTGAGTCCCTGCTTCTCACTAAAAATAGCAATAGAACTTAGACTTATATACTGCTTCACAGTGCTTTACAGCCCCTCTCTAAGCAGTTTACAGCGACAGCCTATTGCCCCCAACAATCTGGGTCCTCATTTTACCAACCTCGGAAGGATAATAATAATAATAATAATAATAATAATAATAATAATAATAATAATAATAATAATAATAAAAAAGTTGGAAGGGACCTTGGAGATCATCTAGTCCAACCCCCTGCTAAGGCAGGAAACCTTATACCATTTCAGGCAAATGGCTGTCCAGTCTCTTCTTAAAAGCCTCCAGTGATGGAGCATTCACCACCTCTGGAGGCAGGTTGTTCCACTGGTTAATTGTTCTAATTGTCAGGAAGTTTTTCCTTAGTTCTAGGTTGCTTCTCTCCTTGACTAGTTTCCATCCGTTGCTTCTTGTCCTGCTTTCAGGTGCTTTGGAGAATAGCTTGACTCCCTCTTCTTTGTGGCAGCCCCTGAGATATTGGAACACTGCTATCATGTCACCCCTCACTCTTCTCTTCGTTAAACTACACATACCCAATTCCAGCAACCGTTCCCTATATCTTTTAGCCTCCAGCCCCCTAATCATCTTTGTTGCTCTTCTCTGTACCCTTTCTAGAGTCTCGACATCTTTTTTACATTGTGGTGACCAAAACTGGATGCAGTATTCCAGGTGTGGCCTTACCAAAGCATTGTAAAGTGGTATTAGTACTTCACTTGATCTTGATTCTATCCCTGTTAATGCAGCCTAGCACTGTGTTGGCTTTTTTGGCAGCTGCAGCACACTGTTGGCTCATATTGAAGTGATTGTCTACTAAGACTCCGAGATCCCTCTCACAGTTACTACTATTGAGCAAGGTACCACCTATACTATACCTATGCATTTGATTTTTCCTCCCTAAATGTAGAACCTTACTTTTTTCACCATTGAATTTCATTTTGTTAGATAGTGCCCAGTGTTCGAGTCTGTCCAGATCCTTCTGTATCTTAAGCCTATCTTCTGGAGTATTGGCTATTCCTGCCAGCTTGGTGTCATCTGCAAATTTGATGAGTTCCCCATCTATCTCCTCATCCAAATCATTAATGAAGATATTGAAGAGCACTGGGCCCAGAACAGAGCCCTGGGCACCCCACTACACACTTCCTTCCATGTAGATGCGGTTCCATTGAGGACCACACACTGAGTACGGCCTGTCAGCCAGCTACGAATCCATCTGGTGGTAATGCTATCTAACCCACATTTTTCTATCTTGTCAAGTAGTAGGTTGTGATCTACCTTATCAAATGCCTTACTGAAGTCCAAGTAAATTATATCTACAGCATTCCTCTGGTCCACTAGTTTTGTCACTTGGTCAAAGAATGTAATAAGATTTGTCTGGCATGATCTGTTTTTGACAAACCTGTGTTGACTTTTAGTGATGACTTTGTTTGCATCAAGATGTTCGCTGATGTTCGCGGATGGAAGGCTGAGTCAACCTTGAGCCAGCGAGGATCGAACTGCTGGCAGTCGGCAGAATTAGCTTGCAATGCTGCATCCTAACCACTGCACTTAAGTGTTAAGTATTATTTCCTGTTTCAGCTGAAACAGTTTTTTTCAAACTCTTTGGGTGCAATGTCTGTGTGTGTGTGTGTGTGTGTTTGATGAAAGGAGCTGAAGTCAGAAAATCCTCAGTGTACAAGTATAGAATAAGCGGTACCTAGCTCAATGGCAGCAATTGTGAGAGATGTTCCTAGGAAACAACCACTTATGTATAAGTGGGCAGTGTGCTACAGCTTCCAAAAAAGCTAACGCAGTCCTAGAGGTCACTGATAGTAGCACTTTATACTGCATTAGTGAGACCACATTTGGAATACTGCATCCAGTTCTGGTCAACATGATACCAAGAAGATATTGAGGCTCTTAGAAAGTGTGCAGAGAAGAGCAACGAAGATGATCAGGGGACTGGAGGCTAAACTCTACAATGAACGATTGAGGAAACTAGGAATGTCTAGTCTAACAAAGAGAATAGCAATAGCACTTAGATTTATATACAGAGTCAACCTATTGCCCCCAACAATCTGGGTCCTCATTTTACCGACCTGGGAAGGGTACAAAGCTAAGTCGATCTCGAGCCGGTCAGAATCAATCTCCTGGCAGTGAGCAGTGAGTTATCCTACAATATAGGTAAAGGTTCCCCCGCACATGCGTGCTAGTCATTTCCGACTCTAGGGGCCGTTGCTCATCTCCGTTTCAAAGCCGAAGAACCAGCGCTTGTCCGAGGACGTCTCCGTGGTCATGTGGCTGGCATGACTAGAAGCCGAAGGCGCACGGAACGCTGTTACCTTCCCAACGTAGTGGTCCCTATTTTTCTACTTGCATTTTTACGTGCTTTCGAACTGCTAGGTTGGCAGAAGCTGGGACGAGTAACAGGCGCTCACTCTGCTACGCGGCACTCGGGATTCGACCCGCCAAACTGCCGACCTTCTGATCGACAAGCTCAGCGTCCTAACCCACTGAGCCACCGCATCCCTATCCTACAATATACTGCATTCTAACTACTGCACCACCACGGCACAAATTGAACTGCTATGCCTGTTCTACTCATCACCGCCTTCAGCATTTCATTTTATTTTTTTTTTGTCTTTTCCTTTCCTCCAGGTGGCACCAGCTGTATCTGTGTCTATGTGGAGTTTCTCAGCCATCCAGGTCACGGTTGTCCCAAAGGTGCTTTTTCAAGAGGCAATTGGACTTCCTTGTTTCCTTTGACCTGAGCAGGTTTCCAGAAGGCATCGCAGACTGCAAGGACCCATTTGAGCTTGAGTTTGAGATGCAGACTAACACATCCCCAACAGCCTGTGCCTGTCTTCAACAGTCAGGGGACACAGGGCAGAAAAAACATCCCACCCATTTACACCACTCAGGTGACTCTGAGGACACAGACAAACCTCCCAGTGGCCTCGACGGCTCTCTAAAAGAAAGCAGATGACCAGCTGTCTGCAAGGAGTATAAATCCTTCCATTCCCCACCATCCAGTCAGAGCGAATGAAGCTTCTTGGATGAGAAGCGAAACGTCTTCAAAGAGAACAAGAAAGTCCACTTGCCGCCTGAAAAAGCACCTTTGCGACACCAGCTGCGGCGTGCTTTTCTTGTCTTCAAGCACAACCAGCACTTTCTAGCACCTGCAGAGGTGACAGGACCACCTAAACACTGTGTGACAAAATAGGCCCCGAAAAGCAGGGAATGACGGTTAAGGAAACTGAAAAAAGAAATTCGACAAAGACGACGAGGACGGAGCGTGGGAAGGGAAAGGGCAGTCAGGCGTGTAAATTTATTTCTCACGAAAGAAAGTGAGCATACACGTCCCAGGAGGAAGTTGCAGGATACAATCTGTGTCCCGGTGGCTGACCCAGATTGGATCCCGTAAATTTATTGGCCGTTGTCGGTCCTCTCTCCCAATTGGATTTGCTGCGATGGGTGAACCCATCAGCTCACGCCGAAACTTTCTGTCTGCCTTCGGCCTGCTTGTAGGATGTCCTTTCTCAGATGAATTCTGCGATGTCTACTGAGATGGAACTTCTGAATGAACTTTTTCCCGCAGTCCAGGCAGACGTGGGGTTTCTCTCCCGTGTGGATCCTCTGGTGCCGGATGCGGTCCGAGCTATAACTGAACTGTTTCCCGCAATACAGGCATTTGTAGGGCCTCTCACCGGTGTGGCTTCGGTGATGAATGATGAGATCCCATTTCTGGAAGAAACCCTTGCCACAAATCTCACATTTGTACAGTTTCTCCTGCGTGTGAATCCTCCGGTGACGGTTGAGGTCGGAGCCCGTCTTGAACCGTTTCCGGCAGTCGGGGCACTCGTGAGGCCTCTCCGCCGTGTGGGTTCGCCGGTGAACGATGAGATCCGAACTGCAGAGGAAGGATTTTCCGCAAATCAAACACTTGTTCTGGGTCTTCCCTCCAGCGAGGGCCCTCTGGTTGAGCACACGGCTTGGGCTACAGATTTTCCCAAAGAAGTTAGAGCTTCGCTGTCTCTTACTGGGTTGGCGAGTCCCCGCTTCCTCGGTGGACTGTCTCCTGTTTCTCTGACTGACATCCTTGGAGGAGTTTTCCTGTTCGTTACTTGAGGAGATGGCCTGTTCAGCATTTCCTTCGGACAGGACCAACAGACCCCCTTGGCCTGCATCTTCTGTAGTGTATTTTTCCACTTCCACTATGACCGGACACCATTTCTCTGCTAACACAATGAGAAATGTTAGGACAGTGGTGACAAACCTAAGGCACGCGTGCCGGAGGGGGCACTCAGAGCCCTCTCTGTTGGCACGTGCGCCGTCGCCCCAGCCCCGCCTCTCCCGTGGCCCCCTCCTCGCCAGCAGCCTCCCCAAAGGAGAATCGCCCATGGGCACAGAGCAGCACAGCCAAGGACATGGCAGCTGGGCAGCAGGGAGAAGACTCCGCCCTTTGCCCCGTCACGCGCAGATGATGCTGCGGGGCAGGGGCAGAGGGCGTGGCCACCATGGCACTGCAGGGCCACCTGTGCGATCTGCAGTGAGCCGTGGAGGCGGTGGGGGGCCCTGCGGGCGGGTGGGGTGGGGGCAGAGCTGGAGGTGCAGGCGGGGTGGGGGAGGTCAGGGGTGGGGGGAGGGGGCAGAGCAGGACCAGGGGGTGGGGGGCAGGGTGGTTTGGGGGCACTCAGTCTGTAAAAGGTTCGCCATCACAGTGTTACGAGATCAAAATTGAGTGGGGTGGGGTTTGTGTGTGCTTTCGAGCCAGGGTTGACCCCTTTGGGCAACTTCCTGCCAAGTTTTCTCTGCGAGGTTTTCAGAAGTGGTTTGCCCCACTTCCTTCCTAGGGCTGAGAAGGCGGGAACAGCCCCAAGGTCAGCTGACTGGCTTTGTGCCTAAGGCAGGATTAGAACTCAGGGTCTCCCGAGTTTTAGCTGGATGTACACTTCACATCATTACATACATACACTATCTAACCGCCATGATCTAGCCACCCTTTATGACCGGCCACTTAGCAATCGTTTGAATTTACGACCGATCTTCTGAAAGCTAGTTACAACTCAGTTTCAGAGTTATGGCTGGTACAGTGGAGGCTCAGCTTTCTTACGGAGGTTTCCTCATGGCAACGCCGCCTTGTTCTGTAAGCAGGTAAGTCCTCTGGCCGTGTGGAACCTCCTTAAAAATCAGCCCCTCACAGGATTGGGAAAACAGTGCCTGCTCACAGAATAGCCCGGTAACATTTGCAAGGTTCGGCTATCACTTGAGACTTCAACCGACTTTCGATTCACATATACACATATTATACTGCGTATCTGTGCACGCGTAGCAAGTGAACCAGAATGAAAATAAATCAACTGGACAATCATTTGTCTGAAATGGTATAGGGTTTCCTGCTTGAGCAGAGGGTTGGACTAGAAGACCTCCAAGGTCCCTTCCAACTCTCTTACTCTATTCCGTTTTGTTCTTCTATTCCTACTCTACTCTATTCTCTATCCCACAGGCCTGCAACCCGCAGCTCCGGAGCCGCATGCGGCTCTTTCAGCCATCTCCTGCGGCTCCCAGTCTTCTGCCATGTGCAGTCCAAAAAAAAAAAAAGTGGGACTAAAAAAGTTCAACCAATCAATTCAAATATGCTGGGTAGGTGCATATCTCGCCTTGGCTCCACTCTTCAGTCAAACCCTTTTCTGCGCATGCGCGCATGTACGCACATGCGCACACATTTTTTTGCGGCTCCCAGTTTTTCCTTTTGTGAGGGAACCGGTTCTGAGTGGCTCTTTCACTGTTTCAGGTTGCTGACCCCTGCTCTATCCAATAATAATAATAATAATAATAATAATAATAATAATAATAATAATAA
>JAKJMR010001034.1:181553-198257 GCA_024449315.1 Daboia siamensis
TTGAAGTCCAGGTGTCTTAAAGCTTTTGAAGATCTAGACCAGACATGTGAAACCCAAGGCCTGCAACATCCTGGGCGTGCGCTGGGGAGATGTCACCCTTTGTGAGGACAGCCTTGTGGAGCTAAGACTAAATGCGTTTCAGCGTGGATGGCCACCATGAAATTGTACATTGGCACCATGAAATTGTACATTGGCTCCCGGCCAGCTGGGGCCAAGGCATTGGGGGGCCATTCCCTCACGGTTTCCAGCATGGTTCCGCAGGCCACATGAAACCACTTTGTGGGGGGAATTCTGGGAGTAGAAGTCCACACGTTCAAGGTGCTGAAATGGAGTGCTAAACCATCTGCAAGCCAGCTTATCTAATTGAAAGTTGGCTAGTTGTGTTGCTCTCTCTTCTTTCCTATAGCAATTTTTTTTGGAGCAGGCTGGGTTAACAGAGAGGGACTGGCCCAGAATCCCCACAAAGAGCTATCCTGGCTGAAGTTGGGGACCAGGAGCTGAATCCACCTGCTCCTATTCCAGACCCGCTACCTCACATTAGGCCTGGGAGAAGAGAGCTTGTCCTTGAATGAGGATTTGACCAACCAAGTGATGTTGCTCACAAGAGCCAAAACATCTGCACATTTCTTCCATATCCAGAAACCTAGTAGCTTTCCCTTCTCCTGTCCTGTTCCCTTCCCCAGTCTCCTATCTTGGCTTGGACTGAGAAGGTCCAGCATCCCTCCCTAAGGAACGTCCATGGCTAAGACCAAAGGTATTGTTTTTTCACGAGGCAACTGGACTTTCTTGTTTTTCTTTGAAGACTTCGCTTCTCATCCAAGAAGCTTCTTCAGCTGTGACTGGATAGTGGCAAATGCAAGGATTTATACTCCTCGCAGACAGCCGGTCATTTGCATTTTTTTAGAGAGTCATTGAGTCTACTGGGAGGTTTAGCTGTGTCCTCATCCCATTTGCACACAGGTGTTAGTCACAAAATTGAAATCCACTCTGTTTGAGTTACAAATAGAAGTTTATTAGACTTCACAACAAAGTCTAAAAAGTGGTGGATTCAGGAAAGCAAACATTGCAATGTAGCCAAGCACTGAACAACACCCCCAAATTCCAAAATCACATATTATTATACATCCTATCACGACATCCCACTCCCTCCCCCATGGCCCCATTGGCTTAGGCTTTGGAGGTTATAATCTATCAGAAGCGCCTAAACAGAATACATTATCTCTGCCCCTGTTTGCTTAAAAAGGTAAAGGTAAAGGTTCCCCCGCACATGCGTGCTAGTCGTTTCCGACTCTAGGGACCGGTGCTCATCTCCGTTTCAAAGCCGAAGAGCCAACGCTTGTCCGAGGACGTCTCCGTGGTCGTGTGGCCGGCATGACTAAATGCCAAAGGCACATGGAACGCTGTTAGCTTCCCACCGGAGTGGTCCCTATTTTTCTACTTGCATTTTTATGTGATTTCGAACTGCTAGGTTGGCAGAAGCTGGGACGAGTAACAGGCGCTCACTCTGTTATGCGGCACTCGGGATTCGACCTGCCAAACTGCTGACCTTCTGATTGACAATTCAGTGTCCTAACCCACTGAGCCACCGCATCCCTCCTCCTGTTTGCTTACATTATACTAATAAGATATCTCCCGTACTATCAATTCTAGAGGAGAGATGTCTCCCATCTTCTACACCTGCCAGGGGTACCAGGCACCAGAAGGTACTTAAAAGAGCCTTGGTGGAGCAGTGGGCTAATGCCTCTTTAAGTAACACCAGCTGCCTGCAATTAGTGCAGGTTCGAGTCCCACCAGGCTCAAGGTTGACTCAGCCTTCCATCCTTCCCAGGTAGGTAAAATGAGGACCCAGATTGTTGGGGGCAATAAGCTGACTTTGTAATAATACCGCTTGGGTTGTGTGTGAAAGCCCTAATAAGCAGGCATATACATAGAATGAAGGCTACTGCTAAGCTTGTAAGCCGCCCTGAGTCTTCGGAGAAGGGCGGGATATAAATGGAATTAAAATAAAAAAATAATAATAAATAAAAACAATTCCTAGATGGTGACTCACACTGGGCCCCATGGTAACTCCTGTTCTCCCCCTCCTCCACTTGAGGCTTGTATTTTTCCCCATATACTCAAAGCATCTACTCAGGCAATTGATTATAAAATGATTATTATAAAATATAAAATATGATTGCATGATAATACTAAAAGCGTATATATATTTATTTTTAAATTTCTTCGTTACATCCAGTTATTTTCCACACAGGTGATCTTGAGGGCACAGCTAAACCTCCAGATGGCCTCAATAAAGATAGGATCATCCAATTTACAATAATCTAAATTTGTGCGGTTTTTGAAGACCTTTCAAAATCTGAACATAGTGAAATTTCATATGGCGTGGAATATCTTGATCTTTTTAATTATTTTTTTTAAAAAAAAATAAGGGTTTTCGTACCTGCAATTTGAAGGATTTCTCATGCCACCTTGCCAGCTGTGATGAATTTGAACTAATGAGGGCCCCAGGTAAAATAATATTCATAATATTGTGGAAAGAAAAATCATCAGGTCCAGTTCCAAGCTGGGCGTAACTAAAATGGAGGCTAAGATGCGTGAAATAAAATGGAGGCTGCTTAGGAAAGAAGGTTCTTGTTTATTTAGTTGCCAGAAACTTCAGTGACACAGCATAGTTCTGGGGTGGCTGACAAAATGGAGTTGAGAATGGGTGGGTTGTTATACCTTCTTGGGCTTTCTATTTGAGGTTCTTCCTGTTCCTGTGCAATGTACTTTGACCTGAGCTTTAGTGTGCCCTTTTGCTATTCTAATGGTGGCGGGTTAATCCTATTATGTCCTAAAGATCATGTCCTGCCTTTTGGAGTCTTTGTTTTTCTAATCCCCTCAGCTCCAGCCTTGTGTTTGGACTGTGGCTGAAGGCATTTTGCTTATGAATAGGTTGCCCAGTCTTTCTGCATAGGATTATCAAATCTGCATTTTTAAAATGCGCTCATGACCTCCCGATTGGACTACTGCAACGCTCTCTACATGGGGCTGCCCTTGAGGACCACTCGGAGGCTTCAGCTGGTGCAGAATGCAGCCGCGTGGGTTGTGATGGGGTTTTCCCGATACTCCCATGTAACACCTCTACTCCGCGAGCTCCATTGGCTTCCGGTTGCCCTCCGGGTGAGATTCAAGGTGCTGGTGATAACCTATAAAGCCCTAAATGGCTTGGATCCGGGATATCTGAGGGAACACCTGCTGCCGGCATCAAGCTTCCTTCGTCCTGTGCACTCCCACAGGGAGGGTCTTCTCAGGGTACCGCCAGTAAAAGATTGCCGGTGGACAATACCCAGAGGGAGGGCCTTCTCTGTGGGTGCGCCGGCCCTTTGGAACCAGCTACCTGTAGAACTTAGGACTTCCCCTGACCTTCGCTCATTCCGCCCGGACCTGAAGACCTGGCTCTTCGAGCTTTCTGGCCTGAACTGAGAATATTAACTGGGGTTTTAATTGTATTTTAATTGTTATTGGGGTTTTTAGTTTCAAGGTTAGTTTAATTATTTTAATTGTTTTTAATCTATGTAATTTGTTGTACTGTTTCTAAAAAAACCTTGTGAACCGCCCTGAGTCCTACGGGAGAAGGGCGGTATATAAGTTTAATAAAATAAATAAATAAATAAATAAAAGCTGGCTTGCTCAGTTTCTGCCTAAGATTTGGCTCCATTGTTCCTTCGGGAAAATATAATATTCTTTCTTTTCTTTTTTTTAATATCCCCCAAAATATTTCCTTCTCGGGGGAGGGAGGGGGTGCGGACTTCCTACAATAGGTAAATTTTAAAAGGAGATTTTAAGAATAGAGACACGCCAATCAACGTTCTGATGCTGGTGAGAATATTTTTGGAGCATTTGCAGGCATCATCACAGAACAGCGGACACCAGGAGACTGGAGAACTGCCCAAAATGTAACAACGCTCAAGCTGTCTGCAATCCTTCTTTATTTTCACTTTTTGATTCACGGATAGAGCTCAAATATCTCTATATGTAAGGTGACCAATCGTCCTCCTTTAGGGAGGACAGTCCTCCCTTTTGTAATTTCTGTCCTCTCTCGAAAAGTGTCCTCCTACATGTCCCTCCTTTTTGATATTTGAAGACTAATCCAGGGCTTTTCCACCGGTGGTACGCGTACCACCAGTGGTACGCAAGTCCCTGGCTGGTAGTGCGCGAGCCCAGCCTAGCTAATTACAGTGGGGGAGGGAACGAGTCAAAACGGAGTCACACAGACCTGGAGATCAGTAGGAGCTGCAGAGCTTGCCAGAATCCCCAGGATCTGTGGCGACATGCTAATTGGAGCTTCTGGTGCACCTGGAAGAGAAAAGGAGGAGGGCGGGGAGAACAAAAGATATAAAAAGGGGCAGACCGGCCTGTTTTCAGAGGAACAACAAGTGGAGCGGCGAGCGAGGAAGGGCGAGTGAGCAAGTGGTGTGTTTGGTGGGGGGGGGAAGGGCTAGCAAGCTCCTGCCCAGCTCCCTTGCGGAAAACATACTGCTTGCTAAGTGAAGCCCCAGGATCAGCGCCGGGTAGCCCGCTGATTCTGGGGCTTCACTTAGCAAGCAGCCTATTTTCTGCAAGCAAGTGAGCCG
Organism: Daboia siamensis; assembly: GCA_024449315.1. Taxonomy (NCBI): domain Eukaryota; kingdom Metazoa; phylum Chordata; class Lepidosauria; order Squamata; family Viperidae; genus Daboia; species Daboia siamensis. The sequence continues at coordinate 186,170 of JAKJMR010001034.1, forward strand.
GGTAGGAGCCTGGGATCAGCTGAGCCGCGCTCAGAAGTCGAGCTCAGAAACGCTGATCCCATTGCTCCCCACTCCAAAAAGCAGGGCTTTTGCTCGCTTTTTGCGCTGCTGTCAGCGATAAGTGACTGGTTTAATTTAACACAAGCGAGATTATTAAATCTTGAGGGTCATGATTTGATATTTGGATGGCATGCATATTTATTGTATGATAAGAAGGTGGATAATGTGTTTAAGATACATATTTTAAGGTATGCTCTGTTGCGAGTTTGGAAAAAGTACACACACAAGTTAAATTATAAGATACCTATTTGGGCAATACCTAAACATGCAATAGAAAATATAAATGTGGGATTTAAATATGATGTGACTACATATAAGGAAATTTTAAGTTTGGAAAGGAATGTATGGCAACTAAAGTCATATGACATTTTAAAAGAAGGAAAGATAGTACAAACTTGGTTTCAGTATGGGCAATTACAGGCTAGGTGGAAAGAGGATCAGAAAACTGGTTTTTTGATGACTGATGAAAATTTGGTAAAGCAAATTAGAGATCAAGGTCAAGCACACATAAAAAGGATATATCTTGCATTGATAGAAATTGATTCAGAGATGGAACTTGTTAAAGATTGTATGATAAAGTGGGCCCAGAATTTTCAAGAAGTTATAACAATGGATACTTGGGAAAAGATCTGGGTTAGAAATGTGAAATTCACACAGGCCCAAAATTTAAGAGAGAATTTTTATAAAATGTTTTATAGATGGCATTTAGATCCTAAAAAATTAGAAAGTATGTATCCGAATTGTCAGCCCAAATGTTGGAGGTGTGGTTGTGAGGATGCAACGTATTTTCATATATGGTGGTCTTGTAAAAAGGTCAAAGCTTTTGGGATTAAAATTTGGTGGAATATGCAAAAGATATTCAAGAAAAGGATAGTTTTCTCCGCAATTGTTTTTATTGGGTATTATCACAGATATTACCGTTGTGGACATTAAATTGATGTTGAATTTAGTTACGGCAGCGAGACTTTTAGTAGCACAATATTGGAAGAAGGAAGAACTGCCGACTATAGAAGAATGGACTTTAAAAGTTTTTAGAAACAAAAACTTAAGCCTATTTTATTATGTTATATTTAAACTGGCATTCTAGTTGTGCTCCTTTTGCTTTATTAGTAGTCGGTTTACTTGATTCATGAGGTGATCGTTTCCCCCTATCTTGTTTTCTGAGTTGCAACAACAACAACAACTACAACAAAGGACTTGAGAGATTTGTCATCTATTCACTGAGGAATATTGTAAAGCACTCCAAGTTGCCTTTTGGATCAGAATCGTGCCGCAAATGGCTCTGGAAAGAACCAGGGTCCTGCGAAATGGGGGGACAATCTGAATTTAGAGAAGGAAGCCCCCAACCACTGCTGCGAGGATCCTCCCTCCAATACTCAGAGTGGATCCTTTGATGTGAATTAAGGTTTCTTTTCTCGCTAAAGCCCTTCCCGCACTCCACGCATTGATACGGCTTCTCCCCGGTGTGCGTGAGGTGATGGCGCAGAAGATGGGCTTTCTTACGGAAGTTTTCCCCACACTCGGAGCATTTGAAAGGCTTTTTCCCTGTGTGAATCCTCTGATGGGTGACAAGATTCGTACTCGTACAGAAGGCCTTCCCGCACTCGGCACAAGTATAGGGCTTCTCGCCCGTGTGAATCCGGCGATGAGACGTCAGGCTTGTGCTGGTGCTGAAACTTTTGCCACATTCCGGACAGGTGTACGGTTTTTCCCCCGTGTGGGTTCTTTGATGGAAAATAAGGCTGGCGTTTTGGGTGAAACTCTGCCCGCAGTCCAGGCAGGTGAACGGCTTCTCTCCCGTGTGAGTTCTCTGATGGGCCATGAGAGTCGAGCTGTGGCTAAAACTCCTTCCACACTCCAAGCACCGAAAGGGTTTCTCCCCGGTGTGAGTTCGTTGGTGCAATGTCAGGTTGGTGTTCTGGCTGAAGCTCTTCCCGCATTCCGAACACTTGTACGGCTTCTCCCCCGTGTGGACTCTCCGATGGGACGTCATCTGCGAGCGATGGCTGAAACTTTTCCCACATTCCCCACACGCGTAGGGCTTCTCGCCTGTGTGGATGCGCTGGTGGCGGACGAGCGTGGTCTTCTGGCAGAAGCTCTTTCCGCACTCCGGACAAGTGTACGGCTTCTCCCCGGTGTGAATGCGCTGGTGGGTGATGAGCGCCGCGCTCTGACAGAAGCCCTTCCCACATTCCAGGCAGGTGTAGGGCTTCTCCCCCGTGTGGATCCTCTCGTGCCTGATGAGGCCTTTCCGTTGCGAGAAACTTTTCCCACAGACGGGACATTGAAAGGGCTTCTCCTCTTTGTGAGTTTTCAAATGAGTGTTGAGGCTCAACTTGCAGCTGAAGCTTTCCCCGCATGCCAAACACTTGCTTCTTTTTTCCTCCTGACATGTGGTTTCTAGGGCTGGAAATTCATGGGCCACAGCGTCCCGGAAAAAAGGGGATGGAGGCGTCCTCTTTTCTTGCTCCTCCATCTTCTGGCGGTGCTGCTTCTCCTCTTCCTTATCTGCAGCTTTCTCGAAAAACAGCCCATGGATTTCTCCCTCCATTTTGGCCTCCCAGCTGTTCCCGGCTGAAAGAGAGAGAAACGGGTGTTAAAAAAGGAGTGGAGTGCGGGGCGGGGGAGATAATAATAATAATAATAATAATAAAGTTGGAAGGGACCTTGGAGGTCATCTAGTCCAACCCCCTGCTCAGGCAGGAAACCTTATATCATTTCAGACAAATGGCTGTCCAGTCTCTTCTTAAAAGCTTCCAGTGTTGGAGCATTCACCACCTCTGGAGGCAGGTTGTTCCACTGGTTAATTGTTCTAACTGTCAGGAAGTTTCTCCTTAGTTCTAGGTTGCTTCTCTCCTTGACTAGTTTCCATCCGTTGCTTCTTGTCCCGCTTTCAGGTGCTTTGGAGAATAGCTTGACTCCCTCTTCTTGGTGGCAGCCCCTGAGATATTGGAACACTGCTATCATGTCACCCCTCACTCTTCTCTTCGTTAAACTATACATACCCAATTCCAGCAACCGTTCCCTATATCTTTTAGCCTCCAGCCCCCTAATCATCTTTGTTGCTCTTCTCTGTACCCTTTCTAGAGTCTCGACATCTTTTTTACATCGTGGTGACCAAAACTGGATGCAGTATTCCAGGTGTGGTCTTACCAAAGCATTGTAAAGTGGTATTAGTACTTCACTTGATCTTGATTCTATCCCTCTGTTAATGCAGCCTAGCACTGTGTTGGCTTTTTTGGCAGCTGCAGCACACTGCTGGCTCATATTGAAGTGATTGTCTACTAAGACTCCGAGATCCCTCTCACAGTTACTACTATTGAGCAAGGTACCACCTATACTATACCTATGCATTTGATTTTTCCTCCCTAAATGTAGAACCTTACTTTTTTCACCATTGAATTTCATTTTGTTAGATAGTGCCCAGTGTTCGAGTCTGTCCAGATCCTTCTGTATCTTAAGCCTATCTTCTGGAGTATTGGCTATTCCTGCCAGCTTGGTGTCATCTGCAAATTTGATGAGTTCCCCATCTATCTCCTCATCCAAATCATTAATGAAGATGAAACTCTGATTTTGGGTTTCACTAATTAGATTAGATTTGCTGTTTTAGAAATGGCTAGTTTATAGTAAAGGTAAAGGTAAAGGTTCCCCCGCACATGCGTGCTAGTCGTTTCCGACTCTAGGGACTGGTGCTCATCTCCGTTTCAAAGCCGAAGAGCCAGTGCTTGTCCGAGGACGTCTCCGTGGTCATGTGGCCGGCATGACTAGACGCCAAAGGCGCACGGAACGCTGTTACCTTCCCACCGTAGTGGTCCCTATTTTTCTACTTGCATTTTTTACATGCTTTCGAACTGCTAGGTTGGCAGAAGCTGGGACGAGTAACAGGCGCTCACTCTGCTACGCGGCATTCGGGATTCGACCCGCCAAACTGCCGACCTTCTGATCGACAAGCTCAGTGTCCTAACCCACTGAGCCACCACGTCCCTATGGCTAGTTTATACTACTATGGAAAAGTAAAAAGTCGAGGTTCAATGTTAATGCTTTATTCCACTGCAACAGAGGATGCCAGAAGTCAATGCCTTTTCTTTCCCTTTTCTCTTCCCCCGCTCCCCACCGTGTCCTATTATTTGTTTTTGTATTTTACTTTATAACCTAATAAAATGTTATAAACCTGTAAAAAAAAAGAGGGATGGAGTGTCATCATACAACCATAAACTCCATCTTCACAACTGGGGAATTCTGGGAATTGAAGTCCACACATGATAACAGTGTTCCAATATCTCAGGGGTTGCCCCCCAAAAAGAGGGGATCAAGCTATTCTCCAAAGCGCATAAAAGCAGAAGAAGCAACGGATGGAAACTAGTCAAGGAGAGAAGCAACCTAGAATTAAGGAGAAACTTCTTGACAGTGAGAACAATTAACCAGTGGAACAACCTGCCTCCAGAAGCGGTGAATGCTCCAACACTGGAAGTTTTTAAGAAGAGACTGGACAGCCATTTGCCTGAAATGGTATAAGGTTTCCTGCCTTAGCAGGGGGTTGGACTAGATGACCTCCAAGGCCCCTTCCAACTTTATTATTATTATATCTCAGGGGCTGCCACAAAGAAGAGGCAGTCAAGCTATTCTCCAAAGCCCCTGAAAGCAGGACAAGAAGCAACGGATGGAAACTAGTCAAGGAGAGAAGCAACCTAGAACTAAGGAGAAACTTCCTGACAGTTAGAACAATTAACCAGTGGAACAACCTGCCTCCAGAAGCTGTGAATGCTCCAACACTGGAAGCTTTTAAGAAGAGACTGGACAGTCATTTGCCTGAAATGGTATAAGGTTTCCTGCCTTAGCAGGGGGTTGAACTAGATGACCTCCAAGGTCCCTTCCAACTTTATTATTATTATTATTATTATTATTATTATTATTATTATTATTATTCAACTTTCTTAAAGGATGTTTCTACAGAATTACCAGCATATCCTATCCTTGATTTTTACTGCAGGACCAGAGAGAGAGCAGGATCCCCAAACTTTATGTGCTCCCCTCCAACTATGCCTCCTCCCCTTTTTCAGCAAGGCCTCCATCAACCCCCACTTCTGCATTGCTCAGTTTCTGCCCCAAGGAGGCTGCACTGGCCCCACAGAAAGAAGCTTGGCTCTGTGGGATCACGGGTTCGTTGCTTGATTGATGAGACGAGGCGAGCTGAGTTCAGCAAGAATCATTCTTTATTTGGTTCCAATATCTCAGGGGCTGCCCCAAAGAAGAGGGAGCCAAGCTATTCTCCAAAGCCCCTGAAAGCAGGACAAGAAGCAACGGATGGAAACTAGTCAAGGAGAGAAGCAACCTAGAACTAAGGAAAACTTCCTGACAGTTAGAACAATTAACCAGTGGAACCACCTGCCTCCAGAAGCGGTGAATTCTCTAACACCGGAAGTTTTTAAGAAGAGGCTGGATAATCACTTGTCTGAAATGGTATAGGGTTTCCTGGCTGAGCAGGGGGTTGGACTAGATGACCTCCAAGGTCCCTTCCAACTTCATCATTATCATCATTATTATTATTTTTATTATTATTATTATCTTAAAAGTTGACAAGGTTGAGAAACAATGCTTGATCTTGGATGGAGTTTAAAGTGTTGGGGACTCATTTCACATGCTTCCTAGCTTAATTCCAGATACCAGATGTAAGAGATCAGAAGGGATCTCTCCACAGTGGTGTCTGCAGGATATTGCCACTGTTGTTGGAATGATGAACACAGCAGCATGACATTAGAATAGAATAGAGTAGAGTAGAACAGAACAGAATATGTGGAGTGGAGCGGAACGGAGCAGAGCAGAGCAGAACAGAATCGAAGAGTTGGAAGGGACCTTGGAGGTCTTCTAGTCCAACCCCCTGCTCAGGCAGGAAACCCTATACCATTTCAGACAAGTGATTATCCAGCCTCTTCTTAAAAACTTCTGGTGTTAGAGAATTCACAATTTCTGGAGGCAAGTTGTTCCACTGATTAATTGTTCAAACTGCCAAGAAATTTCTCCTTAAGTTCCAGGTTGCTTCTCTCCTTGATTAATTTCCATCCATTGCTTCTTGTCCTGCCCTCAGGTGCTTTGGAGAATAGCTTGACTCCCTCTTCTTTGTGGCAGCCCCTGAGATATTGGAACACTGTTATCATGTCACCCCTCACCCTTCTCTTCATTAAACTACACATACCCAATTCCAGCAACCGTTCCCTATATGTTTTAGCCTCCAGCCCCCTGATCATCTTTGTTGCTCTTCTCTGCACTCTTTACAGAGTCTCAACATCTCTTTTACATCATGGTGACCAAAGCTGGATGCAGTATTCCAAGTGTGGCCTTACCAAGGCATTGTGAAATGATTAACACTTCACATGAACTTGATTCTATCCCTCTGTTAATGCAGCCTAGCACTGTGTTGGCTTTTTTGGCAGCTGCAGCACACTGCTGGCTCATATTTAAAGTGATGGTCCACTAGGACTCCGAGATCCCTCTCTCAGTTACTACTGCTGAGCAAGGAACCACCTATACTATACTTGTGCATTTGGTTTTTCTTGCCTAAATGTAGAACATTACTTTTTTTCATTAGACGAGCAAGCGATAGCATTCATATGAAGAGAAGGGATGGGTTCGCGCTGCAACTCTATTTTCATCAGCCTGACTCTCTTGCAATACCCCTCCCCCCCTTCATCCATGGATGCTGCTGAATGTTGGGATCTCCAATGAAAACTTTCCTGTGAGTAGCCCTTTTGTCCTTGTCCATCTGCCCCAACGAAGCCCCACCAAGGAACACAATTTACCCAGAAAGGCCAAATTTCTACAGTTCTCCTCCATCACTTCCACATGGAGAGCTTGTTGGTCTAGATCCAGCAGTGCCCACTCCTCATCGGTGAAGTAGATTCCCACATCTTCAAAAGTCACCAGATCCTGAAGGACGAAAGGGAAGGACATGAATTATTTTTAAAACCTATTTTCAGGAACAGGGGGAAAAAAGAATTTCTGCCTACAAAAAATGCCCAGCATTTCTTTCCATTGACCCTAAGTGGGGAGTTGTGGGTCTGTCTGTTTCAGCCCAACCTCAGCCATATAAGTGCACTGGCCCTGAAGACTAGATCAGTAAAATCAGAAGCAGGAGGCCAGATGGGACCATTCCAGGAAAAGTGACATGATAAGGGTGACATGATAGCAGTCTTCCAATATCTCAGGGGCTGCCCCAAAGAAGAGGGAGTCAAGCTATTCTCCAAAACACCTGAAGTCAGGAGAAGAAGCAACGGATGGAAACTAGTCAAGGAGAGAAACAACCTGGAACTAAGGAGAAATTTCCTGGCAGTGAGAACAATTAATCAGTGGAACGCCTCCAGAAATAGTGAATTCTCCAACACTGGAAGTTTTTAAGAAGACACTGGACAATCATTTGTCTGACATGGTATAGGGTTTCCTGCCTGAACAGGGTAGTGGACTAGATGACCTCCAAGGTCCCTTCCAACTGTTCTGCAATGTTCCGTTCTGTTCATCTGCACTCTACATATTCTATTCTATTCTATTCTATTCTATTCTATTCTATTCTATTCTATTCTGCTCTGCTCTGCTCTGCTCTGCTCTGCTCTGCTGTGTTCATAATTCCAACAACAGTGGCAGTATCCTGCAGACCCCACTGTGGAGAGATCCCTTCTGATCTCTTACATCTGATATCAGGAATTAAGCTAGGAAGCATGTGAAACGAGTCCCCAACACTTAGTCCATCCTAGTTTGAGCATTGTTTCTCAGCCTATACAATTTCAGACAAATGGTTGTCCAATCTCTTCTTTAAAACTTCCAACGTTGGAGCATTCACAACTTCTGGAGGCCAGTTGTTCCACCGATTAATTCTTCTAACTGGCAGGAAATTTCTCCTTAGTTCTAGGTTGCTTCTCTCCTTGATTAGTTTCCATCCATTGCTTCTTGCCCTGCCTTCAGGTGCTTTGGAGAATAGCTTGACTCCCTCTTCTTTGTTGCAACACTGACATATTGGGGAGACTGCTATCATGTCATCCCTAGTCCATTAAACTAGACATATCCAATTCCAGTAGCCGTTTTTTATATGTTTTTTCTTCCAGTCCCCTGATCATCTTTATTGCTCTTCTCTGCACTCTTTCTAGAGTCTCAAGATCTTTTTTACATCATGGCGACCAAGACTGGATGCAGTATTCCAAGTGTGGCATCACCAAGGGATTATAAAGTGGTAGTAACACTTCACGTGATCTTGATTCTATCGCTCTGTTAATGCAAGCTAGAACTGTGTTTGCTCTTTTTGGCTGCTGCAGCACACTGCTGGCTCATATTTAAGTGATTGTCCACTGGGATTCAAGATCCCTCTCACAGTTACTACTATTAAGCAGCGTACCATCTCTACTGCACCTGTGCATTTGGTTTTTCTTGCCTAAATATAGAACTTGCGAGGCCAGTGTATGGTGCAGTTAGTTCACATGGTGTAATAAGATGGAGGTTTGTTGTCACTGTAAGTTGGGGGGTGGGAGCACGAAGAGAGGCTCAGCTAATCTCAATGTATACATGGTTGTACTTTGACAATAAAGGTTTATTCATTTATTCAACTTTACTTTTTTCACCACTGAATAAAATAATGGTGAAAGATATCTTTCTGTGCTGGTGGGTGACACCCCAGAAGCATCCAGTTGGCCCCGGTGAAAAGGAATATAGCAGATAATTATGGGTCTTGCCTGATCCACCAAAGCCAAGCTCTTATTTTTCAAGTTATAGCAGACAAAAACGCTGAACAGCTTTTCAACAAACATTCAGAAGTAGAACCGCGGTGTATGCAGAATCAAGAGGTGGCTGTTGTCTACTTCTCCTGTTCTGGAGCATCAAAAAGCCAGCCTAAGAGACACAGAATGCTAGCCTAGAGTGATTCTAACGCCGCTTCAGAGTTCTTCTGATGTTCAGAAAGCAAACTGTGATTTTCCTAGAAAGGAATTCTTTTTAAGTTTCACAGCATCTGGTCCCACCAAACTATAGAAAGGTGGGGCCTTCCAAGGCCTTGCTTAGCTTATTCGTGCAGCTATTCTCCTACCTGAAGTGGTTCTTCCAGAATTGTTTCTATTCCATTTTCATATGAGCGCAACCACGACTGGACCACTGGTGTCCTTCCTTCATCTGTGAGGGGACACAAAAGGGATTTTCTCCAAATGCTAAAATCCAGCATCTTAAAATCTCAGCCCATGCCTCAAATCCTACAGCGTCATTTTCCTATGACAGCCCTTAGGAAATTGATCAAAAGCAATTGCATCATCTCCTGCTGAGGCCTTTCAACCATCCTTGAGACAGTCTTATCTGCTTTCCAGGGTCTTTTTTCTGAATTTCTTTCAATTCACACCTCTAAGTTGTGTCCATGGACACACACGCACGCGCGCGCGCACACACACACATCTCATCCAAACCTTTTTTCCAAGCATTTCTGACGGCTAAGTTCTTGCAAGACCTTGATATTCTCATATACCATCTGAAACCTCATGGGGGAATGCCAGCTTTCACAGCAGCTACAAAGAGTATTAACATTTCGAAAACAAAAAATAAAAAATAAAATGGGCAGCCGAAAAGAAGACTTATGAGCCGAAAGCACAAATGATCTACAAGCTCTAGTAATTAAGAGTCTGGATTTTTTTTCACTGATCCCAGTGAAAAAAATGGGACTCATATTCAATGCAAATTATGTATTCAAATTATCAGCCTAAATGCTGGAGGTGTGGTTGTGATGATGCAACGTATTATCATATATGGTGGACTTGTAAAAAAGTAAAAGCTTTTTGGATTAACATTTGGTGGAATATGCAGAAGACATTTAAGAAAAAGATAAAATTTTCTCCACAATTATTTTTGCTGGGTATTACTATTGACTCTACTGCTATAGAAACTAAGTTGATGCTGAATTTAATAACGGCAGCAAGACTTTTGGTTGCGCAATATTGGAAGAAGGAGGATTTGCCTACTATAGAAGAATGGACTTTAAAAGTTTCGAATCTGGCAGAAATGGCGAAAATCTCAGCATATCACCACCGGTCAGAGAATGCCGACTGATGACCCCCCAGGGAGAGGGCTTTCTCTGTGGGCACACCAGATTTGTGGAACCGTTTACCGGTTGAGCTCCGGATGGCTCCCGACCTTCGCTCCTTCCGACGTGATCTGAAGACCTCTTTGTCTGAACAAGCCGGCCTGGTCTGATGAGTTTGGGTTTTATTATTGCTTTTAATGTATTGTAATTTATTGTTGTATTGTACTGGGCATTAGGTTTAATCTTTTCTTAATTTTTGTATCTTTGTATCTTAGTATTTATTCCCTGTATACCGGGAGAAGGGTGGTATACAAATTAAATTAAATTAAATAAATAAATTAAATATTTGAAAGACCATTCGCAACAAAGATATATTTTGGAATGGAGAAGGTGGATTGATTATATCCAGAATAAATATGGGACCAAAAAGTTTCATTTAGCATTGGAATGAGTATTAGATTTAGAAGATGTGTTATTATTTAGTTATTTTTAAGGAGAGTTAAAGTCCAAGATCACTGCAGATGGGGACTGTAGCCAAGAAATTAAAAGACGCTTGCTCCTCGGGAGGAAAGCCATGGCAAATCTAGACAGCACACTAAAAAGCAGAGACATCACCCTGTCAGCAAAAGTGCGTATAGTCAAGGCTATGGTCTTCCAGTTGCAATGTATGGTGGTGAAAGCTGGACCATAAGAAAGGCTGAGCGCCAAAGAATTGAGGCCTATTGAACTCTGGTGCTGGAGAAGACTCCTGCGCGTCCCTTGGACTGCAAGGCGATCAAACCGGTCAGTCCTAGAGGAGATCAGCCCTGACTGCTCTTTAGAAGGCCAGATCCTGAAGCTAAAACTCAAATACTTTGGCCACCTAATGAGAAGGAAGGACTCGCTGGAGAAGAGCCTAATGCTGGGAAAGATCGAGGGCAATAGAAGAAGGAGACGACAGAGAATGAGGTGGCTGGATGGAGTCACTGAAGCAGTAGGCGTGAGCTTAGATGGATTCCAGAAGATGGTAGAGGACAGGAAGGCCTGGAGAACGTTGTCCATGGGGTCGCGATGGGTCAGACACGACTTCGCAGCTAACAACAACAACAACAACAAAAAGTGCGATAGGACTTAAAGTGTTATTATAGTTAGTTTGCATATTATAGTTTAAGATTGTTAGGGTCAATACCCTGTATTTGCTCTGTGGGAAGTCGGGGGGGGAGGGAGGGAGAGGGAGGGGAAATTGGGTGGGGGGATGGGTTTTTATGTTTTTTATGTTTAAAATGTATCTGTAAAACTCTTCAATAAAAAAAATATGGGACTCATATTCAATACAAAGGAGATCAACCCAATGACAACAGGAACAACTGCCAGTTTCAGAATTGGCAAAGGAAGGTATCAAAGTGCTGGACAGCTTCTGACTTTTGCGGTCAATCATCAAGAGTAAAAAGAAAAACTAGTCAAGAAATAACGCCTCTCTTGAGGCACAAATGACAAGGCCTGTGTGATCATATTTTGGACACATCGTGAGACACCCTCACTCTCTGGAGAAGCTCTAATGGTGGGGAAAGGGGAAAGAAAGAGAAGAAGGACTCAGTTGCAGAGGCAACAGGTGCACTATTGGGAAACCTAAAAGGCCAGATGGGGTACTAACCATGGAGAGAATCTATTTATGGGGGTCACTGAAAATCAACACTGACTTGATGGCAAATAAACAATCACTAGATTTAGGGCATGGACCATGACATTAGCAAATTTATCTGTCTATTATCGTCTGTCTGTGTCTCTGTCTGTCTGTCTCTGTCTCTGTCTCTGTCTCTCTCTTATCTATCTATATCTATCTATCATCTCTATATTTATCATCTGTCTATCATCTATCTATTATCTGTCTGTCTTCTATCATCCATCTATATCTATCATCTTTACCATCTCATCTATCTACTATCTATCTATCTATCTATCTATCTATCTATCTATCTATCTATCTATCTATCTATCTATCTATCT
>JAKJMR010001034.1:220176-247119 GCA_024449315.1 Daboia siamensis
AACGTTCGGAAACCAACCCACAAGCTCGGAGAACGAATCTCCACCCTCGTTCTTGCCGTGATCAGAAGGGGACAAAGGTTGCCACGTCCTAAATCCAGCAATTATTTACCAAAAATTTGCAGAGCAAGGAACCATATTTTTTCATGGAATAAGAGTTTTCATCTCAGCCCTGTGTCAGTTCTCATCAGGAAATTCCGAGAGGCAATGTGAAGCAGAAGTGCACAAAAGAATGCAGGACAGCAATATATTTCTAGGAAACTGAAACTTATCATAAATCGATTGTCTGGTGCTCTTGCCTTCCCTTGAAGAATTGCATTGAAGAAACTCACTAATTTAATTCCTATGGTTTAAAAATGTTTCTTGGTCAGTTCAGCTAAGATTCTCTAGGTCAGGGTTCCCCAACCCCCAGTCCCTGGACCAGTACATGGCATGCCAGCAATGGGCCGCACAAACAAGCAAAGCCCCATCCACGAGATGCAGGCAACACAAAAACCACGCACCCCCAGGTCTGCAAAAAACACTTTCTCCACAGAACCGGTCCCTGGTGCCCAAATGTTTGGGGACCTCTAGTATTTCTCAATCTTAGCAACTTTAAGATGTCTGGATTCCAACTCCCAGAATTAGCCAAGCTATGTTGTCTGGGGAATTCTGGGAGCTGGACTCCAAACATCTTAAAAGTTGATTAAGTGAACATGTGTGACTCAACACTTTTATGCACTGCTTCTTTATGCATTTCTGTTTATTTTCCTATTTTTAAAATTCATTTGGGAATCAATACTCAAGGGCCTAGTTGCTGTTCACGTCCTAAAGTTTAATACGGGGGGGGGGGGATGTTCATTTGTCAGAGCAAAAGGACTAGTACATTTAATGTAACCTGAAGTTTTTCTACGTAGGAGTTGACTTATATTGCATGCTTAAGTGTTGTGAAGGCTCAAGGTAAGGCTTAGGTAAGGCTTAAACGTGTTGGCAGAGAGGCTGCACTAATGGAGAAGTCTGTCATAATGACAATAAATACGAAAAAAGGGAAACTACTGTCATGGAAGCACAAGTAAGAAAGAGACAGCCATTCCAGTCATCTATGGAGATTCTCGGTCATCTAGGTCATGGTTGTCCCAAATATGCTTTTTCAGGAGGCAACTGGACTTTCTTGTTTTTCTTTGAAGATGTTTCACCTCTCATCCAAGACGCTTCTTTATCTCTGACTGGATAGTGGGGAATGGAAGGATTTACATTCCTTGTAGACAGCTGGTCATTTGCATTCTTTTAAAGAGTCGTTGAGGCCACTTAGAGATTTATCTGTGTCCTCAACCCATTTGCACATTCAGGCGAGGACACAGATAAACCTCCAAGTGGCCTCAACAACTCTCTAAAACAGGGCTCCTCAAACCCCAGTCCATAGCATGCCAAGAACTGGGCCTTAGAAACAAGCAAAGTCCCATCCATGCGATGCAGGCAGTACACGAAACCACATCACCTTTTTCCACGGCACCGGTCCCTGTTGCCCAAAAGGTTGGGCACATCTGCTCTAAAAGAATGCAAATGACCAGTCCATCTCTCTTGGGGCTGATCATCCTCTTTTTCGTTTTCCTTCCACTTTTCCCATCACCAAAGCCTTCTCTAAAGAGCTAGGACTTTGCATAAGGTGTCCAAAGTAGGATAATTTGAGCCTGGTTGTTGCGTCTTGAGTGAGAACCCTGGGTTGATTCGTTCAATGATCCATTGTTTTCTTTTTCTTGGCTGTTTGTGGTGTCTTCAGAGTCTTCTTCAGCACCAGAGTTCAAAGCATCTTGCTTTTCCAAAGTTGAACTTTTGCTGGGAATACTATTAGTTACACTATTTTGATCATTGTAGCTATGGAGTCATCACAACATCTGGTGACTTCATAAACAAGTCCATATTGTTTGTTCGGTGGAGTATACGGTGGTGGTCTCCCATTCGAAAGCTGGCCTGACCTGTTTAAGCAAAGCCAGCTAGATATCACCCTCACAAGCTTCTCCAATGGCTGCCTCATTTTTGGACAATCCATAGAAACACAGGGCAATATGGACATCTGCAAAGGCCATCTAGGTTGCTTCCATTCATGCCAAGATTCTCCGAGGTCAGATTTTTCAGCTTAGATGGATTGGATACAATTCCCAGCCAACCTGGCCAAAGAATGGAGAAGACTTGATTTTTGCTCAATGGGTTAGGACGCTGAACTTGTCGATCAGAAGGTCAGCAGTTTGGCGGGTCGAATCCTGAGTGCCGCGTAGCAGAGTGAGCACCTGTTACTCGTCCCAGCTTCTGCCCACCTAGCAGTTCGAAAGCACGTAAAAATGCAAGTAGAAAAATAGGGACCGCTACGGTGGGAAGGTAACAGTGTTTCGTGCATGTTTGGTGTCTAGTCATGCCGGCCACATGACCACGGAGACGTCCTGGGACAAGCACTGGCTCTTCGGCTTTGAAACGGAGATGAGCACCGGCCCTAGAGTCGGAAACGACTAGCACGCATGTGCAGGGGAACCTTTACCTTTACCTTTATGCCAAGTCAGGAAATAAATACCACAAAAATTTATTGAGCAAAGGTAACATAATTTTGAAAACTTACCTCTTTCCCCTTCCCTTCCTTCTCTTTTATGCCAAAAATAGTCCAGATGGGGGAGTCTTGAGTTTCTTCCTCACAGTGTCTTGTTTTCCAAGACTGAGCAATTCTGCATATCTTCTCCAAAGTCAATTTTGTGTTATCTACACTTTCTCCATCTCCCTTCTGTGCAGTGTATTAGCACAGATCAATGGTCTGAACTGACGATTGCAGATGTCTTTGGCATTAGATTAAACCAAGGCTCTTGTGTAATATCGTTGACTGCTTGGCATACTCTTTATACATTTTAAAGTCCGTAAATTGTTTCCAAGACCAAAATTTAAATATAATCTGCCTTCTGCACTTTGAAGGGAAAAAATAATAAGGTCGAAATAGGGAACTAGGTAGTTCTCGACTTAACAATCATTCACTGAATGATCAATAGCACTGGAAAAAAAAAAGATTTACAAATGACTGTTCTTGCACTTAAGTCTATGGTCATGTGATCAAAATGCAGGCAACGGACATGTCTGTATACAGTTGGAGCAACCTTCGGTCACACGATTGCCGCATAAAGCCTTCCCAGGGGACTTCTGACAAGCGAAGTCAATGGGGGAAGCTGGATTTGTTTAATAACCATCGCAAAAAATGTTGTAAAAGCGGGTGAGACTTAAGGACTGCTTCACTTAGCACAGAGGTTCCGATCACAATTGTGGCCATAAATCAAGGACCACATGCAACTGCAATCAAAAGTCCACACCTTGAATTGTTAAAGAGATAATATGCAAGGCAATGCATAGAATATCATCGCCATGATGGCACAGGCAGTTAGAATGTGGCGTTGCAGGCTAACTGCTGACTGCCAGCAGCTTGGCAGTTCGATCCTGACCGGCTCAAGGTTGCTTCAGCCTTCCGAGGTCAGTAAAATGAGGACCCAGATTGTTGGGGGCAAGAGGCTGACTCTGTAAACTGCTTAGAGAGGGCTGTAAAGCACTGTGAAGTGGTACTTAAGTCTAAGTGCTATTCCTATTGCACCCCCCCCACACACACCATGTCACATTGACCCCAACCTTGTTGCCCTTTAAAAGAAGTCCCTGAGGAGGAGGGTATGGGTATGAAGAACCTGCACGGTGTCTGCGCTGTGAAGTGTGGTTGGCATCATTCTGTGCTTTTATGTTTGCAATTTATTGCTTGAATTGTTTTTATTTATATATGTTTGATTTATTTTGCTGCTTTATACTTGTAAGCTGCTCAGACTCGCGCTAGTGAGATGGGTGCCTACATAAATTTAAGTAAATTAAGCAAGCATGTGCCGGAATGTAATAAAAGATTTGTGTCATAGATGACTTTCACCACCTCCTATTTTGTGACTTTCATACTGATGAGGGCATTTGAAGCTTTGTAGATTCCTGGCTTGGTTTAATAAAACTTCAGTATTTAATGTAGAAAGTAAAGGAGGAAAGTAAAATCTTGTCCTACTAAACACAGGAGAAAAGGATGCTGCAGGTGATTAATCTATACAGTCGTATGAGGTGAGGGGTTTTTGGATACAGAACCATATACTTTGACTTTCCGATGCTTTTCAGACGTGGAGCAAATTATATGTTCACCTAGAGAATTGTGCATATTTAACCCAAGCAAGAGGTAAAACTGCCCCTGCAAAAAAATGAGAATAGAACAGAACAGAATAGAATAACAGTGTTGGAAGGGACCTTGGAGGTCTTCTAGTCCAACCCCCTGCTCAGAACAGAAAACCGTATACTATTTCAGACAAATGGGTGTCCAGTCTCTTCTTAAAAACCTCCAGTGACAAGCCCCTACTTCTGAGGCAAGCTGTTCCACTAATCCAGGGGTAGGCAACCTTGGCTCTTTTATGACTCCTGGACTTCAACTCCCAGAATTCCTCAGCCAGCAGTGCTGGCTTAGGAATTCTGGGAGTTGAAGTCCAGGAGTCAGTGAAGAGCCAAGGTTGCCTTACCTCTGCACTAGTCAACTAATAAAGATTAAATAAGTCGTTAAATAAAGTAGCTTAGCAATAGCTTTTTAGTTTTCAGCTGCTCTGTATCTATTAATGAAATTAAAACACTCGAGAGGAGAGCTGCTTGCTTAAATGAGCCGTAAATGGCTCTTTGCACACACGAGAGAAGAGAAGGTGAAGAAGAAGAGAAGGTGAAAAAGGGAGGAGGAAGGAGAAAGGAGGAGAGATAAGAAAGGAAGGAGAAGGAGAAAAAGAAAGAAGGAGGAGGAGGAGAAGAACAACACCAGCGCTGCCTGCTCTGGAACGATCCCCCAGGACAGGGGTAGGCAACCTGGGCTCTTTTATGACTCATGGACTTCAACTCCCAGAATTCCTGAGTCAGCTGACTCAGGAATTCTGGGAGTTGAAGTCCATGAGTCATAAAAGAGCCTGCCCCAGGACCACCCGCATATAGAGAAGCTCCTGCTTGAGCAGGGGGGGGGGGTCTCACTGGAAGACACCCCCCCTCTCCAAATCCCCTTCCAGATCAGTTGATCGACGGACGGAGCATGCGCGAGAGAGGTTGGCTAGCACCTCCCGCCGCAAACTATTGAAAAGGGAAGCAGGAAGGGAGGGAAACGGCCGGAGCTTTGCCTCTCTAGGAAGAAAACTCTCTCCCTCCCGCAGTCCGAAGCTCGCGGAGGAGGCGGGGCATGGCGGCGGGAACCGAGCAACGAGAGTGAGTGGCAGCTGCTCTTTTCCCAGACCGAAACTGAAAGGAAGCGAGGCGCGTTTTCTCTCCCCCCCCCCCCGCCCTTGCTCCTTTCCCGGAAAAGTGGTGAGTTGGGGTTATGCCAGGGGTAGGCAAAGCTTGGCTCTTTTTAAGGACTCGCGGACTTCAATTCCCAGAATTCCTGAGCTACTGGGCGGGGGGGGGGACAAAGGTTTGGGGAGAGAGCAGGAGAAGCCACAGCCGTGGGAATAGTGAGGTGATAAGATAATCTTTATTATCATATATATATATATATATATATATATATATATATATATAATGATAGTGAGTTGCATTTCAAGCATCATCATCATCGAGTTGGAAGGGACCTTGGAGGTCATCTAGTCCAACCCCCTTGCTCAGGCAGGAAGCCCTATATACCATTTCAGACAAATGGCTGTCCAGTCTCTTCCTTAAAAATGCCAGTGTCGGCAGCGTTCACAAGCTTCTGGAGGCAGGTTTTTCCACTGATTTAATTGTGCTCACTGTAAGGAACTTTCTCCTTAGCTAAAGTTTGCTTCTCTCCTTCGTTTAGTTTCCATCCGTTGCTTCTTGTCCTGCATTCGGGTCTTTGGAGAATAGCTGGACTCCCTTTTCTTTGTGGAAACACCTGAGATACTGGAAGACAGCTCTCATGTCTCCCCTCGTCCTTCTCTTCATTAAACTAGGTAAAGGTAAAGGTTCCCCCGCACATGCGTGCTAGTCGTTTCCGACTCTAGGGGCCGGTGCTCATCTCCATTTCAAAGCCGAAGAGCCAGCGCTTGTCCGAGGACTTCTCCGTGGTCATGTGGCCGGCATGACTAGACGCCAAAGGCGCACGGAACGCTGTTACCTTCCCACCGTAGTGGTCCCTATTTTTCTACTTGCATTTTTACGTGGTTTCGAACTGCTAGGTTGGCAGAAGCTGGGACGATAACAGGCGCTCACTCTGTTACGCAGCACTCGGGATTCGACCCGCCAAACTGCCGACCTTCTGATTGACAACCTCAGCGTCCTAACCCACTGAGCCACCGCGTCTCTTTTCATTAAACTAGACATACCCAATTCCAGCCACTGTTCCATATATGTTTTAGCCTCCAGTCCCCTGATCATCTTTGTTGCTCTTCTCCGTGGTCTTTCTAGAGTCTCAACATCCTTTTTAGATTATGGCGACCAAAACTGGATGCAGGATTCCAAGTGTGGCCTTACTATTGGTTGGCCTTGGAAAAGTGTAAACTAACTCAGTAGTGCCATAGCTCACGAGTAAAAAACCTCCCTTCTAGTTCCCAGGAGAGACGCTCACGCTTCACCACTCTTCCCACCCCAGATACCTAAGCCCTTCCACCCTGTTTCCATGGCAGCCGATAGCAAGCAATTCTCAAAAAAAAAAAAAAAAAAGCCGGTTGGAGGTCCGGCTGACAGCTGCCTTGCTTTTGGCTCCCAAGGTGCTTCCCACACATTGCTACACACTGACTCTCTCAAGTTAGATATGGAGGCTGGACCAGCAGAAGTGGAGACACCACTGGCTGGTGTGCATTTGGGTTGGGGGTCCTGTGTGGCATGAGGAGCAGGCGCCTTTATCACGGGGAGCTGATTATTGGAATTGACCAAGGAGATCCTCTCGGAGGCCTTTCTCCTTCAGGTGGGAATTGTTTAACCTTTCCTTTGGACTCTTCTTCGGTGGGTCTTGCAAAGGGAGCTGGAACGCCGCTCGCTGTGTTTGCATGTTGGGTATCTGCTTGTCCACAGCAAAGCAGTCGAGAAGATCCTCGCCAGACATGTCCGAGAAGGAGAGGAACTGAATAGGTGCCGTGGGGAAGCTCAGCTTGCTCAGCCCAGAAGATGGACTTGCCAAGGTCGGGAGTCAGTGGGTGGAGGAGAGCAGCCCCGAGCTCTCCTGCTGCCGAGCCCGAGGAGGTCGGGGAGGCCGGAGCCAGGCTGGAGAACCTGCCTCCCGAAGAGCCACCAGCGGGCTCAGAGCCCGAGCACTTCTGCACCTTTGTCTACCAGGAGTCGGCGGGGCCCCGAGCAGACTGCACCCGCCTGCAGCAGCTTTGCCATCAGTGGCTGAAGCCTGAGAGGAGCACCAAAGCTCAAGTGATGGACCTGGTGATCTTGGAGCAGTTCCTGGCCTTGCTGCCCCTGGAGATGGCGGCCTGGCTGAGGGAGTGCAGAGTGGAGAGCTGCTCCCAGGCGGTGGCCCTGGCCGAAGGCTTCTTGCTGAGCCAGGCCGAGGAGCAGAGAGAACAGGTCAGAGGCTCCGTCCCTCAGGAAGACGGTCCGATTTCCTTGCCCGCCTCAAATGTACGTCATAACAGTAGGAGAGTCTTTGGTTTCCCTCCCCTTTCAGGCCCAGAGTGCTGTTTTCCTATCCAGATAATTCCACAGGAGGGAGGTGAATCCCAAGGGAATTTGCACCCTCACCTATGGGTATAATAGGCAGTCCGGCTGTCAAGTTTCCGACATCTGGGCTTTTCAAGTGACTTGTGAGGCACTGTTTACCTTAAAAGTCCTTTATTAGCCTAATACACCGGCAAATGCTTGCTCGAAGGAAGCTGGAATCTGAAATCTCCACACACCCCCTGCACAATATATTAAAACACAATTCCCCACCTTTCTAATTTTGTCATTAATCAAATTCTCCAATCAATTTAAAGAATCGTTTCCCTTCCCTTAGAAAACCTGCCAAGGTCTTATCTTCTTGGCCTTGAAAGTGCAATCCTACTCGTCCCCCCTCCCAACCTTAAACTCAATCTCTTCAAGCAATGCACAAGTTTAACCTTTGAAATGGCTACTTCTTCATCTCTTGTCAAGCAATAACATTCAATGTTAGCAGCCTTGACGCCAGCTTTGGAGGCAGAGAAGAATCCCCTGGTTCCAGTATTCCGTCATCGTTTTAACTTTTGTTCTTCTTGTCATCCTGGCTGTTATTTCAGATGCAGGAGCCCTTGGAAACGCCTGAGGTGAGAGAAGGTCTCTCCCGTTCATCTACGCAACAGTCATGGGGAAGCCTCTCTGAGCAGGATCAAAATCCTCCTGGTGGTAGATCCGCAGCTGCTCAGGTAGGGAAGCTTCGTCGGAAGGAGGAGTCATTTGGGTATCTGTTTTCATCATGAGATCCAGCGCCGATCAAGACGAGGAGGTCTAGCGTTAACATCCGGAAGCGGCGGCAGATCTTGCTTCCAAGATGGGTGTTGTTAAGCGCGACATACTGAGCAATCCAATTCATAAATGGAATGGGTGGAGTGTTTACGTTTTCTTGCGCCTACAATAGATCGCGGCCCTGTATTTAAAATGAATGAAACGGGATGATTCTCCAAGCCGACTTCTTTATTGTTGCCTACCTATAGATAAAAGTCTTGCCAGACTAAGCATTTGGTTATCGGCAGCTCCCATGTCTGCTGAGTGCTATTAGGGAGTGGCTGTCTTCACCCTTTTTCTCACCATGTAAAATGTCGGGACTCAGTTGTCTCTCATTCCTCTGGAATGGATTCCCCCTCCCTCCTGGGAAGCCAGCCCACTGCGTTCCATCACAACCAACTTAGGGATGTGCAAACAGAGGAATCAGCCCTTTTTTATTGAAAAGTTTTACAATACATTTTGACCCCACCTCCACCGAAAACCCACCCTTCCCGCCCACTCCCCCCCAGCTTCCCCCCACTTCCCCATAGAAACCCCACCCTCCCCCGACTTCCCAGAGCTGAATACAGGGTATTGCATCTAACAAACTTAAGCTAGAATAAGCTAACTGAATATACTTTAAGCCCTATCGCACTTTAACTCCCATTAAGCATAATCAAGTAATAATACATTAAATTCTAATACTCATTCATATGCTAAATAAAACTTTTTAGTCCCATATTTATTCTGAATATAATCAATCCATCTTCTCCATTCCGAAATGTATCTTTGTTGCGATTGATCTTTCAAATATGCTGAAATTTTTGCCATTTCTGCTAGGTTCGAAACTTTTAGAGTCCAGCCCACTGCGTTCCATCACAACCAACTTAGGAATGTGCAAACAGAGGAATCAGCCCTTTTGATTGCTCGCTTTTATTTGCATGTCATGAGGAGTATTCACAGCTGATCAAAACAAGAGAGTGAAATAATGGCAAGAGGAATCGCGTTAGGTTGAAACTGCATTCGGATGAAAAGTAATACGTGGGATTTGACCGCTTGGGAGAAGCAATAATAAAAACCTGGTAACAGATCAGATCAGATCAGAAAAGGTTTATTTTGAGGACGAAGCGTTCGTTGTCCGAGCTTGTGGGTTGCTTTCCCAACGTTTCATTACCAGGCTAGGTAACGTCTTCAGAAGAGCTTAGGGGGTGTCCATGTCCGTATTGTTCTGTTTATAAGGGATTCAGGTGTGGGTGTGTCAAGTGAGGGTCTTGTGATGGGTCGGGTGTGAGTCATCAGTGAGAGGCTTGTGATGGAGGTTATATCAGGTCAGGGTCCTTGGGAGGTGGATTGGTGAAGGGGAGGGGTCTTGGCGTGGGTTGGTGTAAAGGAGTATTTTTCTCTTGCAAAGCTTATTTTTAGTACATGGTATGTGAGAAAAGGGACGTGGTGGCTCAGTGGGTTAGGACACTGAGCTTGTGGATCAGAAGGTCGGCAGTTTGGCAGGTTGAATCCTGAGTGCCGCATAACAGAGTGAGCGCCTGTTACTCGTCCCAGTTTCTGCCCACCTAGCAGTTCGAAAGCATGTAAAAATGCAAGTAGAAAAATAGGGACCACTCCGGTGGGAAGGTAACAGCGTTCCGTGCGCCTTTGGCGTCTAGTCATGCCGGCCACATGACCACGGAGATGTCCTCGGACAAGCGCTGGCTCTTTGGCTTTGAAACGGAGATGAGCACCGGCCCCTAGAGTCGGAAACGACTAGCACGCATGTGCAGGGGAACCTTTACCTTTTTTACCTTTTATGTGAGAAAAGGAGCATTTTCTCTCTTGGAAAACTCATCTTTGGGGTATTGGAAAGCTGGAAGGAAACTTTTTGGGACTTCTGCTGAGGAACATATCCTTTGACTTTCAGGGCTTAGTATCTTTTAAGGAGGTGGCTGTGTGTTTCACAGAGGAGGAGTGGGTGCTGCTGAATTCCAGCCAGAGAGCGTTATACAGAGATGTCATGCTGGAGAATTCTAGGAATGTGGCCACTCTGGGTAAGGACCTGTTTTGCTCTGGATTCAGGTATTTGTGGAAAGTCTTTTGTTGCCATGCGTGCTCAAGAAAGCACCTAATCTAGCAAGAAGAAGGGATATTCTGTCTTTGTTTCCTTCTCCCCCAACACCCAAGTAAATAAATGCAAAAATTGGTAGATGCTTCACAAGATCTGTTCTCAACTGAACTTTTATTGTGATTTGATTGACGAGCAGATAACCTGAACAAACTTTAGGTGCAGACGATACTGCCCTGAACCCCTGTGGCACCGTTTCCTTACAGCAGGGGTCTTCAAACTTGGCAACTTTTAAGATTTGTGGACTTCGACTCCCAGAATTCTTCAGCCAGCCCTGACTGGGTGAGGGATTCTGGGAGTTGAAGTCCACAATTCTTAAAAAGTCGCAAAGTTTGAAGACCCCTGCCTTACAGCTATCTAGTTTCCTAGGTTGTGGTGAAACACTACTATTTCTTTGGCCTTATTGCATCTGCAGAATGTGACCCAAGGGCCCTGTTCAGGATCACCCGTCTGTCCTTGATCACGTTGGACCTGAGGAAGTGGTCAGGATCCTTAGGGCTGTGAAAGCAGCTACTTACTTTTCAGATCGTTGCCCTTCCTGGTTGGTGAAAGCCTCCAGGATGGTGAGTTGCAGTTGGGTCCAAGTGTGGTTTTTTTTATTATTATTATTTCAGATGTTTCCGGCACCAGAGTTGGAAGGGACCTTGGAGGTCTTCCAATCTAGCCCCTTGCTGAAGGGGCTAGACATCATTTCAGAGAAGTGGCTGTCGAAATGTCCAGTCTCTTCTTAAAAGCCTCCAGGGATAGAGCACCTACAGTTTCTGGTGTTAAACCGTTCCACAGGTTAATTGTCCTCACTGTTAAGGTAAAGGTAAAGGTTCCCCCGCACATGCGTTCTAGTCGTTTCCAACTCTCGGGGCCAGCTCATCTCCGTTTCAAAGGTGAAGAGCCAGCGCTTGTCCGAGGACGTCTCCGTGGTCGTGCCAAAGGCGCACGGAACGCTGTTTCCTTCCCACTGTAGTGGTCCCTATTTTTCTACTTGCATTTTTACGTGCTTTCGAACTGCTAGGTTGGCAGAAGCTGGGACGAGTAACAGGCGCTCACTCTGCTACGCGGCACTCGGGATTCGACCCGCCAAACTGCCGACCTTCTGATCGACAAGCTCAGCATCCTAACCCACTGAGCCACCGCGTCCTACTGTTAGGAAACTTAGGTTGCTTCCCTCCTTGCTTAGTTTCCATCCCGTTTTCTTGTCTTGCCTTCTGGTGCTTTGGAAAACAGTTTGACCCTCCCCTTCTTCTTTGCGGCAGCCCCTCAAATACTGGAACACTGCTATCACGTCATTCCTAGTCCTTCTTTTCTCTAGACTGGTCATGCCCAATTCCTGCAACTGTTCTTCGTATGTTTCAGCCTCTAGCCTTTTAATCGTCTTTGTTTCTCTCTTCTGCACTTTTTCCAAAGTCTCAGCATCTTTTTTATAATATGGCGACCAAAACTGAATGTAGTAATTCCAGGTGTGGTCTTACTAAGGCTTTATAGAGCGGGACTAGTACTTCAAAAGGGATGCGGTGGCTCAGTGGGGGCCATTCCCTCACTGTTTCCCGGATGGCTTCGCAGGCCGCTTGGATCTGGCCCCCGGGCCTTGTGTTTGACATGTCTGCTCTAGTGCATCTGTAGGCCACCTTGGCTCTTTTATGACTCGGGGTCTTCAACTCCCAGAATTCCTGAGCCAACGTGGCTCAGCTTGGAAACCTCTCCCTTTGCCCTCAGCATGGCTAGCTCAGGAATTCTGGGAGATGAAGTCCACGAGTCATAAAAGAGCCCAGGTTGTCTACCCCTGCTCTAGTGGCTTGAGCCTAAACCTGATTTTTCTATCTGACCAATGCTGTGGTGATGGTTTTCAATTTCTCCCATCTTGGACAGACCACTTGTTATTAGGAGTATTCACAGGAGTACTCAAAACAAAGAAGTGAAATAATAGCAAGAGGAATTGCATTAGGTTGAAATTGTAATCGGATTAAAAGTAATATGTGAGATTTGAAATCTTGGGAGAAGCAACCCTAAAAACCTGGTAATAGATCAGATCAGAAAAGGAATATTTTGAGGGTGAAGCGTTCATTCTCCGAGCTTGAGGGTTGGTTTCCCAACGTTTCGTTACCAGGCTAGGCAACATCTTCTGCAGAGTTTAAGGGATGTCAGTGTTCGTATTCTTCTATGTTCCAATATTTCAGGGATTGCCACAAAGAAGAGGGAGTCAAGCTATTCTCCAAAGCACCTGAGGGCAGGACAAGAAGCAATGGATGGAAACTAATCAAGGAGAGAAGCAACCTAGAACTAAGAAGAAATTTCCTGGCAGTTAGAACAATTAAACAGTGGAACACCTTTGCCTTCAGAAGTTGTAAATGCTCCAACACTGAAGCTTTTGAAGAAGAGACTGGACAGCCATTTGTCTGAAATGGTATAAGGTTTCCTGCCTGAGCAGGGGGTTGGACCTGAGCAGGGGGTTGGATCTTCAAGGTCCCTTCCAACTCTGTTATTCTAGTGTATTCTGAGGAAAAATTTCCTGATAGTTAAACAATTAATCAGAGGAACAACTTGCCTCCAGAAGTTGTTTCTTATTTTTCCATTTTGGTCTTGATCTCCCCTTGCTCCTGATCTTTCATTCTTTAGACAATCCAAGAGCCATGTTTGTTTGTGAGGAAAAAGCAGAAATTCCTCATGAAATTAGGAATTTGTTTTTTCCTCACGAATAAACTCGTGGCAGATAAAATAGTGTGTAAGGTGAAAAATAAAAAGTGGGGAAGTGTCAAAAGAACATGGTGTTTCAGCCAGAGCTATAAGTAAAATCAAACCTAGGAGTTTGTTTTTTTAGGCCTGCAAGGAAACCAGCAAAATCTTGCATATACCCAAATAACATCTGCAGCTTTGTTTATTTGTGAACAATTTTTGAGATTAACTTTTTTCTTTTCCCTTCAAATTAGCTTATGGGCAGGAGCATGAGAATTACAAGCACCCTAGAATATCACATACGATCAAGTCTCAAGAAAGGATCCTTGGAAATCAAGGCACATTTCAAAAGGCTTTGAGAAGTTGCATAAGAAATGAAGGGAAGACATCTTCTGATCACAGTGAGGTCCATAGCCTTCAAACCCAGAAAGCTCACCAAGACGACGAAAAGGGGAAATATCTCAGATGTGTCAAAGGAGACAAAGAGAACTCTGAATTCACTAGATATTCTACAAGCAGGACTGAAGAGAAACAATATGAATATCAAGAGGATGGAGAAAGTATCAGTCCTGCCTCCTGCCTTGCTTTACATTGCCCATCATACGCCAAAGAGACACCGCATACATTTATAAATTGTGCGGAAAATTTCAGTTTTGGCGGTCATATAATTTCACATAATGAAGAGAAACCATATGAGTGTGGAATGGATGTCTGTAAGAAACGGTTACCTATTTTATCCCCACAAATTCCTCCAGGAGAGAAACCTTATAAATGTCTGAGTTGTGAAAAGACATTCACTCAGAGAAATAGGCTTATCATACATGAACGGACCCACACAGGGGAGAAACCATATGTATGCCCGGTGTGTGAAAGAAGGTTCAGTCAGAGAGGTTACCTTAAAACACATCAGCGATACCACACAGGGGAGAAACCATATGTATGCCCGGTGTGTGGAAGAAAATTCAGTCAAAGCGGTCACCTTAAAAGACATCAGCGATCCCACACAGGGGAGAAACCATATGTATGCCCGGTGTGTGGAAGAAGATTCAGGCAGAGTGATTACCTTAAGATACATCAGCAGTCCCACACAGGGGAGAAACTGCACACGTGCAAGGAATGTGGGAAAAGCTTCAGTTGCAGCAACTATTTTATTTGCCATAAAAGGATTCATACAGGAGAGAAACCATACAAATGTCCGGAGTGCAGAAAAGGTTTTAATTTTAGCAGTTGTCTCGCATTTCATAAGAGAAAACACACCGGAGAGAAGCCTTAAAAATGCACAGAGTGTGGAAAGACATTTTACTATAAGGATGTCCTTACAAGACATCAATGGGAAGAAACCGTATACCTGCCAGATGTGCGGGAAGAAGTTCAGTGGGCGTTCAGAACACAGAAGCCGTGAAAAGATCCACACAGGGGAGAAACCCTACAGGTGCATAGAGTGTGGGAACAGCTTCCGTAAGTACAGTAATTTTATTTGACATGTCAGAATCCATTTATATCACATTTCATAAATGTATAGGTAGAATATTGTGCTTATTCTGGGGATTCTGCCATCTCTCCAAGGGGGGCGGGGAAAGGATGGTTACTCAGATTGCAATAGGCTGTCTTCAAACACCAGGGAAGCTTTTGATCTGGGGGGGAACGGGGAGAGAGAGATCTGGATTGCATCTCCACTTACAACTGAAAAGGAAGAAGCAATAACAATAAACACAAGGAGAGTTCCCTTTCCCACGAAAGGGCCTGACACCTAAGTAAATGATGGGAGCCTGACCAAATGGATGAGGGGAGGGGGTTGAAATGGGAGTGCTTTATATAGGATTGAAATGTAACTCTGTTAGGTTCCATCTTGTATTGCCACAATCGATCTCATCCTAGTAAACTTTTCCTTTTGGACAAACTTGCATCCAAGAGTTCTTATTTCCTAAGATGTGGATTGAGGTGGATCCTGACACGCCACAAAATGGTCCACTCGGGAGAAAAACCCTACAAATGCCAGGAGTGTGGAAAGCTTCACTCAGAACGCGAATCTTATCAAACACAAAAGAATTCACACAGAAGAAAAACCATATCAGTGTGCAGATAATGGGCAAAACCTCAACCACTCAAATTATCTTTCACCACACGGATCCACACAACAGAGAAACCGTAACTCGGAAGCTGTCATCTCCAATATATTCTTCTAAAAAAAGGGGACCCTTATGGGTGTAACTAGAAATATGTGGTCTGTGGAGAAATATTCCATGAGAAAAATAGACTCATCAGACCTAAAAGAAACATTATGGGCCAACCTTAAAAATGCCCAGAGTGAGCAAAGTCTCAAATGGCCCTTTGAACTTATGCCCTTGTTTCCCACGAGAGATTTTATTTTGGGAGAAACACTTGAAGTATGTATAAACTCTTGACTATCAGGACTTTTAAATGTGACTTTACATGAGCTCCGTGGATCATAAATGTATGGAATATAGAAAGGGCTGATCCATACAGAAAAAATGGTATCAAGGGACGGAACCATTTTAATGGGACATGTCATCTTCAATCCCAGAAAAGTTTCACTTGGGAGAAATATAAACATATATTGTGGAAAGGGTGTGTGTGTGTGTGTGTGTGTGTGTGTGTGTGTGTTTGTGTATTCGTAGATTCTCACGGGTGCAGTTATGTAGGTGTTGGTGTATTCGGGTCTTTTCCCGTGTAGGATTGAAGGTATCTTGGTGACGTTTCGGCGAGGTCACACTCGTCATCTTCAGGCTGGTGTCTTCGGCTTCGTGCTTGTGCGAAGCTTGTGCTTGTGTGAAGCCAAAGACACCAGCCTGAAGATGACGAGTGTGACCTCGCCGAAACGTCGCCAAGACACCTTCAGTCCTACACGGGAAAAGACCCAAATACACCAAGATTTATATATAAATACATACATACATACTTTTTATAAACACACACACACACACACACACACATATTACTGAAGTTTTCACCAAAGACACATCCAAACATTGTTAGACCAACCTTGATTCCTCTGCCCAATTCGGTTTGGGATTGTTCTAATGCAGGCTAACAGGGTTTATCAGTTGTCCCATGAAAACAAATTGAGGCTGGTGGGGAATGTTTAGCCTTGCAAAAAAGCATCCAAGAGGCATATAAAAGTATTTCATGAGGTGTCCCACAGAAGAGAAGAAAATCTTGTCCAGGATTGTCACACAATACAGAATAAGATTGGCAGAATCCAGACAAATGCTACAAAAACGATAATGGTGTAAAACTGATTAATACCTCCGTGTACTCCATCCAACCTTAATAAAGAGATATACATGTTCTTCTCTCCAAAATCTTAACTTTTAGCCAACTTTTCAGAAATTTGGCTAGAGTTCTCCCTCAGTTTAATTAATTAAATTGGGTTCCTTCCACACACACTCTTCCCGATGGAACACCATATTTTCTGAGGCTGTATTCTTTTAAAAGTATAGATGATTTTCCTCCTTTCTGGTATCCTGAATTTCCAGGCGTATGCGTGATGCTTCTGTCTGTAACTCATTAAATGAATGGGTTTATTTGCCATCACTTCCATCTGGCCAAAGCCATGTTGTAGACCTTTGATACAGGTGGCTCTTGCATTTGCTGTGGTAGGAAGGATAAGAGGGCAAGAAAATAACCATGATTAAAATTAGGGTGGAGTGAGTGAGTTCTGATGGCACTGGCATTTACAAGATGGAGGAAGGAAGCTGCGTCATTTCTCACAAGTAGGATCTTCCTAACGGGGTTAAAAGAAGAATCCCCATTTGCCTGAAATGGTATAAGGTTTCCTGCCTGAGCAGGTGTTGGACTAGATGATCTCCAAGGTCCCTTCCAACTTATTATTATTATTATTATTATTATTATTAATTTTTTCTTTCAAGAAAATGTTTTAGTTTTGCTGTGGGAAGAGAGAGAAGCTGGTGGGGTGGGTGGGAGAGAGAGGCTGGAAAACGTGATTGCTGTTTTCTCATGTAGATTTCCCTACCCAGAGATGCTTTTTAGTTCATGACTGTGCAATGAGTACAGGTAGTCCTTGACTTAACAACAGTTCATTTACCGACCATTCGAAGTCACGGCACTGAAAAAAGTGACTTACGCCCAGTGCTTTTTTTGTAAAAGAAAAAGGTGCCGGAACTCACACGTGTCATACAACCCGCCTTCCCTACCCAACAAGGTTCCATCCAAAAAAGGTGCCGGAACTCCGTTCTGAGCGTTCTATGGCAAAAAAAGCCCTGCTTACGCCCATTTTCCAAACTTAAGACTGTTGGAGCATCCACATGGGTCAAACGGGATCCAAATTCAGCCTCCCGGCGACCAACTCGTATTTACAACGGTCGCGGTGTTCCGAGATCATGCGATCACTTTGGGCGAACCTACTGACGAGCAAAAGTATGAAGCCCAACATTTCTGTCTCTAGGTGAGACTGTTAAGTGAGTTTTGTGTGACCTTTCTTGCCGCTGTCGTTAAGTGGATCCCTGCAATTGTTAGTAACGTAGCTTAAGCCACCGAAACGTTGGGCTCCATTGTGGTCGTAAGTCGAGGGGCCAAACTCGCTTAACAAATCTCTCGTTCAGCAACAAAAAAAACTTGGTCTGCGTTGTGGTCGTAAGTCGAGGACTACCCGTACTTGGGGATCTCCTTTAGAGACCTGAAAGGAGCATGCACAAGAGAGCTTTGACAGCAGTGGGCTCCTTGCAGGAAAAGGGAGTGGGGGAGAACGCGGGAGACATTTTAAAGGAGATGGGGGGGAGAGAGGCTGTCGGAATGGGGACACTAGGACGGGTAGGCAACCTCGGCTTTTATGACTGGTGGACTTCAACTCCCAGAATTCCTGAGCCAGCCATGCTGAGGGGAAAGGGAGAGGTTTCCAAGCTGAGCCATGCTGGCTCAGGAATTCTGGGAGTTGATGTCCACGAGTCATAAAGCAGCCTAGGGCAGGGTAGGCCACCTCAGCTCTTTTGTGACTGGTGGACTTCAACTCCCAGAATTCCTGAGCCAGCCATGCTGAGGGGAAAGGGAGAGGTTTCCAAGCTGAGCCATGCTGGCTCAGGAATTCTGGGAGTTGAAGTCCACGAGTCATAAAGCAGCCTAGGGCAAGGGTAGGCCACCTCGGCTCTTTTATGACTGGTGGACTTCAACTCCCAGAATTCCTGAGCCAGCCATGCTGAGGGGAAAGGGAGAGGTTTCCAAGCTGAGCTATGTTGGCTCAGGAATTCTGGGAGTTGGAGTCCACCAGTCATAAAAGAGCCAAGGTTTGGCTACCCCTGCTCTAGGGAAAAAAGCCCGCTCGTCCGTAGTCCGAGGTTCCCGAAGGCGAGGAATGGCAGATCGAAACCGGAAGGAAGCCTGATCCCATTTAGCCAGGGAAGCTTTTTCTTTCCCGGAAAGAAGGAGGCGGCGGGGAGGGGAGGGGCAGCAGGCGCCGCCGCGGGGAAGGGAATTTAGCCCGCCCGGTCCGCCCGATGGCCTCGCCGAGCCCGGGACCAGCGCCCGACCCTCCTGCCGCCGAGCCCGAGGAAGAGCCGATTCCGCCGCGGGGCTCCGAGGAAGCGGAGGGCTTCCTCCGCCGGGGCTGCCGGGCGTCGGCGGGGCACCAGCCGGTCTTCTGCAGCCGCCTGCAGCAGCCGCTTTGCCCCGGCTGGCTGAAGCCCGAGTGGAACGGCCAAGCTGGGCTGGAGGACCGGCGGATCCTGGAGCGGCTCCTGGCCGCGTTGCCCCCAGAGATGACGCGCTGGCTGCGGGGGTGTCGGGCGAAGACCGGTGCCCAGGCCGGGACTCCGGCCGAAGGCTGCTCCCTGCTCGGTCGGGCCCGGGAGGAGCGGAGGCGGCCGCAGGTGAGAAGAGGATCCCTTCCTCCCGCTTTCCTTGCCCAGCTCGAGTGCATCAATGGAGAAGAAGCTTCGATTTTCCCTCCCCTTTCAGTTCCAGAGTGGGATTATCCTCCTCCAGATTATTCCATCAAAGGGAGAAATGGGAATCCCAAGGGAATTTGCATCTCCGACAAGGGACCCCAAACCCAGTCCAGCTTTGGAGACACAACAATAGAAGAGGCAGGGCTTTTTTGTTTTTCGTAGAATGCTTAGAACGGCGTTCCCGCACCTTTTTTGGATGGATCCTTGCAGAGTAGGCAAGGCGGGTTATATGACATGTGTGAGTTCCGGCACCCTTTTCTTTTACAAAAAAAGCACCGAGGCTTTGGTTTCCCTCGATTTTCAATTCCCGGAGTGGTGTTTCTTGCTCCAGATTTGTTCCGCAGGTGGAATAATCCCAAAGAAGCCCAAGTTAATTTGCATCTCCAGCTTTGGATATAACATGGTGCATCAATAGAAGAGGCTTTGGTTTCGCTCCATGTCAGTCCCGGAATCCTGTTTTTCTCCTCTAGGTTATTCCACAGGAAGAATGGGAATCCCGAGGGAATTTGCGTCTCCAACTATGGACCCAAAACACAATCCAGTTTTGGAGACACAAATGCAGGTTGTAACAATTGAAGAGGCTTTGGTTTGCTTCCATTTTCAGTCCCAGAGTGGTGTTTCCCCCCCACCCCACCCACCTCCAGATTATTCTATAGGATGGCGAAGGTAATCCAGAGGGAATTTGCATCTCCAGCTATGGATATAACACAGTCCAGCTTTGGAGACACAAATGCAGATTGTGACAGTGGTAGAGACTTCAGTTTCTCCCCATTTTCAGTTCCAGAGTGGGGTTTCCCCACCCAGATTATTCCACAGGAAGAAGGGGAATCCCAAGGGAATTTGCGTCTCCAACTATGGATATAACACGGGCCAGCTTTGCAGACAAAAAAAAAGGAACCCCTTGTTCCAATGTTCAATTGTTTTAACTGTTGTTCTTCTGTCATCCTGGCTCTTATTTCAGATGCAGGAGCCCTTGAAGCCAGTGCTCTTGGAAACGCCTGAAGGAAGAGAAACTGTCTCCAGTCCATCTATGGGGCTGCTGTTGAGAATTTCTGAGAAGGATCAAGATCTTCTTTGTGAAAAAGCAGCAACAACTCAGGTAGGGAAGCTTTGTAAGAATAAGGAAACATCTGGGGATCTGCTTCTGTCAATTAAACTCAGTGCAGATCATCATAAGGAGATCAGATGTTGATATCAAGATTCAATGGCATGGTCCTGCTTTCAAGCTAATGAAACTCATTCAGAAGTCGAATACAGTATATTCATGGAATCACTTGTATATTTGCGGGGTTTTGTGCTTGCAACTGATTAAAATGAATGCCTTGGCAATGTTTTGGGATGTGCAACAACAGGAATTGGTTCTTTTGTATGTTTGTTGTTAGCTGCGAAGTCGTGTCCGACCCATCACGACCCCATGGACAACGTTCCTCCAGGCCTTCCTGTCCTCAACCATCTTCTGGAGTCCATTTAACTCACGCCTACTGCTTCAGTGACTCCATCCAGCCACCACATTCTCTGTTGTCCCCTTCTTCTCTTGCCCTCAACCTTTCCCAGCTCTTCTCCAGTGAGTCCTTCCTTCTCATTAGGTGGCCAAAGTATTTGAGATTCAACTTCAGGATCTGGCCTTCTAAAGAGCAGTCAGGGTTGATCTCTTCTAGGACTGACCAGTTTGATCGCCTTGCAGTCCAAGGGACTCGCAGGAGTCTTCTCCAGCACCAGAGTTCAAAGGCCTCAATTCTTTGGCGCTCAGCCTTTTTTATGGTCCAGCTTTTGTATATTCACTATCATTAATAGTTGGAGTGTTCAC
The DNA here is from genome assembly GCA_024449315.1 of Daboia siamensis. Classification (NCBI taxonomy): domain Eukaryota; kingdom Metazoa; phylum Chordata; class Lepidosauria; order Squamata; family Viperidae; genus Daboia; species Daboia siamensis. The sequence goes on from JAKJMR010001034.1 coordinate 241,073, forward strand.
AAAACAAAGAAGTTTGTCTATAGCAAGAGAACAGCATTAACGTTAAATCTTAATCAGTTTAAGTGCAACATATGAGATACGAACTCTTTGGAAAGGCAGCCATAAAACCCGATATCATGTCAGAAAGAGGAGCATCTTCTCTCTCGCAAAACTCCTTTTTTAGAAGGTTGGAAAATCTTGGAGAAAACATTCTGGGTCTCTTTTTTAAGGAATGTTTCCTTTGACTTTCAGGATTCGGTGTCGTTTGAGGAGGTAGCTGTGTATTTCACGGAGGATGAGTGGGCACTGCTAGAACCCAGCCAGAAAGCCTTATATGGAGATGTTATGCTGGAAAATTCTATGACTGTGGCCACTCTGGGTAAGGCTCCACTTTGCTCTGGGTTTAATTGTGGAAAGTCTTTTGTTAAGGTGGTGAGGAAAAAAGCCATCTTGCTAGAAGAAGGACATTGTGGGCCTTTTTTTTTTCCTAAGTGCAAAATAAATATATGAAGAAGTTGGTAGCACAGATGCCTCCTGAGATTGTTCCTCATCTGATCCTTTGAGGAAGTTTTTTTTTTAATTGAAGGCGATAACTTCTCTCTGATCTGATTCAAGAGCAGATCGCCTAAACAGCTTTGGATGATGAAGATGGTGCCCTGAATGTCTCTGACATCTGTTTACAACCATCCAGTTTCTTAGGCTGATAACCAGTGGCAGTTTTCATACTGGCTGTTTACGTCAAAGGCTCTTTTTTTGGCTCTGGGTAAATCATTTTGTAAGGGACGCGGTGGCTCAGTGGGTTAGGATGCTGAGCTTGTCAATCAGATGGTCGGCAGTTTGGCGGGTCGAATCCCGAGTGCCGCGTAACAGAGTGAGCGCCTGTTACTCGTCCCAGCTTCTGCCAACCTAGCAGTTCGAAAGCACGTAAAAATGCAAGTAGAAAAATAGGGACCACTACGGTGGGAAGGTAACAGCGTTCCGTGCGCCTTTGGCGTCTAGTCATGCCGGCCACATGACCACGGAGACGTCCTCGGACAAGCACTGGCTCTTAGGCTTTGAAACGGAGATGAGCACTGGCCCCTAGAGTTGGAAACGACTAGCACGCATGTGCGGGGGAACCTTTACCTTTACCTAAATCATTTTGTAAATTTCCCACAAGGCTGAGAATAAATGGCATTTTTTTTCCCTTGAGTGATTCAGCCCAAGATAGTTGTGTAGGCTACTGTTGGAGAAGGTGCCTGCAAACCGGGAATGGTTTCAAGAATGTAAGTAGCCAGTTCATACTTTTAAACAGTTACGCAGCGAATAGACAAGCAGTGAAAATACGTACTTTAATATTTCTGCAGTGATTCCACATGCATTGGCAGTTTAGCATCTTCTCCGTATTCTCATGGCATTTAAAGGAAGTCATACATTTATAGTCTTCTAGGTATACAACGAAACCAGTAAAATCTTTTTTATGAGAGAAAAAAATGTCTGCAACACTTTTCTTTCATGAACGGGTTTTGACATTTTTTTTCCTTTTTGTTCCTTCTTCCTTCAAATAAGCTTACGGACAAGAGCATGGGAACTACAAGGAGCAAATGGTCAAGTCTGAAGAAGGCATGCTTGAGAATCAAGAACCATCACGAGGGATTAAGAAAAGCCATAAAGTGAGTGGAGAGGGGGAATCTCCTGGATCCAATGAAGTCCTTTATCTTCCAACCCAGGAAGTTCACCGTCGAGAAGAAGAGGGGAAATATCTCACATGTGGCACAGGAGACAAAGAGAACTCTGATTTCATTAAATATTCTGCAACCGAGACTGAAGAGAAACAATATGAATATCAAGAGGATGGGCAGAGTATCAGCTCTGCCTCTTACCTTACTTTACGTTGCCCATCGTACACCCAAGAGACACCCTGTGCATTTATAAATTGTGGGGGAAAGTTCAGTTTCAGCAGGCATATAATTTCCCATCCAGAGGGGGAACCATCTGAGTGTGGGACGGATTTCAATAAGAAACAGTTACTTAGTTTACCTTCCGAAATTCCCCCAAGGGAGAAACCTTATAAATGCCTTCGGTGTGAGAAGGTATTCGCTCAGAGAGGTAATCTCATCATACATGAACGGACCCACACAGGGGAGAAACCATATATGTGCCTGATGTGTGGACGAAGATTCAGTCAGAGTGGTCACCTTACAAGACACCAGCGATCTCACACGGGGGAGAAACCGTATGCATGCTTGCAGTGTGGGAGGCAGTTCAGTGGACGTTCAAACCTTGTGAAGCACGTAAGAAGCCACACCGAGGAGAAACCGTATGTATGTACGGAGTGCGGAAAGAGTTTCCGTGACAACAGTGTCCTTGTTTGCCACAAGAGGATCCACACAGGAGAAAAACCATTCAAATGCCTGGAGTGTGGGAAGAACTTCAGGCGAAATTGCCACCTTGTGGAACATAAAAGAATCCACACAGGGGAGAAACCCTATCGGTGTTTGGAGTGCGGGAAGAACTTCAGTCAGAAAAGCAACCTTTTGCAACATAAACGAATTCACACGGGGGAGAAACCATACACATGCCTGGAATGTGGAAAGAGTTTCAATCAGAGCAGTCAATTTGTTTGCCACAAAAGGATCCATACGGGGGAAAAGCCATACAAGTGCATGGAGTGTGGGAAAAGATTTGGGCACAATGGTAGTCTTTTGCAGCATAAAAAAATTCACACGGGAGAAAATCCCTATAAATGTACGGAGTGTGGAAAATGCTTCAACCAAAACTATAAGCTTTTGCAACATACAAGGATTCACACGGGGGAGAAACCATACATGTGCAAGGACTGTGGGAAGTGTTTCAGTGGCAGCAGTGATTTTATTTGCCATAAAAGGATTCATACAGGAGAGAAACCGTATAAATGTCCGGAGTGCGGAAAGGGTTTTAATAAAAGCAGTCGACTTACATCTCATAGAAGGAAACACACAGGAGAGAAGCCCTATCAATGCATGGAGTGTGGAAAGAGGTTTTCCTATAAGGATGGCCTTACAAGACATCAACGAACCCATACTGGGGAGAAACCATATATATGCTTGATATGTGGAAAGAAATTCAGTGGACATTCGGGTCTTAGAACCCATGTCAGAATCCACACAGGGGAGAAACCCTACAGGTGCCTGGAATGTGGAAAGAGCTTCTGTAAATACAGTAATTTCATTTGCCATAAAAGGATCCACACGGGAGAAAAACCCTACAAATGCCAGGAGTGTGGAAAGGGCTTCACTCAGAATGCGAACCTTATGAAACACAGAAGAATTCACACGGGAGAGAAACCGTACAAATGCACAGACTGTGGGAAAAGCTTCAACCAGACAAATCACCTGTCACAACATGAAAGAATCCACACCAGAGAAAAACCATAAGTTGGAAGCTTTCCGCTCAAGCTTTCTTCTCTTTTTGCAAAAAAAAAAGGGCCCTCGTGGGAAAATTAGAAATTTGCGTTTTGCAGAGTAATGTTCAGTTCGATGAGTAATGTTGTCAGACCTAAAGGGATCCACATGGGAGAACAATAAAACGCCCCGTGTGAGAAAATATTTAAATGGCCCTTGGAATTTATTTCCTTGTTTTCCCAGATCTTAACTTGGGAGAAATACCTCAAACTCTGAATACTAGGACTGACCCTAAACCCACAAAAATGTGCGTCTGGATGAGCTGCATGGATTAAAAAAGTTATGGTAGTGAGAAACTGACCATTACACAAATACCTCAATGGACTCCAACCTTAATAAAAGCAAATATCTGTTTTCTCCTCTCCAACAGCCAATTCAATCCCAAAATTTGGCTAGAGTTCTCTCTTTAGTTTAATTACTGAAGAATCTATTTGGAATGGTGTGTTTTTTTTCCTTTTCCTTTCTCTGTTTCCTTGTGCTGCCCAGCCCTCACCTGCTAATTACTTAAAACAAATTGTAAGTTGAGGACTATAGATAAAAGAACACAGAACACACCTTGAAGAAAAAAAAGGAGTGAATCCAAATATAAGTGATAAAATACAGGTAGGTAGCTAAGAAGTTTTGAATAACAAGCAGATCTAGTATACCACAGCTAATATGTAGTGTACAGTGTTAGTGGGTTAGGGCAATATTATGCAGATGTCATGCCCACAATTTCTAGTCATCTCCATTGTTATGTCATGGGCTCTGATGATTCGGAATGAATACACACAGTTGTTCAGAGAAGTAACACATCTTTTATTAGTTATGACAGAGCTTAAGCCCAGCCTGTCTGTCTGTCTGTCTGTCTATTTCTATCTATCTATCTATATCTATATCTCTATATAGTAATCTATATAGATATAGATATAGATATAGATAGAGAGAGCCTGTGGCCTAGGGGTTAAAACAACTGCTTAAGGCGCAGTCGGCCCAAGTTCGAATCTCAGAAGGGTATGGCTGACTGATGAGAACAAATAAGTTTGAAATGCATATCAGTCTCCCTTTAACTCTGGTAGCAATTCAAAAAAAAATTATACATATACATATACATATATATATATACAATCCAACCCTCTAGCAGCAGCCAATAGAATGGAACCTATGCTTCCCGCCAAGGTAGACCAATTGCAAGGCTGGAGATGGTCTGTCTAGGTTTCAAAGGAGCCGTTGGCTCACGTGGTGTGGTACCACAAGCTCAGTAAATAACATCCCATGAAGCTAAAAATATCTCAAGATTACCATTATAATGTTCTTATGTGGAAAAAGCTTGTTTAGGGGGCAATGGGACATTATGTAATCCTGACTGTTGGGAGAGCTTAAGGCAGGGGTAGGCAACCTTGGCTCTTTTGTGACTCGTGGACTTCCAACTCCCAGAATTCCTGAGCCAGCCATGCTGAGGGGAAAGGGAGAGGTTTCCAAGCTGAGCCATGCTGGCTCAGGAATTCTGGGAGTTGAAGTCCATGAGTCATAGGTGGCCTACCCCTGGCCTAAGGGAAGGTGGGCTGCAGGTACCCCTTTGAATGGCCCAGGGATACAGTGAGAAGGCAGAGGAGGCTCTGGCTTTGTGGGCATCCCCATCAGCCTGAGCTTTTAAAACCAGCTTTCGATGCCATGACTGCCAAACAGCACCTACTGTGGCTTCTAGTGGTTGCCCCCCCCCCCACTCCAGACACTAAATTAAACTTCAATTTAATGATTGTTTTGAGGCCCTTTTAGGACTAAGATGGGAACAGTTTGGGACCGAGTACAAGAGAATGATCTTTTGAAAAAGGGCCAACTTGGAAGGTGCAACAGGCCCCTTTTCCCATTGAGTGCTATTCAGTTTGGAGATTTCTTTGTGGGGCATAGAGGTATGTTATGATTCAGGGTCAGCCTGTGGGTTCGGCAGTTGGGTCGGACGATTCAGAGGAGGAGGAGGGGGTGTTGGAAAGCTTGCTGAGGATAGCCTTGAGGCTCCGCAGAGCCCTCAGCCAGGCCCCTCTCATCTCGTTACTACGCAGACCCAGCTGTGTGAGCCTGACAACGTGGATGAAGATGACCCACAGCTGGCCCTGTTCAAGGACGCCCGACGCAGGAGGCAGTCAATCAGGAGTAAACAGAGGAAGGCAATGGGGCACCTCGGAAGGAGAGAAGCCATGCCCTGAACTGTTTAAAAGGGGAATGTGTGGGAGGGCTGGTTTGCTGAAGGCAACCGTTTGAATAGCTCCTGTTTCATGGTTCATGTTTGCTCTGTTTTATGTTAATAAATTTGGCAGGCTTAGTTCCAGCCTCTTGCCGTTTTGTAAAGGGGTTGTCCCTGCCTTTTCTGCAGGGCCGGTAGTAGGCTGGTACAGAACAAGGTACAGTAGTTCTCAACTTATGACTGTAATAGGAGTTTGGCCATTACAGTGGCCAAGCAGGTCATTCTGTGACTCACCTGTTTGTACCTGTTTTTTCCCCCCAGTGCTCATTAATTGAACCAATGCTTTACTATGGGGACTGGACTAGAAGTCCTCCAAGGTTCTTTCCAACTATTCTGTTCTCTTCCATTCCATTCTACCCTGTTCTGTTCCATTCTGTTCCATTTTATTGTATTGTGTTCTGTTCTATTCCATTCCATTCTAT
>JAKJMR010001034.1:250539-261327 GCA_024449315.1 Daboia siamensis
CTGCTCCTGGGAGGAAGGATCCCCTGGGGACATGTTTTCCTTTAACTACCTTATCTTTCTGGAAGGATCCCCTCCTGGGAGGAAGGGCTGTTTTGCCTCACCCTGCTCCAGTGCATCAACAGAGGACAGACCTTGATTTTCCCCTCCCCTTTCGGTCCCAGACTTCTGGTTCCCCGCCCAGGTTATTCCCTAGGATGGAGGAGGGAATCTCCAACTATGGTTATAACACAGTCCAGCTTTGGAGACACAAATGCAGGTCGTGACAGTAGAAGAGACTTTAGTTTCCCTCCCCTTTCGGTCCCAGAGTGGGGTTTCCCCATTCAGAGTATTCTACAGGTGGAGAATCCCAAAGGTGCTTTTTCAGGAGGCAACTGGACTTCCTTGCTTTTTCTTTGAAGAGATTTCGCTTCTCATCCAAGAAGCTTCCTCAGCTCTGACTCCTTGCAGACAGCTGGTCATTTGCATTCTTTTAGAGAGTGGTTGATGCCATTTGGAGGTTTACCTGTTTCCTCAGGGTCACCCGAATAGTGCAAATGTGTGTGGAGACTCCTTGGCTGGAGGATGTTTTTTTTTTCACCCTGTGGGTCCTGTCACTGTTGAAGAAAGCTGCAGGCTGTTAGAGATGAGTTTCTGTTGTCTTGTGTCTCAAACTGAAGCGCAAATGGTTCCCCGTAGTCTGCAGTGGTTTTCTGGAGATCTGTTCATACTCCTCCACCGTGACCTGGATGACTGAGAATCGTAGACGAGAATCCCAAAGAATCCCAAGGCAACTTGCGCCTCCACCAAGGGACATAGAAGGGTCCAGCTTTGGAGGCAGAGAAGAATCCCCTGGTTCCGACATTCCATGGTTTTTAACTTTGCTTCTTCTGTCATCCTGGCTGTTATTTCAGATGCAGGAGCCCTTGGAAACGCCTGAGGTGAGAGAAGGTCTCTCCACTCCATGTATGCAGCAGCCATGGGGAAGCCTGTCTGAGGAGAAGCAAAATCCTCTTTGTGGTAGATCAGCGACAGCCCAGGTAGGGGAATTTCGTCAGAGCTGGGAAACGTTTGAGGATCTGATTTTTCATGGGGACTGAATGCAGATCGTGATGAGAATGTCAACTGTTGATATCAGGATCCATTTGCCTGGTCCTGCTTTCAGATAATAATAATAATAATAATAATAATAATAATAATAATAATAATAATGAAGAAGAAGAAGAAGTTGGAAGGGACCTTGGAGGTCATCTAGTCCAACCCCCTGCTCAGGCAGGAAACCCTATACCATTTCAGGCAAATGGCTGTCCAGTCTCTTAAAAACTTCCAGTGTTGAAGCATTCACCACTTCTGGAGGCAGGTTGTTCCACTGGTTAATTGTTCTCACTGTCAGGAAGTTTCTCCTCAGTTCTAGGTTGCTTTTCTCCTTGATTAGTTTCCATCCGTTGCTTCTTGTCCTGCCCTCAAGTGCTTTGGAGAATAGCTTGACTCCCTCTTCTTTGTGGCAGCCCCTGAGATATTGGAACACTGCTATCATGTCACCCCTCACCCTTCTCTTCATTAAACTAGACATACCCAATTCCAGCAACCGTTCCCTATATGTTTTAGGTTGTTTGTTTACAGGTAACATTTTGAGAGATTGAATTCATTTATGGAATCTGTTGAGTATTTAAGGTTCTTACGAATGCAACATGTTGCTACAGTATTTTATCTTAAGATGAGTGTTATTTTATTTTTTATTATATTTATACCTCACGTTTAGAGACCCTCCATATCAGTGAGCGATTCTGCACTGTGCCTTCTCAACTTAGGGATGTGCAAGAAGAGGCATTGGCTCCTTCGTTCATTTAATTTATAAACACATTTAGTAGGCATAACCCATATTTATTTATTTATAATAAAGAAATAACCCATAAGAATAATCCAATGTTAAATTATTGCAAAAAAACCGGGAGCATTGCAAAATTCTAATCAGATTATGAATCAGATATATCGGCTTCGGATTACCGCATCGAAGAAGCAGCTACAAGAGAAGGGATTTAGGAAAGGAAATGGCAGTTTTCATGCAAAAGGAGATAAAAACACAGGTGCCTAGGCCTCTTTCTCTGTGATGAATTGTGCCAGGAATTAACGCCAACCAGGCATGTGGAACGAGGGGGGCGGGAGCACCTCATATCATTTAGGGCTCCATTTTGACCTAAAGAAAGTCTCTCCAGGATGGTTATATTGTTACTTCAACATGCATGTTTGGTGCACTTGTGAATGCTTCCAAAGTAAATCTAATCTAAAACCAGGTATTACGTCGCGTGAGAAAAGGAGCATCTTGGAAAACTCACCTTTTGGGGGGTTTTGGAAATCTAGAAGCAGATTTTCTGGGACTTCTGCTGACAAACATACCCTTTGACTTTCAGGGTTTGGTATCCTTTGAGGAGGTGGCTGTGTATTTTACAGAGGAAGAGTGGGCGCTGCTGGATCCCAGTCAGCGAGCCTTACACGGGGAAGTCATGCTGGAGAATTCTAGGAATGTGGCCGCTCTGGGTAAGGACCTGTTTTGCTCTGATATTCAGTTAATTGTGGAATGTCTCTTGTTGTCTTAAGTGCTCAGAGAGCACCCGGACCCCTCATTTCAACCCTGAGCTACAAATATTCTCCTCCATTGGAAGCACCTTCAAGTAAGGAGGAGAACATTCTAGGACATTTCTAAGACCAAAATGAATATAATGCAGAAGTTGATACTGTAGATGCTGGATAGGATCTCTTCATCTAAGTGAGGATATTCTTTAAGTGAAGATGTCTGGTTTGATTTGAGGGCAGATAATCTAAACAGCTTCAGGGGAGGGGGATACTGCCCTGAATGTCTCTGACATCTGTTCCTTACAAGAGCCCAATTCCTAGGTTGCTTAAAACCAGTGGCAGTTCTCAAACTGGCATGTTTAACCAAAGGGCCCTGGTTTGACTCTTGAGTGAATCATTTGTAAATTCCATGTAAAGCTGAGAACATTGTTTTCCCTCAGTGCTTTAGGCCAAGGTAGGTCTGGAGCAGGGGTCTTCAAACTTGGCCCTTTTTATGACTTGTGGACTTCAACTCCCAGAATTCCTCAGCCAACGTACTTGGCTGAGGAATTCTGGGAGTTGAAGTCCACAAGTCATAAAAGGGCCAAGTTTGAAGGTCCCTGGTCTGGAGGCTACTGTTAAAAAAGGTGCTATCTGGAATCCTGAAATGATTTCAAGAATATAAGGTTCACTTCATCCAGTTAGCACATTAAAAAGTCATGCAGCCACTGCCCAAGCAAAGCAAACTCATATGTTAACATTTCTCAGTTGATATCATACTCATTTGCAGTTTAGCTTCTCAGAATTCTTACAATGTTTAGAGCTTTCTTTAGTCAGTATATATTCTTTGTTTCAATTCTCTCTTTTGACACATCGCTATCACTCTTCTACCAATCTTGAAAATTCTTCTTCCCTAATTCTTTCCTTTCAGTTTCATTCTCCCAAATTCTTAATTAAATTCCCACTGCTGAAGCTAACTACTGCCATTTATAATTGGCTGAAATTCTACAAAGGGGCAAGAACTCAGGGAAAAGGGAGCCTAGTAAAGTAACTTTGCCAAAAGGCAGAGGAATTAAAGGTGTACGGATGGACCAAAAATAGAATAGACTAATAACTTTATTGTCACCTTGAATGTACACTAATCGGCATAGATTAAAATGAAATTTCACGGCATACAGCTCTCAAAGGATCGCCACCTCAAATATACACTACATAAATATGACAAGAATAAATACAGAATTATGCCTATGCCCACATACGTGACACAGAGAAACAACACAGTCCAGTTCAGGGTATGCATACATGTGCATGGTGAGAAAAACGAATCTTGCAAGTTTACCAGACAGATGCCATAGGGAACAAAAAAGCTATTACAGAATCGTGTAGTCCTGCTAGAAAGGATTAATCAATTTGAAACGAGCGGAAATCGCCTCAATATATTTTCTTTCCAAATCACATTTCCAATTCTAATTTTAGATAGTTAAATTGATCATAAATGAAAAAAGAATCACTTACAACAAGGGGGGACACTATGAAGGTTAAGAGGTGAATATATATAATAGCAAATGAGAAGGATTTAGTGCATAAGATTCTCAAACGAATTGAAAACTAAAATATAATGAATAGAGGTAAATGAATAGAAAAGGGAAAAAAGGATTAATATTTTAAAGATTGAGAAGATACCAACCCTGCTTTCATTTCTAAAGCAATAATGTGAATTAGACAATAGGAACTCAAAACAGCAATCTTCTTATCATAACCAACATTGAACTAGATCCAGAGGCAAAAGGATTGGCAGTGCAGCTCACACAACAGTGGTGCCATATGTGCCACCTTAGGGACCCGAGAACTGTGAACGTAATTCTATTCTCCACCAGCTGTATCTTCTGAATAACCTTCAGAGGTAGCCCAATGTATTACACATTGCAATAATCCAACCAAGAGATGACTATCGCATGAGTGACTGAGCCAGCTCAGGAATTCTGGGAGTTGACGTCCACGAGTCATAAAAGAGCCAAGGTTGCCTACCCCTGCTCTGGGCATTATGAAACCAGCAGAATCTTGGATAAGCAGAAATAAAAGTCTTGTTTAGCTGACTGGTTGCTTAGTGACCATTTGAGATTACAATGGACCTTCCAAGAGCTAATTGTGTCCTGTTTTTGAAGTTCCAATGGCCGCCCACCCCTAAGGTGCACTTGCATGATTGTATTTACATCCATTTGCAGCATCCCACAGTTACATGACTATAACAGACTGTATTTTCTGCTGTATTTTCTGATTCTTGGCCATAAATGCCCGTAGGAGCAAACAGATTTGCTTAACAATTGTTTAAAGAAATGCTGCAAAACACATCATACTATCTGGCACATTCACACAGGGATCCGCTTAATGACCACCCAAAGCTATGATATTAATTCCAGGCTCAATTACACTCATAAGTCAAGGATTACCTGTGAGAGGTGCACTATTTTTCTGTCACGTACTGAAACGGTTAACTTTTATTTCTCATTTTCTTCAAAGCAGCTTATGGGCTGGAGCATGAGAACTACAAAGAGCCAATGGTCAAGTCTGTTAATCCAGAACCATCACAAGGGATTAAGAAAAGCCGTAAAGTGAGTGGAGAGGAGGAATCTCCTGGATCCAATGAAGTCCTTTATCTTCCAACCCAGGAAGTGCACCATCGAGAAGAAGAGGGGAAATATCTCATATGTGGCATAGGACACAAATATTTCACTGAATATTCTACAACCGAGACTGAAGAGAAACAATGTGAATATCAAGAGGATGGGCAGAGTATCAGCTCTACTTCCTACCTTGCTTTACGTTGCCCATCGTACTCCCAAGAGACACCCTGTGCATTTATAAATTGTGGGGGAAATTTCAGCTTTAGCAGGCATATCATTTCCCAACCAGAGGGGAAACCATCTGAGCGTCGAATGGATTTCAGTAAGAAACAGTTACTTATTTTACCTCCAAAAATTCCTCCAAAGGAGAAACCCTATAAATGTCTTCGGTGTGGAAAGTCGTTCGCTCAGAGAGGTAACCTTACCATACATGAAAGGATCCACACGGGGGAGAAACCCTATCAATGTCTGGACTGTGGGAAGACTTTCGCTGAGAGAACTAACCTTGTCACCCATAAAAGGATCCACACCGGGGAGAAGCCATATATATGCCTGCTGTGTGGGAGACGATTCAATCAGAGTGGTCACCTTACGCGACATCGCCGAACCCACACGGGGGAGAAACCCTATACGTGCTTGCAGTGTGGAAAGAAGTTTGGCGGACGTTCCACTCTTGTGAAGCATGAAAGAAGCCACACGGAGGAGAAACCGTACATATGTACCGAGTGTGGGAAGAGCTTCCAGGACCTCGGTGTCCTGGATTACCACAAAAAGATCCACACGGGAGAAAAACCGTTTCGGTGTGCGGAGTGTGGGAAGAGCTTCAGGCGAAATGGTCACCTCGCGAAACACAGAAGAATTCACACAGGAGAGAAACCGTACCAGTGTCCGGAGTGTGGGAAAAACTTCCATCTGAAGAGTAGCCTTTTGCAACATAAAACAATTCACACGGGGGAAAGGCCCTACCGATGCTTGGAATGTGGCAAAGGCTTCAGTCAGAACAGCACTCTTTTCCAACACAAAGCCATCCATACGGGCGAGAAACCTTACAAGTGCTTGGAGTGTGGGAAAAGCTTCAGTCAGAACTATAAACTCTTGCAACATAAAAGGATTCACACGGGGGAGAAACCATACAAGTGCACGGAATGTGGGAAGAGTTTCAGTTGTAGCAGCGATTTTAGCTGCCATAAAAAGATTCACACGGGGGAGAAACCCTACAAATGTCTAGAGTGCGGAAAGGGCTTTCATAAAAGAAGTTGTCTTACATCTCACAAAAGAAAACACACAGGAGAGAAGCCTTATCAATGCACAGAGTGCGGAAAGAGATTTTCTTACAACTTTGTCCTGCGATATCACCAACAAACCCATACCGGGGAGAAACCATATATATGCTTGAAGTGCGGAAAGGCCTTCAGCAGATGTTCAAATCTGAAAATCCATATAAGGATACATACGGGGGAAAAACCATATAATTGCCCGGAGTGCGGAAAGAGCTTCCGTAAGGACAGTGACTTTATTCGTCATAAAAGGATTCACACAGGAGAAAAACCTTACAAATGTTTGGACTGCGGAAAGGGCTTCACTCAGAACGCGAACCTTATCAAGCACAAAAGGATTCACACGGGCGAGAAGCCATACAAATGCACGGCCTGTGAAAAAAGCTTCAGCCAGAAAAATCACCTTTCTCAACATGAGCAGACCCACAAAAAAGAAAAATCGTAACTTGGGAGCTTTATCTTAAAAGGTTTTCTTCTCAAAAAAAAAAGGGACCTTTGTGGGAAAACAGTAGGCATATGTAATCTGTGGAATAATGTTCAGTTGGAAGAATAGCCTTATCGGGCCTAAAGAATGGGAGAACCGTACAAATGCCAAGTGTAGGAAGAGATTCAGAAAGGATTTCACTCTTATTTTCCAGAAGAATTTTTTTTTCGTGGGGGTTGGTGGAGGCATGTCTAGACAGCTGGGAAACTTTCAGGACTATTACTGGAATAGAATTTGCAAAGAAAATCTGTTAAATCAGGGGTCTGCAACTTTTAAGGCTTGTGGACTTCAACTTCCAGAATTCCCCAGCCAGCACATGCTGGGTGGGGAATTCTGGGAGTTGAAGTCCACAAGCCTTAAAGTTGCCCAGGTGAGAGGCTCTGGATTAAATGGAATATTTTGAAACAGGAAGAAAGAGCCCCAAAATAGGAATGCTGTCGAAATAGCATGGAATTGCACTGATGGTCTCAGGAATGTTCAGACTGAATGATCTAAAGTTGGTAAGAGATACTCAGAAAAGGGGCTAATCATCTATGACAGACAAAATCATCTATGACAGACATGTCAAACACAAGGCCCGGGGGGCTGGATCCGGCCCACAAAGTGGTTTCATGTGGCCCGCGAAGCCACCCTGGAAACAGTGAGGGAACGGTCCCCACTGCCTTGGCCCCGGCCCAGAGACCCTCCTTCTGCCAGAGACCCTCAGATCTGTCCCACTCCTGCCCAGGCCCCCATAGGCACCCTTGATGCGAATGATGTAGAGCTGGCCATGCCCACCCAGTAGGCCATACGCACTCTAGCCACGCCCACCTAGTAGGCCACGCCCACCCTGGCCATACCCACCCGGCCCCTTGAGGGCAACCGCAATGCTGATGCAGCCCTCAATAAAATTGAGTTTGACACCCCTGATCTATGGGAATATTGCTCTGTGAATTTGGCTCAGAGTAGGGAAAATCGGAAATGCTTTTTAGTCTATAGTTGCATCGAGCAGTTCCTGGTCTGCAGGATCCTTGGCACTTTCTGAGCTTGGTTGTTTTCTTGCAGATGTTTCATTGCCAAACTGCCCTGATGATGTCACCTAGTTTGGTAATGAAACATCTGCAAGAAAACAACCAAGTTCAGAGAGCACTAAGGACCCCTTCATTTCAACCCTGAGCTACAAATATTCTCTTGCATTACTTCCTGGTGCTTATTTCTTTGGCCCCTGAATTTTTGACACGTAATTCTCAAGACCTAAATGTTTTGTTCCGTTTATTGCTCCATTACAATTGTGTCTTCAGAGGAAAAAAAAAGGAAAATAATGTTCATACAAATAAAGGTATTAAAAATATGAAAGACAAACCTCAATATAAATGGTGAAATACAGACGGATAACAGAAGCCTTCAATTATCAGAGGATTCTGCATCAAAAAAGCCAATACAGATCTAGGCTGCATTAACAGAGGGATAGAATCAAGATCACATAAAGTGTTAATGCCACTTTATAAAGCCTTGGCAAGGCTGCACTTGGAATATTGCAATCAGTTTGGGTCGCCACGATATAAAAAAGATGTTGAGACCATAGAAAGAGTGCAGAGAAGAGCAACAAAGATGACCAGGGGACCGGAGGCTAAAACATAAAGAACACTTGCTGGAATTGGGTATGTCTAGTGTAACAAAGAGAAGGACTAGGGGTGACATGATAGCAGGGATCCAATATCCCAGGGTTGCCACAAAGAAGAGGGAGTCAAGCTATTCTCCAAAGCAGGATAAGAAGCAAACGGATGGAAACTAATCAAGGAGAGAAGCAACCTGGAACTAAGGAGAAACTTCCTGAAAGTGAGAACAATTCATCGGTGGAACAACTTGCCTCCAGAAGTTGTGGATGCTCCAACACTAGAAGTTTTTAAGAAGAGATTGGACAACCATTTGTCTGAAATGGAATAGAGTTTCCTGCCTGAGCAGGGGTTGGACTAGAAGACCTCCAAGGTCTCGTCCAACTCATTATTATTAAATGCATAGATATTCTATGCATTATTAATAAGTTACAGTAACAACTATAGAGATGTGTCCAATTTCTAGTTAAGATGTCTGTTAAAATATTGTGGATTAGTATAATGTGCAAGTCATGGGAAAAACGTATTTATGGGGCTGTGACATAATACCCTAACTGGTTTGAGAGCTTAAGGGAAGGTGGGGAGGGGGCTGATACCCTTCAGGTACCCCAGAAATAGAGTGGGGGAAGCAGAAGAGACTCAGAGCATCTCCATCAGATTGAGGTTTTAAAGCCAGCCTTTGATCCCATGATTGCCATACAGCACTTTTTTGTGGCTTCTGCTGGTCTTCCCCCAAGATGCTAAATTAACCTTGATATAATGAAATGAACCTTTATTGTCAAAGTACAACTATGTGATACGCTGAGATTAGCTGAGCCTCCCTTTGTGCTCCCACCCTCCAACGCACAGTGACAACAAACCCTCCATCTTACTACACCATGTAAACCAACTACGCCACACACCGGCCTCCCGAGTCAGTTCTGCATTAAATTCACAAAAGTTATTTCTCATTCAAAACCCTAACAGCCCACGGATAGAAGCTGTTTTTCAGCCTGTTGGTGCAGCTGGCTATACTCCTATATCTCCTACCGGATGGTAGGAGAGTAAAGAGATACCGTCCAGGGTGTGAGTCATCCCTGAGAATTTTCCTCACTCTTCCAAGGCAACGAGCCCTGGCGATGTCATCCAGTGATGTCAGGGGACAGCCCACAATGTCTTGTGCTGTGCTCACCACCCTCTGTGATACTTTCCTATCCACGGCTGTCAGACCAGCATAAGGTAAAGGTTCCCCTGCACATGCGTGCTAGTCGTTTCCAACTCTAGGGGCCGGTGCTCAGAAGGGTATGGCTGACTGATGAGAACAAATAAGTTTGAAATGATCATATCGGTCTCCCTTTATTCTTTGTTAGCAAGCCAAAAAAAAATTACACATATACATACATACATACACACCCACACACATATACATACACACATACACTCTCTCTCTCTCTCTCTCTCTCTCCCCGGAATGTAACGGAGCATGCACGAGAGATTTTTGCCGGCAGTTGCTTCCCGCAAGGCAAAAGGCGCAGAGGGATGGAGACTTTTTAAAGCGGGGTGCGGGTGGAAGGGGGGGGTGACTACAGCCTGTGGATGGCCTTAGGTTAGGCTGATACAGGCAATAAGGTTTAGCCCGTATTTGGGCCGGCAAGGTATTCTAAAATACTTAACAAATACTTTATATATATATACACATACATACATATATATATATACACACACACATATACATATATTTACATATATATGAAAGGGACGCGGTGGCTCAGTGGGTTAGGATGCTGAGCTTGTCGATCAGAAGGTCGGCAGTTTGGCGGGTCGAATCCCGAGTGCCGCGTAGCAGAGCGAGCGCCTGTTACTCCTCCCAGCTTCTGCCAACCTAACAGTTCGAAAGCACGTAAAAATGCAAGTAGAAAAATAGGGACCACTACGGTGGGAAGGTAACAGCGTTCCCTGCACCTTTGGCGTCTAGTCATGCCGGCCACATGACCACAGAGGCATCCTCGGACGAGCGCTGGCTCTTCGGCTTTGAAACGGAGATGAGCACCGGCCCCTAGAGTCGGAAACGACTAGCACGCATGTGCGGGGAAACTTTACCTTTATATATATATATATATATGTATGTATGTATGTATGTATATGTATATGTATTCTTTGTTAGCAAAACCAATTTACACAAATATGAGCTGTCACCGGTGGTGACTACTGCCTGTCGATGGCCTTTGGTTAGGCTGAGACAGGAAATAAGATTTGTCCCATGTTTGGGGCCTAGCAAGGTAATCTAAAAATAGTTAACA
>JAKJMR010001034.1:269548-283810 GCA_024449315.1 Daboia siamensis
CCCCCCACCAATATTTATAGAGAAATGGCAGCTCTGATCACGCTTTGCTAGCACAAGCACAAAGTTGAAGACACCAGCCTGAAGATGATGAGTGGGACCTCGTCGAAACGTCGCCAAGACAATCTTGCCCCCAACAATCTGGATCCTTATTTTACCAAGCTCAGAAGGGTGAAAGGCTGAGTCAACCTTGAGCCAGTCAGGATCGAACTCCTGAAAGTGAGCAGAGTCAGCCTGCAACACTGCATTCTAACCACTGCACCACCAGGGCTCCTATTATGTGCCATCAATTTGTTTTTTATTCCTAGATAGACTTTTCCCAAGACAATCAGTCCATTATTGTTCTTTGACATCTCCCAATGATGGCCCCGTTACCACTGTAACTGAGTCCATCCATCCTGGTCATCCTATACTCTCTCCTGTCTTGTAGATAAGGAGTAAAAATAAGTCAAGATGGTGGCCATAGCCATTTAATCAAATTCCCATCCTTTTTTCTTTTTCTTTTTTACATATGTTGGGCCTCTTCCCTGCACACAGCCCTAGAAGTGCCAATCTTTTACTTCTAAGAAAATCCTCCAGACATCTTGGGATTAAGAAATAAAGAGATCCCTCAAGCTCAGCAACTTTCTCAGCAACAGTCCAAAATTTATGTTGCTAAGTGAGACAGTGGTTAAGTAAGTTTTGCCCTATTTTACAATCTTTCGTGCCACAGTTGTTAAGTGAATTGCTGCAGTTGTTAGTAACATCGTTGTTAAGTAAATCTGGCTTCCCCATCGAATTTGCTTGCCAGAAGTCACAAAAGGGGATCACATGACTTTGGGACACTGCAACCATCATAAATGTGAGTCAGTTCTCAAGAATCCAAATGTATGTCACGTGACCATGGGGACGCTGCAACGGTCATAAGTATGAAAAATGGCCCGGGGGTCACTTTTTCAGTGAAGTCAGGTCACAAAAAGTGATCCCATGACCCTGGACATTGAAACTGTCATACGTAAGAACTAGGTGCAAAGTGTCTGAAATTTGATCATGTGACCACGGGGATGCTGCAATGATTGTAAGAGTGAAAACAGTCATACTGTAAGTCATATTTTTCAGTTACATTGTAACTTTGATCACTAAACATATGATTGTAAGTCAAGGGTTACCTGTATCATACAGAAGATTTTGCCATTGCCTTCTTCCAGAAGTCCAGATGGTCCCCATCAACGTGCTTGTCAGGCCTGACCCATCTTAGCTTTGGAAATTATCCAAGGTTGTCATTGTTGCACCACCTATCGAAGCCACTTGTGAGATACCAACCCCAAGCCTTCCCAAACCAGTTATTGGCATGCTGGCTAGAAAGACATAAGAGTCATAGTCCTGCATCTGAAAAACCCCTCTTTGGGGAAGGCTAACAGAAGCTAAGAGCTGCCAGCTAGAATTCCATTCCATAGGCCAGGATTCCATATAATGTTTTCTTCTCAATGTACCTTGTCTCTCTTATTAGATCACACCTTATTCCAGGTGCACAGAAAGCTGTAGGAGTGGCTATGCCAAGGTAGCCCGTAAGGGGCAGCCTATCTGCTGTTATGATTGTGCCCCCTGCCCAGGAGGAACCATTTCCACTGAGAACGGTAGGTAACTCTGATAACTCTCCCCCCACCCTTCCTTTCAGTGAAAGGACAAGAATGTCCCTAGGCATGCTCTAAATAAGTTTGTTACTCAACCTTGGCAACCTTTATGATGGTGGACTTCAGCTCCCAGAATTCTTCAGCATGCTGATTGAAGAATTCTGGGAGTTGGTCCACACATCTTCAAGCTGCCACGGTTGAGAAGCATTGGTATAGAAACTTTGCATTTTTTCATTCAAAGGTTGAGTTTTTCCAGAACACTATCAGATTTTTGGACTTACAGTTTTATGTCCTTATTGGAGGTGAGAAGCATGACATTTTAAAAAGTTTAATTCCACCCAGATGGTACTGATCCTGTATCATGCTGCATTCTAGCTGCTACTTGTAATGTTTTGCCCCCTAAATACAACTAAATCTTTCTTAGCATCAATTGGTAGGTTAAATATGAAGATAAATAAGGAAAGATTCCTCATCAAGATTGGTGATGTTAGTTTGTATTCCTATGGTATTCTGAATACAATGGTACCTCGGTATTTGACTGCTTCAAAACCTGTCAAATTTGCTACTAGATGCATTTTGATGCAAAAATGTCCTGGTACTCATTGTTTGTTTGGTACTGAACACACTGTGATAGGAAAAGAGGGACAGACATGGAGAACAGACAGGAAGTTGGCCATGCTGGGAAGATCACTGACATAAAGGGAAATACAGATAGTTCTTCCCAGCTGAAACAAAGAGTCACACTGTAAATTACATAGGTTATTTGGCACTCATTGTTTTTACTTATCAATAACGATAAGTACCAAGGTACCATTGTAGATTCCTAAAATAGCTTGCATCTGCCCTTTTCCAGAATATTTCTTCAAGTTTACTTTCTGGCCTGGTGATCTTTTATCAAAGGAACAATCAGGACCAACCAACCCTGATCAGCTTTTCTGAACTCAACCGTACTTACCTAGATGCTGCCATCCTCTGTAACAATTAAGGCAAATTTAATTGCAGATCTTCTTGGTGTAGCATGTAGAAAGAAGAAAATGATCTTCTTTCTCTTTAGATGCTGATCTTTGCACCCAGTGCGGGGACTATCACCATCCAAACAAGGCTCAAGATCACTGTGTACCTAAGATCATATCTTTTCTCTCTTACGATGAAAATTTAGGGATCATCCTTGCTTCCTTTGCACTGCTCTTGTCCTTAGCCACAGGGTTTGTGTTGGGAATTTTCATCAAATTCCTGGAGACACCCATTGTCAAAGCCAACAACCGGTACCTCTCTTATGTCCTTCTTGTCTCCCTCCTGCTTTCTTTCTTGTCCTCCTTCCTCTTCATCGGCAAGCCAAGCAAAACTACCTGCCTTCTCCGACAAACAGTCTTCAGCATCATTTTCTCAGTTGCGGTCTCTTCTGTCTTGGCCAAAACAATCATGGTAGTGCTGGCTTTCCTAGCCACAAAGCCTGGGAACGTGGTAAGAAGATGGCTGGGAAAGATTTTGAGCAACACCATTGTCCTTTCTTGCTCCATTGTCCAAGTTATTCTTTGTACAATCTGGCTGGGCTCTTCGCCCCCCTTTCCTGACTCTGATATGAACTCCCAACCTGGAGAGATCATCCTGCAATGTAATGAAGGCTCTATTGCCATGTTTTATGGTGCTCTCGGATACATGGGCTTCCTGGCTGCCATCTCCTTTGTGATGGCTTTCCTAGCTAGGAAGCTGCCTGGGACCTTCAATGAAGCCAAGCTGATTACCTTTAGCATGCTGGTCTTCTGCAGTGTTTGGGTGTCCTTTGTGCCCACCTACCTAAGCACCAAAGGGAAATACATGGTGGCCGTGCAAATCTTCTCCATTTTGGTCTCCAGTGCTGGGTTGCTGGGTTGTATCTTTCTTCCTAAATGCTACATTATTGTACTGAGGCCTAGTTTAAATACAAAAGAGCAACTCATGATAAAAACAAGCCATGCAGTGTAATCCTTAGTAGCAGGTATATGTCAAAATCTGGTCTAGCAATGCAATTTAAGTGGAAAGCATTTTAAGAGAAGCAGCCTAGAACTAAAGAGAAATTTCCTGACAGTTAGTACAATTAATTAGTGGAATGACTTGTCTCCAAAAGTTGTGGTGCTCCAACACTGGAGGTTTTTAATAGCAATATATCACTTCACAGTGCTTTGCACCCCTCTCTAAGCTGTTTACAGAGTCAGCATATTGCCCCCAACAATCTGTATCCTCATTTTACCAACCTTGGAAGGCGGGAAGGCTGAGTCAACCTTGAGCTGGGAAGTATCAAAGGAATCAAACTCCTGGCAATGTGAGCAGAGTTAGCCTGTGGTACTTCATTCCAATCACTGCACAACCATGACTCTTTAAGAAGAGATTGGACAACCATTTGTCTGAAATGGTATAGGGTTTCCTGCCTGAGCAGGGGGTTGGACTAGAAGACCTCCAAGGTCCCTTCCAACTCTGTTATTCCAACCAGTACCAGCTGGTTCCTATTCAGTTCCTCATAATGCAAGGAGGCTTCCTTGGGTAGCAAAGAGACACTGTAAGGAAGTACTGATTTTGATCCATAGAGCTCTATAATTATTTAGGATCATAAGTCTTAAGCCACTAAGCTTTTTAATACAGGATAATTGCTAATTGATAAGGTACTTATAATCTGTCTCACATGTAATTTACATCTGCATAACTAACCTGTCTTTCCCTCTCTATCCCCTTTTCCTCCCCAGTTGCTCCAATTTAAATCTTCTACTAGTCTATCTACTCTATGCATCTAATGAAGTGATCTGCAGTTCACAAAAGCTTGTGCCTTTTAATAAAATATGCTATTTGGAAAACGTCTACCAGATTCCTGATTTTTAGCGTCCAAATGAAATTCCAGAACTGAGTTCCTAGACCTATCTTCAAGATCAATTTATAGGAGAGGCAGTGGTTTCCATATTGAGCCTCCAAGCTATAGAATTGCTTGCCCATCAACATTTGGATGGGTCAGTCCTACAAAGTAGGTTTCTCCAAATCTTCTAAAGAAAATTGTGGAGAGGGGTATAGAAGCAAAAAGAATGAATCAGAAACTATCCCTTTCATTAGTAGAAAAAGTAAAACCAAATACTACCTCTATGCATGATTCAACTAAAGTTTTCTTATACCTGATAATAGATTCAGGGTTTTTTGTATTTCATATATATATAAAGGAAGAACCCAATCAAGTAAACACCTTTGAGCCTTTCCAAACTCTTAATGTAAAACTTTATTGAGTACATCATTTTGACACGCATGAAAGCAAAACCAGCTCTGGCAAAACCCCACCTAATTGGTCATGTTGCCCAATTAGATAGAAAAATATTGTTATGAGAAAGTGTCTCTGGGTCTGGCCAGACACCTGGTCAACTGTCCTTGGTTCTCATGGTGTGCTTTCTTGATCTTTTGAAGACTGCATACCAATCCCTTTCCCTCCCCCCAAGTTTGTTGGCAAGCTGAGAAGCAATAATTGTCGGACCAGCAAAAATGTGCTTCAAACTTGACAATGAAATCAGTGACATTGACTCTTCACCACTTCCTGATCTCTTGACCAAGAGAAAAGTAGGATGTAGAGAGAATGTTAAGGATTTAATCAGTATCTCCTCTTTGTATTCCTACTTTCTTTAAGAGATAGCAAATCTGAAGTAACTTTCCTCTGCCTTTATTCCCAGACACACATGCACAAAGTACATGATCTCTAACTTTGCTCATGGTAAGTTGCATCTGATGGAATGGAGACATTGTTGTGTCAGACAATTTCCCAGATATACAAACAATATTTATAGTGATGTCTGTGGCTGAGAAAAAATTGGGAGGAAAACCAAATAGGGTTTTTAATGCATCGAGTCTGTCATAGAAAGGAGAAGAAAAGGAAAAGGATTAACAAAAAAATTTGGATTTAGGCAATCTCAAATTGCTGAAGCAATGTAGATTCCAGCTGATTCAAGATCATCAAAGCTATCAAAGGAGGAGAATGACTTCTGGGTTGTGGGTACCTGATATAGAAATTAAGAGGGAAAAGAGGATCCAAAATTTGACTCTGGGTATTATTGGACGCGGTGGCTCAGTGGGTTAAGATGCTGAGCTTGTCGATCAGAAGATCAGAAGTTTGGCGGGTCAAATCCCGAGTGCCGCGTAGCAGAGTGAGCACCTGTTACTTGTCCCAGTTTCTGCCAACCTAGCAGTTCGAAAGCACGTAAAAATGCAAGTAGAAAAATAGGGACCACTCCCGTGGGAAGGTAACAGCGTTCCGTGCATGTTTGGCATCTAGTCATGCCGGCCACATGACCACAGAGACGTCCTCGGACAAGCGCTGGCTCTTCGGCTTTGAAATGGAGATGAGCACCGGCCCCTAGAGTCGGAAACGACTAGCACGCATGTGCGGGGGAACTTTTACCTTTACCTTTTTTATTATTGGATTCAAACCCCCCCCCCCCCCCCAATCCCATGAGCTTTGGAGAAATTACTTAACTTTAACACAGTAATTACTGAGGAGGAAAGCATAATCTCCAGAAGCAGGTGCAGATGGAGAGGAAAACATGTTTTTGAGATGGCAAACTTCTCAGATACAGATTTATTTATGCAGTGATGCAAGGAGCTTGGACAGCTTAAAGCAACTACTAGGTCAAAATATTCTTCTAGGTAATGGATCAGTTCTCAAACAACAGTGGACTGATTACTTTTAACCTCTGGATGAGTAATTTATAAAGTCTTCCAATTGAGATTCTCCTAAAGTCTAAATATTGGACCAAAAATCTTTTGAGGACTATAGTGGTCTTCAGCAGATACCGGACATATTGTCTGAATCCATGACTTAGGGATATGCATCAAATGTAAAAAGAAGAGCAGCTTTTAACACATGGTCATTTGGACCTGGCTCTTTGACTTTTGTGTTTTACACCCTGGCTCTTAACTTCCTCCAGAATTTTCCAACTATTTTTATGCTGAAGTTATAGAAAGGGGATAGGCTGTATCTATGTCACCACAAATACTGACTGAATTATGCCAGAAGATCAATAAGTCAATAAGGGAAACGTGGCCAATGAATCTTTTACCACAAGTGGTCCTCGACTCAAGACCATAATTAAGCCTGGAATTATGGTTATCAGTCATGGCGGTCATTTAGTGGGTCTCCATGTGATCATGTCCGATTTTACACCCTTTTTTTGCAGTGATCATTATGGTTGTTAAGTGAAACCATTTTACTCAAAGTGTGTTTTTTGTCAGAAACTTGAAGTACAACTTCAACTTACAACCAGCAATTTAGCAACTATTTGAAATTCTGAAGAACCTACTTGCATGGCGTTTATGACCTGGATTTGAAGTTCTGATCCTGCCCCACCCTCCGGCAATCACATGACTGCATTTCAGGTGCCTAACAACCAGGCTGAACATCCAGCTCAAGAATCCAAATAAAATTCCAGGTTCATTTCGTTTCCAAAAAGATTACTGTTTAATTATACACAGCTTGTTTATGTTGAAGAAAAACTAACTCTGAGGTTCCAACACCAATTTGCAGACTTAAATAATTCTCCCAGCCAAACCCACAGCATCTTACATAATACATATCAACAAGTTCACTTTGTTATGAGAACAGTCTGCTTCAAATCCACACCTGTTGTGTTGTCCTTGACAAGGCTTCAGGCCCCTACGGTCTTCAGCTGGATGGAAGAAATTTTGTTTCTCCATTTAACCCACTTATAAGTAACATCTCCTCCCCACACATACACTTAATCTAAGGGCAAGATGAAACACAGAGGCATGTACCTGACAAAGTTTCATCCTTGACAGTGGTCATATTTACAGGTAATCCTTCAGGTATGACAGGCCATTTAACAAATATTTGAAATGATGACTGACCCCCCCAAAAAACTACTTATGACTTCATTTCAAAAGTATGACAGCTGCATTTGTCCTGCAGTCATTCACCCTTATGATGCACCACAGGGTTTCTACAGCACCCTCCTGTCCCTCTCCCCTATCACACACCACCGGAAGCCTGCAATGCTTTGGGCCTCCTCCCCACAAGCCTATCACACTCTACACTTAACTTCTGAAGCCCTCTGGACCTAAAGTTATAGAAGGAGGATAGACTATTTGTCCTGGGGCCACACTGCGGAAATCCAAATGCTGCCATCTGCTTGTGTTGTTAGAAAATTTATACTCTGAATTAGTTGGGGTGTGGAGACAATGGATAATGGATTCCTGCTGGTTCTTCTCTAGAATACTTTCAATACCATCAATCAACAGTTGGGATGAGATTTAGATGTGATCCTTTATCAACCAATAAATATACAGCTAGTTTTGTTTAGTGACTGTTTGAAATTACAATGGCACTGAAAAAAGTGACTTATACCCAGCACTCCTACTTACAACAGTTGCAGCATCCCCATGATCACATAATCAGAACTGTTGGCTACTGGTATTTATTTATGATGGTTGTACGATCCTAGGGTCATGTGATTGCTATTTATGACTTTCCCAGCTGGCTTCCCAATAAGCAAAGTCAATGTGGTAAGCTGGATTTGCTTAACAACTGAATGAATCACTTAACAACTGTAGTGATTTGGTTAACAAGAGTGGCAAAAAAGTCATAAAATTGGGCATGAGTCACTTAATTGCTTTGCTAGAATAGAATAGAATAGAATAGAATAGAATAGAATAGAATAGAATAGAATAGAATAGAATAGAATAGAAGGGACCTTGAAGATCTTCTACTCCAATCCCCTGCTCAGGCAGGACACTCTATACCATTTCAGACATATGGTTGTCCAATCTCTTCTTAAAAACTTCCTGTGTTGGAGCATTCACAACTACTGGAGGCAAGTTGTTTCACTGATTAATTGTTCTAACTGTCAGGAAATTTCTCCTTAGTTCTACGTTGTTTCTGTCCTTGATTATTTTTCATTCATTGCTTATTGTCCTTCCCTTTGGGTGCTTTGGTGAATAGCTTGACTCCTTCTTCTTGGTGGCAATCCCTGAGATACTGGAACACTGTTATCATGTTCACCCCTAGTCTTTCTTCTCATTAAACTAGATCAGGGGTCAGCAACCTGAAACAGTGAAAGAGCCACTCGGAACCGATTCCCTCAGAAAAGGAAAAACTGGGAGCCGCAAAAAAATGTGTGCACATGCGCGCATGCGCAGAACAGGGTTTGACTGAAGAGTGCAGCCAAGGCGAGATATGCACCTACCCTGCAAATCTGATTTAATTGGTTGAACTTTTTTAGTCCCACTTTTTTTTTTTTCATGGCAGAGGACTGGGAGCCGTAGGAGACGGCTGAAAGAGCCGCGGGTTGCAGACCTGTGAACTAGATATATCCAATTCCAGCAACTGTTCTTTGTATGTTTTAGCTTCCGGTCCCCTGATCATCTTTGTTGCTCTTCTCTGCACTCTTTCTAGAGTCTCAACATCTTTTTTACATCGTGGTGACCAAACAGAAATTCTGTTCCCAACTATTGTCATATGTTGAGGATTATTTATAAAAAATGCTGCTCAAAATTCTGAATTGATATGAGACTTCTGGGTATGTGATAACTTTCAGGGTCCATTCTTCTTTATGCCACTTAATCAACATGACTCGTTTGTTTCATATGGTAATTAATTCTATTTATTATGGAAAATTAACATGTATAAGAAGCATTATTTATATTTTAAAAATATAATACACACACACAAAATTATATCCCAAGAAGAATAATTTAAATATGATCTAAGCACAAATGGGTGGGATGAAGATGGTGAGACAGCGATGGATAGATAATATGATCAATTATTAAATGTGAATGGCCATTTTAAGGTAACACTCTTGAAGTATTCTTATGTAAGGATCACTTTTCTATTTTATTTTTATCATTAAATGCTCCTTTGTATTCAGATCAGGCCTTAGTACAATAATGTAACACTTGGGGAGGAAGATGCAGCTCAGCAGCCCAGCACTGGACGCTAAAATGGAGAAGACCTGCACAGCCACCATGTATTTCCCCTTGGTGCTCAGGTAGGTAGGCACAAAGGTCACCCAAACACAGCAGAAGACCAGCATGCTGAAGGTGATCAGCTTGGCTTCATTAAAAGACCCAGGCAGCTTTCTGGCCAGGAAAGCCACCACAAAGCAGATGGCAGCCAGGAAGCCCATGTACCCAAGGGCACCATAAAACATGGTAAGAGATCCTTCATTGCATAGTAGGAGGATTTCTCCTGGCTGAGAGTTCTTATCAGACTCAGGAAATGGGGGATGTAGCCCTAACCAAGTGGAGCACAGAATAATTTGGACACTAGAACAGACAAGAATGAGAGTGTTGGTGAAGTTCTTTCCCAGCCATTTTCTTACCCGATTCCCTGGCTTTGTGGCCAGGAAGGCCATCACAACTGTGATTGTTTTGGCCAAGACTGAAGAGACAGCAACCGAGAAGATGATGCTGAAGGCTGTTTGTCGGAAAAAGCAGGTGGCTTTGCTCGGCTTGCCAATGAAGAGGAAGGAGGACAAGAAGGAAAGCAGGAGTGAGACAAGGAGAACATAAGAGAGGTCCCGATTGTTGGCTTTGACAATGGGAGTTTCTAAGAATTTAATGAAGATTCCTAACACAAAGCCCGTGGTTAAGGATAAGAAGAGGGAAATAGAAGCTAAGATGATCCCCAAATGTCCTTGATAGCTCAGAAAATTTATAATTTTAGGGATACATCGATCTCGATCTTCATTTGGGTACTCATCTTCTGGACATTTGGTGCATTCCTCTGCATCTGAAAAGAGGAAAAACAGTATCCCTCTTACAACTTATTCTTTTAAATTCACTCATGATTGCTTTCGGTAAAGATTTTTCAAGAGCCAGAAAATGCATAACTGATATCCTGCATGTTTCTGGGTATGTAGGACCATGGTAGTCAGTTGTATGGATGAAGATTGGAAAACTTTGAATCTCATACATACCTTTTCTCATCATCTGCTGTATTGGTATTAAGGTAATATTTCCTATTTATTACAACACTGTCGACAAGCAGTCTCAAACCTACTATCCTTAGGTTTTTCCCATGCATTTATATTTTTATGGTTGATTGAACTTGCTTTTACAATTTTTTTTATTTTGGTCATTAAAAGAATCATATGGCCATTAGGTGTATCCACTCTTCTGAATGGATATTTTTTGCCAGAAACTGGCAAAAAAAAAAAAGATTCAAAATTTGATCATGTGACCAGATGGTTATAAATGTGTGTTGGTTGTCAAGTGCCTAAAATCAATCATGTGACTAGTGGGCAGCACAATGTTTTATAATGGCTGAAGTGCTTTACAGGCCATAAAATACCATTTCCAAGATTGTCATAACTTTCAACAGTTATTAAGGAAGGTCTACCGGTACTGTCTCACTGAAAAAGTCTGTCAAGAATGAAACTTTGGCAGCTACGTGCCTCTTCATTTCAACTTGCCATTATAGCGTAAAGGACGGGGAGGTGTTGCTTTAGAATGGGTTACATGGAGAAACAAAATCTCTACGATTTCGCTGAAGACTGTGAGAGCCTGAAACCTTTTCAAGGACACTGCAGCAGGTGTGCAGAGGAAGCAGACAGTTCCCACAACAAAGTGAAATTGTTTACATGGACTATATGAGAGATTGGGGGTTTGGCTAAAGAAATTATTGTTTAATACTATGAACTGGTGTCTGGGGACCTCAGAGTTAGTTTTGCTTCGACATTACCATGCAGTGTGTTCAATAAATAGTAAGATTTTCAGAAATAGAATGAGCCCGGAGTTTTATTTGGATTCTCAAGCTGGGTGTTGACACTGTCTGGTTAAGCCCACTTTTCCCTAAAGTTTCCTTCTCACCTTCTTGAGTAGACATGGTCCCCTCTGCACAAGGAATACAATCGTAGCAACAAACAGGCTCACTTTCACGGGCCACCTTGATGGCTCCAGGCCGGCAACTTTCCACACACTGGGAAGTGGGGAAAGTCTATACATAGAAAGAGAAAAGATCAAGGAAAGTATGCCAGGGTTCAATGCTCAATTCACTATAGGAAAAACAAATTCAAAAGTGAAGAGGATCAAAAAGTCTCCTTGCACTAGGCTTAGATAAATGTAAAGCAATGGTAGGGGATAAATATAAACAAACAAGTAAATAGATGATTATATATATATATTTAAAAAAAACTATGAAAATATGAAGTCTCTAACCAACCCAAAACTTTTATAAGTGGTCCTCTTGCACCTTCTTTCTGTATTTAGGTCTTCCTCCTAAATCCTCTCCTTCTATATGGGAGTTTCTCATTATATTGTTTGAGGTTTTAAATCTCACAGAGGAAGAACTGGCCTCTATGATAGGAAGATATTAGAATATAAAGGAATGAATTTCGTTTTCTGGTCACCTGCTTATGGGACTTAAGTGATCCTTAGCTTTATTTACTTGGTTGTTTGTTTAAATTTACTAGCCACCCAAGTCTAAGAGTCTCTTAAAGTATTCTGAAAGTATCTAAGGGCAGCTTAAAGTGTATGTTAGGCTTTGCCATCCCACCCATTACTTTGAAGGAAGCCAGAGAACAGACATGGACTGCAAAAGAAGCAAGGGATGTAGGATCATCAAATGGGGGTTATGAATAATTTTATGCTTACTGAAGGATGGGTAGAAAACTAATTCAGTAAAGGGGAAAAAGTGTCTCATGCTGCTCACCCTTGCTCACCCAAGAAGCAGAGCTAAGAAAAATGTCCTCTGACTTACTGTCCCTGACTAGTACTGAAAACAATTGCTTGGAAGATCTGTTGATGTTCTTCAAAGACCAACACACAGTGAAATGAAGCAATTACATTTCCCTACCTTGTTAAGCCAATTCAATTCCTCAATACCATCCGGGTTAATAACAAATTTGAAATTTTCAACTCCTTGGCCTTCCAGCGTTGCAAAGTTCACTCTGGTCATTGTCTCATTGGAGAGGATGACCCAATTTATTATGTCAAAATCGGCTGTTAGGATTCCCTTCTCATCCAAATGTACCCCTTTCATGGAAGAATTGTGAAACTGGGGACTTTGAAGGAGAGGATGAAGCTAAAGTGGAAGAGAAAACTGCAGCCTGTAGAAAATATGAAGTAACATTTCTTATCTCAGCTGCCCATTTCATAAATGCATCTTCTACAGTTCAGGGCTTATTCTAGACATCTGTTAGACATATTGATATATTTAACCCCTGAGATATTGGTACACTGCTATCATGTCACCTCTCATCCTTCTGTTCATTAAACTAGACATACCAAATTCCGGCAACTGTTCTTTATATTTTTTAGCCTCCAGTCCCCTGATCATCTCTGTTACTCTTCTCTGCACTCTTTCTAGAGTCTCAACATCTTTTTTACATCATAGCAACCAAAACTTGATGTAGTATTCCAAGTGTGGCCTTACCAAGGTATTATAATGTGGTAGTAACACTTCCCATTAATTTGTAGAAGACTTTACCAAATATTGCATGCTCATCCAGAGTCCAATAAAGGCTAAGAGAGGAGCAGTAAATAATTATAAAGGGATAAGGGTATAAAGAGTTGGGGGAAGTTAAGATAAGCTGTATGACGGAGAGTCTCAGGATGGACTAAGTTTTCAAAGTGGTTAAAAAGAAGGAATTGGTTGAAGAATGGATTCCCCTACACAAGAGGAAAGATACCTGCCATGGTTCCAACACTGGAGCACCTCTTCGGTTCCCATGCTTCATCTCCATCCTCTTGGATCTGGAGGAATAGGCAGCATCTAAAGAATGGGCAACAGCCCAGATTGCATCATGAATGGAGAACCTGTCTAGAGACAAGATCGTTTCAATCTCCTCTTTGGGCAGAGTGTTCATTTGTTCTTTCTCCACACATCTTCTCCATTCTTTCACTGACAGACCCCATTTGGTATAACTACAATTAAATGACCACCTTGCAAATTGCTCAGTCGCAGTATAAGGGATCTGAAAATCAAATTTCATCCGATCGTGGGACTGGATCAGGAAAGAGAAAAGCCCATGGATGTACTGGAAAGATAGTTCGTTATTGACCAATAGCAAGGAGACATCCCACAAGGCTGCGATTATCAAGACTTTGCCTACAATGGGCTGGGTCAAGCTTTCAGCGGTCTTGTGAATCAGATATAATCCTTGAAGGAAGGAGCTCACCTCAGCACAGTAAAGAAAGACATTGACTTGTTTCCATCTCTGGAATAGAGCAGACTCGATAACCATTTGGCTGGCTTCCTCAGAAAAGGTTTGGGCTATAACAACACAAATGCCCTTCTTGAGAAGCATTGGATTCAAAGTCCTCATGGCTCTCTCTCCAGTGTTAGTATCTGGAGCAAGGAGCCCTACAAAAGTCCACCTGAGGTGCAAAAGCAGTTTGACAATCCCTGGATAGTGTGCTCCCTCTTTCGGGACCATGTGATAGAAAAAGGGGAAGAGTGTTTTATCACTGAAAATAGATGAAGCAAAAGTATAACTGATCTGAAAGAGAAAGGAAGAAGTTAGTGTTTCAGCAAGTGGAAAGGCAAAATAATAGTAAAGAATAATGGAATGGAATGGAATGGATTGGAATAGAATAGAATAGAATAGAATAGAATAGAATGGAATGGAATGGAATGGAATGGAATGGAATAGAATAGAATAGAATAGAATAGAATAGAATAGAATAGAATAGA
>JAKJMR010001034.1:288477-307241 GCA_024449315.1 Daboia siamensis
GAAGAAGAAGAAGAAGAAGAAGAAGAAGAAGAAGAAGAAGAAGAAGAGATTAAAATAAGTCAATGATGTAGAGGAAGCAAGTTGAAGGAGGAGGAAGAGGAAGAAGAAGAGGAAGGAGGAAGTGGAAGAGGAGGAGGAAAGAGGAAGAGGAGGAAGGAGAGGGTCTCTTTATAATACATAAAAGGATCTATACAGGGGAGAAACCGTACAAATGTATGGAGTATGGAAGGTGCTTCAGTATGAGCAACAGGCTTACTGCCCATAAAAAGACCCACACAAGAGAGAAGCCATAAAAATGCGCAGCTTGTGGAAAACGTTTCACTCACAGTGGAACAACTTGCTTCCAGAAGTTGTGAATGCTCCATTACTGGACGTTTTTAAGAAGAAATTGGACAGCCATTTGTCTGAAATGGTATAGGGCAGGGGTCGACAACCTTAAAACACTCAAGGAGCCACTTGGACCCGTTTCCCACAGAAAAGAAAACACTGGGAGCCACAAAACCCTTTTGACATCTAAAATGTAAGATAACACTGCATACATCAGGGGTGTCAAACTGAATTTCATTGAGGGCCACATCAGCATTGCAGTTGCCCTCAAGGGGCCGGGTGGGTATAGCCAGGGTGGGTGTGGTCTACTGGGTGGGCGTGGCTAGAGTGAGTATGGCCTACTGGGTGGGCATGGCCAGCTCTACATCGTTCGCATCAAGAGTGCCTATGGGGGCCTGGGCAGGAGTGGGACAGATCTGAGGGTCTCTGGGCCAGGGCCAAGGCAGTGGGGGCCGTTCCCTCACTGTTTCCAGGATGGCTTCGCGGGCCACATGAAACCACTTCATGGGCCGGATCCGGCCCCCGGGCCTTGTGTTTGACATGTCTGGCATACATCATTTTTTTACCTTTATGCTATCTATAAAAAAAACTACAGTGTGTTGCATTTATGAAATCAATGAACTGCTAAAACAATTTTTTTATTACTGCATGCAACAAAAACATTTTAAACTCCAAAAAAAAAGATGTTGGGTCGAAGTTTACTTTCAAATAAAATACTCAATGTTTATTTGAGTCTTCCTCATATTTATGAAATAAAAAGCCGGTGCAAACTATAAAAACTACAAATAGAAAAAAATTATTGGGGGGGGAGAGAAAAGGACAGGAGAAAGAGGGAAAAAAACCCCTTTCTCCTTCATCCCAACTTTACTAAAAGTCTAGTAAGGACAAGCATATATATTCATATCACTCCCCCCCTCTCTCTCCCTCTCCTTCCCTCTTTTTCTGCCCATTCATTCATTAATGCTATCCTGTCACCCCTCGTCCTTCTCTTCATTAAACTAGGCATACCCAATTCCAGCAACGTTCCTTGTATGTTTTAGCCTCCAGTCCCCTAATCATCTTTGTTGATTAGATCTTTGTTGATTAGACTAGATCTTCTAGTCCAACCCCATGCTCAAGATAGGAGCTTTATACCATCCCAACCAAACAGTTGTTGAGTCTGTGGAAAACCTCAAGTGATGGAGAACATTATTGTTTAACTGGAAGTTTTTAAGAAGAGAGTGGACAACCATTTGTCTGAAATGGTGTAGGGTTTCCTGCCTGAGCAGGGGTTGGACTAAAAGACCCACATACACACACATATGTAGCCCAGAGAAAAAACAGAGTCTAGTTCAGATGTATATACACATGGTGAGAAAAATGAATCTTGCGAATTTACCAGACAGATGATAAAGGACAAAGCTGTTCCACAGCCTGGTAGTCCTGTTATAAATACTTCAAAACCTCCTCCCAGAGGGGAGCAACAGAAACACACTGTGAAGTGGGTGCGTGGAGTCTCTAACAATGCTTCAAGCTCTAAGCACATAGCACTTATAAAGTGTCCTGATTAACAGGAAGCAGACTTCCTATAATCTTCTCAACTGTCCTCACCACTCTCTATATGGACCTTCTATCTGAGGCACCGCTGCCACCAAACCAGTGATGTAGTTTGTTAAGATGCTCTTAATTGTGCCTCTGTAAAAAGTGGCCAGGACAGGAGAAAGATGTGCTCTCCTCATCCAACGCAGGAAATGCAGACACATTTGCAGGCTTCATTAACAATGATGGGTGGAGACACCAAAGCAGATTGTTAGTTATCTGTACCCCCCCGATAATTAATATCATTGACTATATTGTACTGTTGATCTAGCTTCTTCCATTGGATTTGCTTGTGGGAAACTGGCTGGAAAGGTTGCAATATAAAGCTTAAGACAAAAACCTTTGTTGTTTAACAAACAGTTGGATGTATTTTCCAGTTTATTAATGCCACATTTAACTTTGGATGTAAAATTTACACAACTTTATGCTTATCCACACTGCCATTTCAGAAACCATAGTTAATACTGAAATAAACTACTTTATCTTTAAAGATTTATGTTATCCAAAACAGTGTTAATAATCTCTAGTCAATAATGTACAAATACCACTGTACCCAAATAACGTAATGTAGTACTTGTATTTATAATACAATAACATTTGTTAAAGAGTAAGAAATTGTTGACTTAATCAATTACAGCATACTGTTCTCTAGTTCATATCTTACTTGCAAAGTTTCTTGTAATTTCTGACTTTCTTAAAAACAGCTCCCCCCCCCCCACTTTTCTTGCTAATTTCTATTTATCAACATGATTGAGGCCTTTATCTTGCCCTGTCTTGCTTGATGGTTGAAAGACTGTATCAAATCGTTCTTCAACATTCTTGTCTCTGAAGTTTTCACTTCCATTTTTCCTGGCTATTTCCTTTTTTAAAAAATAATTTGGATCTTTTATTTGAAATTCTGGACAAAAGACAAAAGCCATTCTTTCGAAGACAGCAAATTCCAAATTTTGGACAGAGGACCGCTGGTTTGAAAGAGGGGTCAAAGAGGCCATCTATGTCAAAATTGAACAGCCCTCCCTCAACAGTTCCAAGAAGGCTCCACACCCATTGCACTACTCAGGTGACCCCAAAGACACAGATAAACCTCCAAGTGGGCTGAATGATTCTCTAAAAGATTGCAAATGACCAGCTGGCTGCAAGGAGTATAAATCCTTCCATTCCCCAAGTCAGAGCTGAAGAAGCTTCTTGGATGACAAGCGGAACGTCTTCAAAGGAAAAAAAAAGAAATCCAGTTGCCTCATGAAAAAGCATCTTTGGGACAAGTGACTCTCTTGCTCCTGGGGACACCAAGGGCACTGCTCCTTCTGTTGAGAGCAGCTGCTCAGTCTTAACCTAATGTTGAAGACAACAGGAAGGTTGGAACAGCTACAAGATCCATTAGATCGTGATTCTTGGGCTAACTTTATTAAAGAAATGCCAGTGCAATATTAGCAAGAAAGGGTGTGCTTAAGGCAAGTGGATTTGCAGGGAGGATGAGCAGAAGGACCAGTTGGGATAGGAAAAGCATGAGAGGGTTGCTGGATCTAGATCCCCTCTTTGAGGGCAATGGGCGGTTAAGAAATACAAAATATTATTAAATTTATTGACTGCCCATCTTATCACAAGGTCATCATCACCATCATTTTAGCCATTGCCTATCTGATGCAGGATGAAGGCCTCTTACGCATGTTTCCAACCAGTATGGTCCTGAGCTTTCTTTTGCCAATTGGGCCCACAATACTTGCTGATGTCATCGGTCCATCTTGTTTTAGGTCTCTTTTGTGGACGCTTTTGATCAAGTGGGGATCCATTCTGTGACTGCCTTGGTCCATCTGCCATCAGTTCTTTTTTATATATATAAATATTTTATTAGAATTTTTTAACATAACATAAAACATTCAGTAATTTATAAACAGAATGTTGTCTGGGTGACATTTATAAGACAATCCTTAACAATTAATTTCTATGATCTATATTCCATATGTTAATTTCCTTTGATTTTCCCTTTACCCAAAATATCTTTCTTTGGAAAACATTAGATTAAGACAATTCTCATTACTGTATTTTCTGGTGTATGACTTTTTGACCCATGAAAATCTTCTCAAAAGTCAGGGGTCATCTTATACGCCGGGTGCTGAAACTTTAGGGACAGGGCTGGCTGGAAAACCTGGAGTGGATCTCCCATTTGGTCTGCGCAGGGAAAGTGGGACCAATTGGAGAAGAAGCTGCAGTCTGTAATTTTTTACAGGCTGGGGTCTGGGCGTCTTTTCTTCTAAAGTTGAAGAGCAGCTGCAGTCTATCCCAACTTGAAAGGCAGGTGGGGAATGCAGCAGCCAGAGCAGCTGCTTAGCTCTAAGGACACATTTGACTCAGGAACTGGGTGGGCGGGCTGGCTGGAAAACCTGGAGCGGATCTCCCATTTGGTCTGCGCAGGGAAAGCTTTAGAGTGAATTAGGAAAAGTTTAATCCACTTGCACTGTTTTTTTGTTTACATGTTTGATGACAAACAGCCTTGTTTATAAGTGACAGTTTTCCTACTAAGTACCTGCATGTCATAAGCATTTGAATTAAAATTACCATATTAAAATCAAATCTGATGTTTTTAAATTTTTATTTGGTGTGCGTTGGAAGACGGGTAGTCTTATACGGCAAGTATAGCCCAAACCCTATAATTTGACAGGAAATGTAGGTCGTCTTATACGCCCAGTTGTCTTATACGTCGGAAAATATGGTATTTTAATTAACAACAGTTAAGTATATAGTTTCAATAATCCTATTTGTCATTTTAGTTGCCTTATCATAAATCCTGTTACCGTGTTTATTTCAGTTTATTTTGCCCTCCAAATTCTAAATGTCACAATCTTTTCAACATTTAACTATATTTACATTGGTGGATTTAATTCTGTTTTTTCCATATAAACCCTCTCATGCTTTTATATTTCTTAATCAATAAGTAAAAAAAAAGTAGAAAGAAAAAGAAAAGAGAAACAAGAAAAAAAATGAGCAGATACAAAAAATAACATGTAACTTAAAAATATATATCCCTCCTAATTTAATATAATTTATTCCCTCAATTTCTTATTCTTTTTTACCATAGCTAAGAATGTATTTAATCTGTCTGAACTTTCAGCATTCAATAGTTCTAATCATCTAATCCTTTAACTCTCATTCAAAACACATTTTTATGCTTTTCTTATTGTCACGTTTAAATAATTAAAACATTTGCTTTTGTTTAAATCATTTCAACTTTTTTCAGAAGAATAAAAAAAAACATTACATTAGTTAAGGGGAAAAAATATCCCTCTAAGAGTAGTATATTTCAAAATTTTTCCATTTCTTTAGCCATATTCAAACAAATGTTTCTTTTTAAAATATTCTTTCTGATAATCTCCATCTTCTTTTTCCTGAATTTTCATTTTAGTCTTTTTTCTCTGGTTGTTGCCTTTCTTAATCAATGTTTTGCTGCTTCATTTGTTTCCCTATGAGATTTTTTCTCATTCTTTTCCTTATCTTCAAAGTTGCTTAGACGTGTTGAAATACTTCCCATTTGAATTAAATCATAATTTTTTATTTTATATGGTTCCATCTTCAAGTCTCTATCCTCAAAATTATATTTAGTCATCTCTGCTGTATTTTCCTGAGAAAGTTCTTGAAGTGAAATTAAGTTGAAAATAAGTTGATTCATGCTCTCAGTTATTCTGCATTTCCTTGTAGTTTAAGGTCATTGTCCTTTGAAATTTTTGCCACTTATCATATGCTTCCTTTTGTGAAGTGATCGTGTTATAAGGTTCCTTCTTTAAGTGTCTATCTTCAGAATTTTGTTCAGTCATCTCTACTGTATTTTCCTGGGAAATTTCTTGGAGTGAAATTAAGTTGGAAATGAGTTGATTCATGCTCTCAAAATTATTCTGGATTTCTATGTAGTTTAAAATCATTATCCTTTGAAATTGTTGTCGCTTATCATGTTTCCTTTTGTAAAGCATTCATTGCTTCAGCTTTGTTACTTCCACTTTGTTTACACAGCTGCATTTTCTAAAAGCTTTGAGATTCAGAGAAAAAAAATCCTCATCCACCAGCAGGTGTCAGCGTTTGCTCATTTTTCATGTCTTTCTAGTCTTTTTTCTTTCTCTAAAGGGTAAGTTTCGCCGCTACTAAAAGGGAGGGAGCAGAGTCCCCCTCCCCTTTTCCTTCTTCGGAGATCTTTTTTGGGGGGCTTTCTTCTTCAGGAAAATAGGTAGGATAGAGAAAATCAATATTCTTACCCAGATTCAAACATGCTGCTTAAGATCCGCTTAGTTTAACAGCTTACGGCTCCATCTGCCATCAGTTCTTCTTGCTATGTGACCAGCACGTTTCCATTTCCATTCTTTTACTCTCTTGATGATAGCGTATACTTTCATTTGTTCTCTAATCCACGTGCAGGTCTTTCTACCTTGTCTTGAAACGCTGAGCATGTATCTTTCCATGGCTCTTTGCACAACTCGTAGCTTTTGTATCGTGAGGTTAGTGTCCATGTTTCACTGGCATATGTTAGAGAAGGTAGCACACACTGATCAAAAACCTTTCTCTTCGAGCATAGGGGAAGGTTCTTGAAAATTACGCTTAGCCTGCCGAGTGCCTGCCAACCACATTTAACACGCCGTTCAATTTCCTTTACTGTATTGTTGAGTCCATTGGCCAAGGTATACGTAGTGGTCTACAGTTTGTGGACCAGTGTCGGGTTGCAGCATGCCAGCAACCAGTCTGCACAAACAAGCAAAGCCTGATCTGCGGGATGCAGGCAGCACACAAAACCACGCACTCTCCAGTCTGCGGAAAAACCTCTCTCCACAGAAGCGGTCCCTTGTGCTCAAAAGGTTGGGGTCCTCTGGTCTACTACATCTCGTTCTTCTCCAGATACAATTTTTTTTTCTTTCTTCAGTGAATTTATTAAATATAACCTGGCTCTTTTTCAGGTTTATTTTAAGCCAAACGGTTCTCCTGCTTCGTGCGACTCTTGTATGTGTCTTTGTAGCTCTTCTGGCTTTTGTGAGAAAAGAACATCATCTGCAAATAAATCTTAAGTGATTTGAACAGGCACCGCTGATTTTTGTTCCATCTTTTGGCCAGTCTAGTTTGTGAAATACTTCTTGAAGGCAGGCTGAGAAAAGGATAGGTGATATTGTATTGCCTTGTAAATATAAATAGAGCCCAGAATCAAGAGACACGTCGCTTCCTTTTCCATGGCTATGTCAACTCTACAATGACCATGGTTGAAGCCACTTTTCTTCTTATTCTAGGTTGAACAGCTTAGGAAGGGAGCCAGTCTCCAAGATGTAAAAATGCCAAAGTTAATGAAAGAGGAAGAGACTGAAATATTTTTACCAGGCTTGAGTAGGTTGCTGCATCTTTTAACCATCTGTAGATGAGTGGCCTGGGTGAATGCATCTTCTAGCCAGGGAGGCAATAGATAACTATTACCTTAAAAATGTGATTCTATATACCAAATGTGATATAATGTCGCATACCAACAAAGGTTTCAAAATGTTACCTACGATGCCAGGGAAGAGCTATGTGGATTATGAAATTCAATGGTGAAAAAAGTAAGGTTCTACATTTAGGGAGGAAAAATCAAATGCACAGGTATAGTATAGGTGGTACCTTGCTCAATAGCAGTAACTGTGAGAGGGATCTCGGAGTCTTAGTAGACAATCACTTCAATATGAGCCAGCAGTGTGCTGCAGCTGCCAAAAAAGCCAACACAGTGCTAGGCTGCATTAACAGAGGGATAGAATCAAGATCAAGTGATGTACTAATACCACTTTACAATGCTTTGGTAAGGCCACATCTGGAATACTGCATCCAGTTTTGGTCACCACGATGTAAAAAAGATGTTGAGACTCTAGAAAGGGTACAGAGAAGAGCAACAAAGATGATTAGGGGGCTGGAGGCCAAAACATATAGGGAACGGTTGCTGGAAATGGGTATGTGTAGTTTAACGAAGAGAAGAGTGAGGGGTGACATGATAGCAGTGTTCCAATATCTCAGGGGCTGCCACAAAGAAGAGGGAGTCAAGCTATTCTCCAAAGCACCTGAAAGCAGGACAAGAAGCAACGGATGGAAACTAGTCAAGGAGAGAAGCAACCTAGAACTAAGGAGAAACTTCCTGACAGTTAGAATAACTAACCAGTGGAACAACCTGCCTCCAGAGGTGGTGAATGCTCCAACACTGGAGGCTTTTAAGAAGAGACTGGACAGCCATTTGTCTGAAATGGTATAAGGTTTCCTGCCTGAGCAGGGGGTTGGACTAGATGACCTCCAAGGTCCCTTCCAACTTTATTATTATTATTATTATTATTATTATTATTATTATGAGCAAGGCTGGCCGATTTGGATAGAAAATGCTTATGGCCGAATGACAAGATTAAAACTAAGGTTGAAATAATAGAGATGCTACTAGAGCAATTCTTAAATATACTTCCCACCAACGTACAGCTTAGGGGCAAGAACGCCACCCAGAAATTGGTCAAAGGGCTATAGAGTTAGCAGCTACCTGGTTGCAAGAGACGCTGTAAATATCATTGTAAATATGGCACCAGATGCCAAGTGTCTGAATTAAGTGACCATGGGGATGCTGCGATGGTCATGTGTGAGGACCGATCATAAGTTACTTTTTTCAGCGCTGTCATAACTTTGAACAATCTCTAAACGAATAGCTGTAAGCGCCATCCGAGGTCCTTTTACAACGCTTTTCTCTCCAATACATTTACAATTACACTGATTATCTAATGTGCAGTAACATCACTCTACATGTCACATATTCAAGTATTTGTCCCTTGGCCTTTTATTTTATGCAAAATTCCTCTTTCTGCACTCCAAGTGTCCAGATGGCTTGTCTCGATTCTTTTTTTTCATATATTTTCTACCTGGCTACACCTCGAGTTTAGATTCTATCCTGTGTGGATTCTTTGGTGCATCATATATTGGCTGCTCTGACAGAAGCTTTTTCCACACTCCGGACACTGATATGGCTTCTCCCCTGTGTGAATTCTTTTGTGGGTCATAAGGCTGCTATTCTGACTGAAGTTTTTCCCACAGTCTGTGCATTCAAAAGGTTTCTCCCCGGTGTGGGTCCTTTCGTGACGAGTAAGGGCACTGTTGTGACTAAAGCTCTTCCCGCACTCCAGACAACAATATGGCTTCTCCCCCGTGTGGATTCTTTTGTGGGTCATTAGGCTGCTGTTCTGACTGAAACTCTTTCCACAGTCCAAGCACTCAAAAGGTTTCTCCCCGGTGTGGGTCCTTTCGTGACGAGTAAGTGCACTGTTGTGACTAAAGCTCTTCCCACACTCCAGACAGTGATATGGCTTCTCCCCTGTGTGAATTCTTTTGTGGGTCATTAGGCTACTATTCTGATTGAAGCTCTTGCCACAGTCCATGCACCTAAAGGGCTTTTCTCCTGTGTGGATCCGTTCGTGATTCGCAAGGTGACCCGTCATGGTGAAGCCCTTTCCACACTCCATACATTTAAATGGTTTCTCCCCTGTGTGGATTCTTTCATGGATTCTAAGTTTGCCTCCATGACAGAAGCCCTTTCCGCAGTCTATGCACTTGTAGGGCTTCTCCCCGGTGTGGGTCCTTTCGTGGCGAGAAAGCGCACTGTTGTGACTAAAACTCTTGCCACAGTCCATGCACCTAAAGGGCTTCTCCCCCGTGTGGATTCTTTCATGATTTATCAGATGTCCTCTCACTGTGAAGCCCTTTCCACACTCAGCACACTTAAATGGCCTCTCCCCGGTGTGGATTCTTTCGTGGATCCTGAACTGAGCTCTCTTGCAGAAACTTTTTCCACACTCCACACACACATATGGTTTCTGCCCACTGTGGATTCCCTCGTGCTTCATCAGGTCACTGCTCTCACCAATGCCCTCCCCACACCCTTCGCTTGTGGTGATGTGGGCTTCTGTGACTCCCAGTGGGTACGAAGTCTGTCTTCCGTTTATTTCGCAGGTTTTTTCCTGACCGTTTGATTCCTCTTGATTTGCAAACGTCTCTTTATCCACTTCGTTTTGGGCTGCTGGCAAGAGTGCCACACTCTCCTCTTTTTCACCTTCTGTCTCCTGTTCACAGGCTGCTTTAGAAAACAAAGAAAAAGAGGAAGAAGAAAAAATATTCTGAGCAGAAACAGAGGCTGGTATTAAGTTTACCACAATAATAAGCTGTATACACATGGAAGAAGGAACTATCCTGAAACAGTAAAATGTTATAAAGTACAGAGTCTTCTTTCTCTTTAGCCTTTACAGTCAATCTATCCATATCTGCACACTCTAGAGTCTAGAATTTTCTTAATTAATACTTCTTCAGTTGGTAAGTTTCCATTTTTCCAATGTTGGACAAATACAATTCTTGCTGCCGTTAATATATGTAGTATTAGATATCTGCAATCTTTCTCATAATTGGCTGCTATTATTCCTAACAAAAATAATTCTGGTTTAAAGTCTATTTGTTTTTTAGTCATTTTCTCCAACCATAAATGTATTTTAACCCCAAATCTTTTTGCTTTGGGGCATGTCCACCAGATATGATAATAAGTACCTGGTCTTTGTTTGCATTTCCAACAGTTGTTTGAAGTATTTTTAAACACTTTCTGGAGCTGTCCTTTAAGACCACTTGGAAATGGCAGCTTCTTCACAATCTAGGCGCACAACAGGCGCAACAGGTCTTGCCACATGAAACCACTACTTGGAGATCTATCCATGTGTACCATTCAAAATGATGCTCAGTACCCATAAATCCTCATATGGCTTAGGACCAGTACATTGTAAAGGCCACCTGTCTGGCCCAGATGATTGGGGAACTCCTGCTCCACCTATTGCACCTTGCAGGTGATCAGGGAACACCTGAAAGGTGCAACAGGATTGGGGTTCAGGGGTAGGCATCCTTTTGGGGACTCACCTGTTTTTTTTAGAACAGCTTATTTTCTGCCCCACTGAGATATGGGACATGGCCTTCTGAAAACTTCTTAAATCTTATCTAGAAAGTTTTTTTCCACAATCAATAAGTTTGCAACCATCAACATCAGAATGTGCATTGTGTTTTATGTTGCATTGTCAACACGGAACCAGTCATGACAAACCTTTTAGAGACCGAGTGCCCAAACCACAACCCAAAACCCACTTATTTATCGTAAAGTGCCAGGGCTGCATCAGCATTGTGGTGCCCTTGAGTGGGGGGGGCAAGGAGGTGCCTCTGAGTGCTGCCTCTGGCACGCAAAACCTGGGGGCACAAAAATGTGCTGCAAGGCGCAGAAACGGCCGCCGCAGCACTGCAGGGTACGGATACAAGACACTGCACCATGCAAGAACGGGGCAGGGCTAGTGAGTATCATGCAGGGACATGTGTTCGCTGTCATGTAAAATGCTTCCCCCTCCCTTATCTTCCAGTCCACCAATCGACAATGGTTGGTGACCTCTGCTTGAGCTTGCTTAGTTGGCCGCTTCGCCTCCTTTGTGCTGGGTGGGCAATGGTGGTGGCCTGATTGACCTGCTGCTGGTGGCGGTGGCACGCGTGCCAACAGAGAGGGCTCTGAGTGCCGCCACTGGCACACGTGCCATAGGTTTGCCACCACTGACCTAGACTCCTAGTCGACTGAGATGTTGAATGTTACATAAAGAGCGAAACTAAGCAGATAAGCAGAATGTCTCCTTCCATCTGGAAGATGTTCTCCAAAGACTTCTGTCTACAA
Organism: Daboia siamensis; assembly: GCA_024449315.1. Taxonomy (NCBI): domain Eukaryota; kingdom Metazoa; phylum Chordata; class Lepidosauria; order Squamata; family Viperidae; genus Daboia; species Daboia siamensis. The sequence goes on from JAKJMR010001034.1 coordinate 300,086, forward strand.
AGGTTTTCCACAAATGAACGCAACACAGAACAAGGAAGGGGCCCTTACCCAAAGCTGTCACATTTTGAGAATTTTCCAGCATGACTTCCCTGTGCAAAGCTTTTTGGTTAGAATTCAGAATCTCCCATTCCTCCTCCACAAAGTACACAGCCACCTCCTCAAAAGACACCGGACCCTGAAAGAGGGGGGGAAAAAAATCTTTAAGAGAAGTCCCAGGAGGAAGGATTTCTTGACAGTTCTCTTCTTCATTTGACAAATCCAAAAAGCAAACTTGGCCATGGAGGAAATAGGCATTTTCTTAAAGATACACTACGAGGGCAACTCGGAAATAAACCTCCGTTTGGTTACCAATGACAGACGCTCACCGATACAGAGCTTTTATTAGAGACATTAGAAAACGACAACGTTACCTTATTTTTTCGACATCATCGCCATTCAAATTGAGGCACCTGTCACAACGTCTCTTACAAGGCTTGAAATTCCTTAGTCGTCATCGCTCGGTGCCAAATCTGGGCTATGGGGGCGGGGGAGGTGATCAAAAACGTCCCAACAGAACTGCTTTCAAAGTCTAGCAGTGCGTGGGTGAGAATTATTGCGAACCAACGCCACACCGGAAATCAGTATGCCCTTATGCTTGTTACGGATGGTCATTTTATTTCCATCAATAAACTATTGGTCAAGTAAATTAAATCTTGTGTTACCTTCCCTTGCTAAATACGATACGAAATCCCTTGCCGATACGAAATTAACCTCTGGGTTAATTTCCAGGGCAGGGATTTGGGACACCCCCCTCTCCCACTTCTCTCCTGTTATGAAGAATCTTCCCTTACCTGAGATGGAGACCCAGATGTTGTTTCTGCTTCGTCACACATGGGAGATATTCCAGGGATAACCACCAGTGCCTTTCCATTCCCTACGAGCAAGAAAAAGATGTTGGAAATGAACTATTTTAAAGCTGTGTGGATGTCTGGTGGGGAGTTTTATCTTCCTATCAAACCTCATTCTTGTCTGCTGACAAAATATCTGTTTGTCAAAGTTCATGAAGGAAAGAAGTGATGGCTCCATTGCTTCTACTACATAAGATACCTTCACTTAATTTCACTTATACTTAATTTCGTTGCGACTTACACAATGACAGTAAAGATAATAACAACAACAATAAAAAAGTTGGAAGGGACCTTGGAGGTCATCCACTCCAACCCACTGCTCAGGCAGGAAACCCTATACCATTTCAGACAAATGGCTGGCCAGTCTCTTCTTAAAAACGTCCAGTGTTGGAGCATTCACCACTTCTGGAGGCAGTTTGTTCCACTGGTTAATTGTTCTAACAGTCAGGAAGTTTCTCCTTAGTTCTAGGTTGCTTCTCTCCTTGATTAGTTTCCATCCGTTGCTTCTTGTCCTGCCTTCAGGTGCTTTGTAGAATAGGTTGACCCACTCCTCTTCTTTCTGGCAGCCCGAGATATTGGATCACTGCTATCATGTCCCCCCTCGTCCTTCTCTTCGTTAAACTAGACATACCCAATTCCAGCAACATTTCCTTATGTTTTAGCCTCCAGTCCCCCAATCATCTTTGTTGCTCTTCTCTGTACCCTTTCTAGAGTCTCGACATCTTTTGTACATCGTGGTGACCAAAACTGGATGCAGGATTCCATGTGTGGCCTTACCATGGCATTGTAAACTGGTATTAATACACTTCACGTGATCTTGATTCTATCCCTCTATTAATGCAGCCCAGCACTGTGTTGGCTTTTTTGGCAGCTGCAATACACGGCTGGCTGATATTGAAGTGATTGTCTACTAGGACTCCGAGATCCCTCTCACAGTTACTACTATTGAGCAAGGTACCCCGTACACCAGGGGTGTCAAACTCAATTTCATTGAGGGCCACATCAGCATTGCAGTTGCCCTCAGGGGGCCGGGTGGGTATGACCTGGGTGGGCGTGGCCTACTGGGTGGGCGTGGCTAGAGTGCATATGGCCTACTGGGTGGGCGTGGCCAGCTCTACATCTTTGGCATCAAGGGTGCCTATGGGGGCCTGGGCAGGAGTGGGACAGATCTGAGGGTCTCTGGCAGGAGGAGGGTCTCTGGGCCAGGGCCAAGGCAGAGGGGGCCGTTCCCTCACTGTTTCCAGGATGGCTTCGCGGGCCGCATGAAACCACTTCGCGGGCCGGATCCGGCCCCCGGGCCTTGTGTTTGACATGTCTGCCGTACACTATGCCTGTACATTTGGTTTTTCAAGTCTAAATGTATATTATATTATATTCTTCACTTACATTGGGAGGTGACCTGAGTTGGATCCTCCTTAGACATCTTCCCAAAGAGCTGCTCCTGAGAAGTAGTGGACATATCTTCTCTTTCTTTTGTTGTTGTTGAGACCATCTCCGTCAATGCTTCTGGCACCTGAAACACCAGACAGAAGTGTGTGTGTGTGGGGGGAAAATGTGATGAAGCTGTGATGAAGGCACACAGGGTAGATGGAATTCTTTTCATCTGCCCCTAACCTTGAAGCTTCCTCTATCTATCCTTGGGATGGAATTCGGCTTGGGTTTCCCCTTGTTCCTGTAGAACAGAATTCCCTTTCCAGGTTGGCGCCCCGGAGGGGACGGTTTTGTGGGAAGGGCAGGAGCGTGCACACGCATGGTGCACGTGGACAAGCACCCGTTGCTTGCGAGTAGGGCAAGAGCACTTGTGATGCTTGCACGAGTGAGGCCGAGTGCCCCTGTGACGCTCGTGCGAATGGCCACCATGCTCATGCAAAATCTCATACCTGCTTCTCCACTTGCCCCTCAACTGTTGCTTGACTCAGGAGGAAGCCTTCGGCCAGGGCCACAGCCTGGGAACAAGTCTTCGCTCCACATTCCCTCACCCAGCTCTCCATTTCTGGAGGCAGGACAGCCAGAAACTCCTCCAAGACCACCATATCCACCATCTGAGCTTTGGTGCTGCTTTCCGGCTTCAGCCATTGATGGCAAAGCTGATGCAGTTGGCTGCAAACCTCTCTAGGCCCCTTGGCCTCCTGGTAGCAGAAATTCCTGAAGAACAAACGATGAACATCAGAGCTGGTGACTTCCTCATGCAAGGTCTTCTGCCTGGTACTTTTCCACAACACACTACTGGATCCATCCTCAAAGGCAGCAGGGCCTTTGGTGGCTTCCATTCCTGATGGGCAATCAAACGTCCATTTTATCTTTCTACTCCAGTGCAGTTTCCAACAGGGCAAAAAAATCTCCCGCCTCTACAAAGTTGTGTTCGCTTTTAGAGACTGAATTGCATGAACAGGCTGCAGAAGAATCTCATAAGGAGACGGAGTCATTTATCTCCCAAAGCAAAGATCTGATACGTGAAGGAAGGTAGCCTAGGAAAAATAAAAAAAAAAATTCAAAACCACACAGAATGACGGTCCTGTCCAGATGCTTTAGTGCCGTTTGATTATATAACAAATATCTTTGCAGAACTGCAGCTTTTTTTTTTCTCCTGGCATGGGTGATCATAACATATGAAGAACGGTGGCAGGAATTGGGTCTGGCTACTCTAGTCTGGGCTCCAAGATCACCACAGATGGGGACTGTAGCCAAGAAATTAAAAGACGCTTGCTCCTGGGGAGGAAAGCTATGGCAAATCTAGACAACACACTAAAAAGCAGAGACATCACCCTGCCAATAAAAGTGCATATAGTCAAGGCTATGGTCTTCCCAGTTGCAATGTGTGGCAGTGAAAGTTGGACCATAAGAAAGGCTGAGCGCCAAAGAATTGAGGCCTATTGAACTCTGGTGCTGGAGAAGACTCCTGCGAGTCCCTTGGACTGCAAGGCGATCAAACCAGTCAGTCCTAGAGGAGATCAACCCTGACTGCTCTTTAGAAGGCCAGATCCTGAAGCTGAAACTCAAATCCTTTGGCCACCTAACGAGAAGGCAGGACTCACTGGAGAAGAGCCCAATGGTGGAAAAGGTTGAGGGCAATAGAAGAAGGGGACGACAGAGAATGAGGTGGCTGGATGGAGTCACTGAAGCAGTAGGCGTGAGCTTAAATGGACTCCAGAAGATGGTAGAGGACAGGAAGGCCTGGAGGAACATTGTCCATAGGGTGGAATGGGTCGGACACGACTTCGCAACTAGCAACAACAACAAAGTCTAGAGAAAAGAAGGACTAGGGGAGACATAATAGCAATAAGGAAGTCCCTGACTTACAATGGTTCACTAGTGACCATTCAAAGTTACGGCACTGAAAAAAGTTATGTATGACCCATTTTTTTCAGTGCTGTTGTAACTTCAGTCACTAAATAAATTGTTTTAAGTTGAGGACCACATGTATAATTAGGTCTGAAGCAATGGGTCCAGGGGGCTTGCAATGTTGAGAGCTAACCCCCACCCCCACCCCCCCAATCCAGGCTTGGCCTCTCCTTTTAGGATCCCCATCAGAGCAGCATGGTTCCCTTCAAAATTACTAAGGCTTTATACCACTCTACAAAGCCTTAGTAAGAACGTACCTAGAATACTACACTATAAAAAAGATGTTGAGACTCTAGAAAAAGTGCAGAGAAGAGCAACAAAGATGATTAGGGGACCGGAGGCTAAAACATATGAAGAACGGTTGGAGGAACTGGGCATGGCTAGTCTAGTGAAGAGAAGGACCGGGGTGACATGACAGCAGTCTTCCAATATTTGAGGGGCTGTCACAGAGACGAGGGGGTCAACCTATTCCCCAAAGCACCTAAAGGCCAGACAAGGAACAATGGGCGGAAGCTGATCCAAGGAGATAAGCAACCTGGAATTAAGGAGAAACTTACTAACAGCGAGAACAATTAAACAATGGAACAGCTTGCCTCCAGAAGTTGTAGGTCCTTCATCACTGGAGGTTGTTAAGAAAAGACTGGACAGCCATCTAACTGAAATGGTATAGGGTTTCCTGCTTGAATAGGGGGTTAGACTAGATGACCTACAAGGATCCCTAGCATGGAAGCACCCTTCAAACAAACTTCAAAGTTACTAAATTTGAACCCTTCAAAATTTAACAAAGCTTTGTACCACTTTATAATGCCTTAGTTATAAAGGAGCCTTGGTGGAGCAAAGGGCTAATGCCTCCTTAAGTAACACCAGCTGCCTGCAATTAGTGCAGGTTCGAGTCCCACCAGGCTCAAGGTTGACTCAGCCTTCCATCCTTCCGAGGTAGGTAAAATGAGGACCCAGATTGTTGGGGGCAATTAAGCTGATTTTGTAATAATGCCGCTTGGGGTGTGTGTGAAAGCCCTAACAAGCAGGCATATACATAGAATGAAGGCTACTGCTAAGCTTGTAAGCCGCCCTGAGTCTTCGGAGAAGGGCGGGATATAAATGTAATAAAAATAAATAAATAAATAAATAAAAAGAGTTAAGACCACACCTAGAATACCGCATCCAGTTTTGGTCACCCCGATGTAAAAAAGACATTAAGACTCTAGAAAAGAGAGCAGAGAATAACAACAAAGATGATTAGGCTAAAACATATGAAGAACAGTTGCAAGAACTGGGCATGGCTAGTTTAATGAAAAGAAGGACCAGGGGTGACATGACAGCAGTCTTCCAATATATTTGAGGCACTGCCACAGAGAAAAGGGGGGCAACCTATTTTTCCAAAGCACCTGAAGGAACAACGGACAGAAACTGATCAAGGAGAGATTCAAGCTAGAAATGAGGAGAAATTTTCTGACCGTGAGAACAATCAACCAATGGAACGGTTTCCCTTCCAAAGTTGTGGGAATTTCATCACTGGAGGCTTTCAAGATGATGAAGGCTCGTTCTCCAAGGTTGTGGGTTGCAGTACGAACCTTCACTTTCCTCCTGCACCCGAGCTACAGATATTCGCCACTACAGGTAGTCCTCGACTTACGGCCACAAATTTGAGCCCCAAATTCCTATGGTCCAGTGAGACATTTGTTAAGTGAGTTTTTAAGTGAATCACTGCAGCGGATAAGCTAGCAACCCGGTTGTTAAGGGAATCCGTCTTCCCCGTTGTCTTTCCTCGTCAGAAAGGGATTCGCAAATGGGGAATCACATGACTTTGGGACCCAGCGATGGTCATAAGTATGAAAGGGCTGCCCAGCATCTCAGTTTTGATCGCGGGACCATTTATTTATTTATTTATTTATTTAATTTGTATACCGCCCTTCTCCCGAAGGACTCAGGGCGGTGAACAGGGCAATAAATATCTAAAAAACAGAATACAAAAGTTAAAAAACAATTAAATGTAATACCCAATATAAAACAATAAACAATAATTAAAATTATTTAAAATCCCATCCCTTAACCCATCAAACCAGGCCGGATTGGGGATGCTACCAAGATTGCAACTCTGAAAAACGGTCGCAAGTCACTTTTTTCAGTGCCGCTGTAACTTTGAATGGTCACTAAATGAAGGGTCGTTAAGTCAAGGACTACCTGTATTGCAAACTTTCAAGAAGAGATTGGACGACCATCTGTCTGGAATGGTATCGGTCTCCTACTTGAGCAAAGGGTTGGACTAGATGACTTCCAAAGTCCCTTCCAACTTGGTTATTCTGTATTCTGTCTCTCTCTCACACACACACACACACCCCTGTTCCCTTCAGGCCGGAGGCGCAGACTGGACCCTCCCTGGATTTTATGCTCCATCATATGATCGACTTGCCAGGCCGGTGTGTTGTGCAGTTAGCTCACAGGGTGTAACAAGATGGTGGGTCTGTTGTCACTGTGAGTTGTGGTAGTGGGGGTGTTGGGGGCACGAAGGGAGGCTCAGCCAATCTCAATGCATACGTGGTTGTACTTTGACAATAAGGGGTGACATGACAGCAGTGTTCCAATATCTCAGGGGCTGCCACAAAGAAGAGGGAGTCAAGCTATTCTCCAAAGCATCTGAAAGCAGGACAAGAAGCAACGGATGGAAACTAGTCAAGGAGAGAAGCAACCTAGAACTAAGGAGAAACTTCCTGACAGTTAGAACAATTAACCAGTGGAACAACCTGCCTCCAGAGGTGGTGAATGCTCCAACACTGGAAGGTTTTAAGAAGAGACTGGCCAGACACTTGTCTGAAATGGTATAAGGTTTCCTGCCTGAGCAGGGGGTTGGACTAGATGACCTCCAAGGTCCCTTACAACATTATTATTATTATTATTATTATTATTATTATTATTATTATTATTAT
>JAKJMR010001035.1:1580-12139 GCA_024449315.1 Daboia siamensis
TAGATAGATCGATTTAGGTATGTATATATTAGAAATATATAGACTTGAATATTTGGATTAGATAAATTATTTAGAATAATATGTTTATTGTTATTATACATTAATGTCTTATTTTTATATAATTATTTTAAAAGGAATAAAAAAGAAACTGAGACAGAAGTCAAATGACTTATTTATTTGCCTTTTTTTATCTTAATCAAGAAATCCACAGGGTGAAAGTAAGACTAGGTTTCATCAACATTTGAAAGACAGAAGGCTCATGTCTCCATCCACTGAGAAGTAGTGGGCAGAATTCATGCCAAGACGATTGGGGAAGCTGATTTCCTGTCCATCTATCTTCACCTTTATATTGTCAGCTTGGTAGCAGAGACAGATCTGTTAAGAACAGGCCAACAAGTTAATTCCTTGATGAACCACAGGAAGTGAAAATCCAGATTCTTCCTCTACCCGTCAATATTTATGACCTAAATAAAGGTGAGTTAGGCTTGGAGGCAGAGCAACCACCATTCCATATATTTCAAATATATACACAGTTTTTTTGCCTATGGATGACTAAATACATAGTCTATTCATTGCTCCAATTATGGGAATATATATACAGGTAGTCTTTGACTTGCAACCATTCATTTAGTGACCATTCACAGTTACAACAGCACTGAAGTGACGTATGAATGTTTTTCACACTTAGTGCCTGCAACATCCCCATGGTCACATGACTAAAATTTGGATGCTTGGCAACTGCAGCATCCCAGGGTCATGTAATCAGCTTTTGTAAGTCTGACAAAAGGAAGTTAAAGGGGAAGCCAGATTCACTGCAACTGTGTACTAGCTTAAAACCTGCAGTGATTCTTTTAACAACTGTGACAAGGTTGTACAATGAGATAAAATTCACTTAACAACTGTGTTGCTTAGCAATGGAAATTTTGGGCTCAGGTTACAAGTCAAGGGCTACCTACATAGCAGAACCAATGGCAGATTTTTTTTTATTGTTTAAAAATATTTAAAGTGTGGATCACTCTTTTTTGTATTTGTTTTACTTTCTTTTGATTCCTTAAGCCATCATGTTGTATTTTTACTCTGGCTTGGACCTCTCTGGAACCCTGAACCTACAGGTAGTTCTCGACAAACAACAGTTCATTTAGTGACCGTTCAAAGTTACAACGGCACTGGAAAAAAGTGACTTATGATCATTTTTCACACTTATAACCATTGCAGCTTCCCCATAGTGGCGTGATCAAAAATTCAGATGCTTGGTAACTGATTCATATTTATGATGGTCGCAGTGTCCTGGACTCACATGATCACCTTTTGTGACCTTCTGACAAGCAAAGTCAATGGGGAAGCCAGATTCACTTAACAACCATGTTACTAACTTAACACCTGCAGTGATTGGGCAGGCGTGGGGGGGGTGTTGGACTTATGTTATTCTGATTCTGATTCACTTGACAATGGTGACAAGAAAGCTCCCAGAATGGGGCAAAATTCCCTTAACAAATGTTTCACTTAGCAACAGAAATTTGGGGCTCCATTGTGATTGTAAGTCATGGGCTACCTGTACTTGCAGTTTAGGAATTATCTGTCTTCCACAGATTCAAGGAGGCAATATAATGCAGCACTCAGATTCTGTGCACAAACCCAGCAGTCTCATGGTTGCTAGAAAGGCAGCAGATTTAGTATAACATGGCAAACTAATGTTTTTATTGCAGAAAATATATTATGGTTAGTTCCTTTGCCAGGCTTTCTTTTCCACTTGGCTTACAAATTTAGATCTTTTCAAGGGACGCGGTGGCTCAGTGGGTTAGGACAGTGAGCTTGTCGATCAGATGGTCGGCAGTTTGGCGGGTCGAATCCCGAGTGCCGCGTAACAGAGTGAGCGCCTGTTACTCGTCCCAGCTTCTGCCAACCCAGGAGTTCGAAAGCACGTAAAAATGCAAGTAGAAAAATAGGGATCTTTTAAATTTAAACTAAATGAAATAAACTAAATGAAAATCAGGCTAGCATGCTGCAAAGCAAAGCATCAGCCTTTAACTCTTCACTTCTGAGCCACATCGACATTCTTAGGAAAATGAGAGTGGATTTTTAAAGCCTAGGCTGCAATCTTATCCCTTGCTTTCTAAAGGAGTACATGGACCGCTTAAAACAAACTATATAGAATGGCTGACAGTTTGTGAAAAGTCCTGTCATCTGTTCCAGTTCCATTAGGCCCTCTTCCCTCCAACCCACCTCGAAATAAGGAGAAATTTCCATACAGTTAGAACAATTAATCAGTGGAATGGTTTGGCTTCAGAAGTTATAGGTGATCTACCACTGAAGATTTTTAAGAAGAAATCAGACAAATATTTGTCTGAAATGATATCGGGTTTCCTTCTTGAGCAGGGGGTTGGACTAGAAGACCTTCATGGTCCCTTCCAACTTTGTGGCATCATCTTGGTTCTTACCTATGTCAGTCCCTCTTCCTTTGTCTTTGCAGACTTGTACTTGTTCTCAGTCTTAGGATGAGCTCATGCTACGCTTTGTTGAGCATATCAACATAACAAGCTTGCTTGAGTATAGTTATGCAAACACACGAACAAACCGTCTTAACGTCCTTGACCTGGTTTGCATAACATGCAAAGACAGCAGCCTCCGTCTTTCTGGGCACCAGGGATCGGTTCCTTGGAGACAGGTTTTTCTGCGAACTGGAGGGGGCATGGTTTCGCCTGCTGCCTGCATCCCGTGGATGGGGCTTCAGTTGTTTGCGCAGCCTGGTTTCTGGACCAGTGCTGGTCCATGGACTGGGAGTTGGGGAGTTGCTAAGACAATGGTTGGGTCCCACCTTATGGTCAACCACAATCTGTGAGCCATGGTGGTGCAACGGTGAGAATGAAATATTGCAGGCTAATTCTGCTGACTGCTAATTACCAGCAATTCGGCAATTTGATTTAATTCTCACCGGCTCATGGTTGACTCAGCCTTCCATCCTTCTGAGGTAGTAAAATGAGGACCCAGATTGATGGGGGCAATATGCGGACTCTGTAAACCATTTAGAGACCGCTGTAAAGCATTGTGAAGTGGTACATAAATCTAAGTGCCATTGCCATTGCTATTCAGTTTCATTTTAACCTAAGCAGTGGATCCAGCCTGAGACTCCTCACTACTCCCTTGGGAAAAAAGTGACTGAGAAAGTGAGCTGGTGGAAGCAGCTAACATTTTTTCAGAACATGGTGCCCCCAGTGGCATTTCACGTGGGGCAGGCCAGAAAGTTCAGGTAAAGGTTCAGAGAAAGGAGAATGTTTAACACCCAGCAACATTTTTGAAAAAGATCCCATATCTTTTGAATTGACACTTTGGTGCCTTAATGCTTTTCCTGACCTTAATTTCAGCTCCTTCCTGGAACGGGAATATCGATGGCCGTACCTCTGCACCCCACTGACCATTTGATCTGGAATTACACACAATCTTCTTGACATCTCCATGGGCTTCAAAGCGAGCGTTCAAGTGAATGGCCAGATTAGAATCATCCCGACCTAAGTTGATGGTAAAACTAACAAAGGGAAGGGCAACACATTAAACACAAGTTATTTAAGCCAATTTCAGAAATTGCAGTCCTATTTTCAGTGGTTTGGCAACAAGACAGGGCTGGTGTTTGGGCTGGTGCTCAGTCTGGATTTTGACCATCGCAAGGTTTGACTAGTTCTTTTCCTATTTCCTGCCTTTCCCATCCATGTAGGGAAGGCAAGCCTTGGGGTTGACTCCTGGAGGAACCGGTCTAACAGTACCTGCTTTTCCTTCTAGGAAGTGTTCTCTTCTCACCAGGTCCATTGTGGTGTCAGAATCCATTTATATCACATTCATAAATGTATGTTTAAAACATTATCCCCCCCCCCCCGGATTCTGCTATCTCCCGAAGAAGGAGGAGTGGATGTGGATTCAGCCTGCCTTAGGTTATTTCAAAGACCAAGGGAAACCTTTTGAACTGGGGGAACAAAGGGGAGGGCTAGGGAAGAAGGCATCTGGCCTGTGTCTCCATTTGCATCTGTAATCTGAATCTGTAATCTGTAATCTGAATCTGTAATCCATTTGAATCTGTAAAGGAAGAAGGCAAGAAGGCAAAAAATCCGAAGTTCCCTTTTTTCCCACAACAGAGATGACACGAAGTAAATGATGGGGGGCTGACCAAATGGGGTTGAGGGAAGGGGGGTTGAACCGGGAACTCTTTATAAAGTTTCAACCTGTAAAACAATACCAGGTCCTGTCTTGTATTTCCACAACCAAACATGTCGAAGTAAAAATTCCTTTTGGACTAGAACTGACTCCAAGAGTTTTTGTTTTCCTAAGACGTGGATTGGGGTGGGTCCTGACATGTGGTTTCCTGATGGAGGCCTTGCTTGTCTTCCTTCCTGCATTCTCTCACCTGATCCTGATATAATCCTCTTAATTTTCCTTTCATTTCCTTTTGAAGCATTATGATTTCATTGCAGCAGACCCTAGTATGCTCCAAGCACTTCATCAGCACATTGGCACTTGATTCAGCAGGACTTTGTTTAACAAAGCTTTGAAGCATCAAGCCTACATTGCACCAGTTTGCAAAACCAAGAGAAAATATTGGGACCAAACCTCTGGCTCAACATTGAAAGAGTGTCCACTGGGGATGCTGAACAGAGCTTTTAAACAGGGTGGAAAATCATTGGTAGGGAAAGTTAGTTGATTTAATGGGCTCTGATGGCTTAACTGCAAATTTTTTTTTTTTAAAAAAATGGTAGTAGAGAACAGAGCAGCCCAGCACAAAATGCCTACTCAGGGCAATGAGCAGCTGCTGAAGGGGAGGGGATCTTGGAAGCCCTGGAGCTGTAGTGGAATGTAGTCCAGATTCCCAAAAGGAAGGGGAACAAAAGACAGCATAGTTTAGCATATGGGAAAAAGAAAGTCAAGAAAACTCTTCCCTAGGAATTCTCAGAATATATGTTTAGTGTTTTTCTTGGTTTTGGGAGCCTGACAGCAGCCAATTGCAGCTATAGCTGAAACTCAGTCAGAAAGAAGCCCTACAGACCATCCATCCTGAATGGCTAAAAATGGCTCCAAGTTGAAAAGCAGCCATTTTGAATCAGAGCTAGAAAATTCAACTGGGGCAGGGGAAGTGGGAAGTATGTTTGCAATGGCCTGGGGCTGGAAGAACATCTTTTTCTGCATTTAGGAGGTGGGGGGCATATTAGGGTGAATGTCTGGATCTGCCCTTAGAGGGGGCACAGAAATTGGGTTAAATGGAATGTGAAGTCTGTAGACCATGAGCTGGCTATGTCTGGGTTGAAGAAGAAGAACCATTGATCTGAATGCGAGAGAAGCTTACTGTGGTGAAGAATGGTGGGTGGACAGGGAAATTCAGCCTTAGCCATGAATATTGCTGCCCTATTATTTTGCTGATAGCAAGTCTTCGTAATCAAGCAAGCTGAAAGTGAGGTTTGCTCCCAGGGAATCTTCCAAGAGCAATTCTGCACTGGAGTGTAGGCTAACTGCCCCCTATATTAACGGGTCCCCAACCTCCAGGCCGTGGGCTAGCAGAAGTCCACAGCCTGCCAGGAACTGGGCCATACAGGCAAATGAAGCCCCATTCGTGCACATGCAGGATGCAAGCAATGTGCGAAACCACACCTCCCTGATGTGAGGAAAAATCACTTTCCATGTAACCAGTCCCTGATGCCCAAAAGGTCAGGGGCCGCTGTATATTAAGACATGGATTTCAATTCCCAGAATTCCCCAGCCAGGCATAATTCTGGAATTTGAATTCCAAATTCTGAAAGTTGACATCCCTGCATCTTAAAATCATTCAGGTTGAGAAACACTGTACTACTAGCTGTTTCTTAAGCCAACTTCAGAAATTTCAGTGTGGATTGCAGTGGATGGGGCCAAAATTAATTTAGGGGGTAATTTCCCAGTGAAAATTGGCCCGTGTTCTTGGTATTGTGATTTATTTACCAAATCACAGCACAGTGTGTGAACCCAATCACTTTTATCAGCTCATCCCAAACATACACACACACTTGCTGGGATTTGCAGGATAAAAGTGACTTTGGGCTAAATCTGGGGATATTAAGAAAAGGCTGCATTGTTGAAAACAGATTGAAGTGGATCATTGTCCATCTCCACACCAGCAAACCATGTTGCCTGTCAAGCTGCTGGAATCCAGCTTTGGTCATTTCAAAGTCATTTCGTATCAGTTTTTGGCAAATTAAGATATTTTGTTTGCAAACTGAATGTTTTAAGTTCACTGCCAATAAAAACACGACATTAATAATATTTATATGAGCAACAGAAGTGGAAAAGGAAGACTTTTAAATCTGTCCAAAGCCAGAAAGGACCTAATGTCATATCAGACCTGCCTAAAACCAATTAACCATACAGACCTCTTGGCCCCTTCATGTATTTTCCCCTTCAGTTTGATGCAGTCACCAGATTTCACTGACAAGTCGAAGACTCTCATGGTCTGAAAAAGAAACAAGTGTTTGTATTGTGATGTCCATGGCTTTCAGGACCAAAACACTAATATAATATAATCTCCATTTCCCTACAAACCTAATGGGATAGGAAACACTCTCCACTATGAATGCTCTACCAAGAAATCCACTGCATGTCTTAAGGTGTGTTGGGACCTCTCCATCCAGAATTTGTTGCAAAAGATATTTGAGTATTGCTCACAGATCTGGAGCATAAATTCTGATAGATCTCACAATGATATCAACATCATGTCATATGCTTCATGATGCAATTACCCTTGCCCAACCCCAGACACTTAGGACCTGAAGGGCATTAATGAAAGTGAATGGCCCATATAAACTTTCAAACCAATTTCAGTTTCTTCACTATGTTATTGAAATATTTGAATCCCACCTATTCGACAATTCATAGCTTAGTATAATATTTGAAGCCCATAGATGTGTAATGTGTACATCTATATAATGTACTGTATTGTATACTAGTAGTGTACTGAAGCCTGTATTAGTATAGTATGTGTGAAGTATGTACTGTACAGGTAGTCCTTGATTTGTAAAAGTTTATTTAGTGGCTGGATTTGCAACAGCACTAAAAATTGACTTATGACCATTTTTCACACTTATGATCATTGCAACATCCCCATGGTCATGAGATCAAAATTTGAACACTTGGCAACTGATTCATATTTATGATGGTTGCAGTATCTGGGGATCATATAATCATTTTTTGCCACTTTCTGACAAAGTCAATGGAGAAGCCATATTCACTTTACAACCGTGTTACCAATTTCATACAGTGATTTACTTAACAACTATGGCAAGAACAAATGTAAAATGGGGCAAAACTCATTTAACAACTGTCATTTAGCAACAGAAATTTTGGACTCAAGTTTCGTTGTTAGTCTAGGACTACTTGTAATATTTAGCGTGTTTTTGTTGCCCGTGATTTTCTGAAAACCTTATAATTAACTGAATTTATGCATCGGCAATAAGCCCAACCAAGTAAATTTAATCTTTGTGAATGTGTGAACTGGGTTAATTTGAAATTTGAGTAGTGAAATTTGCCTTGTTGGGTAAGATTACAGCTACTATTTGGACTTTGTAATTAACCTTATCTCCAGATGGTCTTTGTAATAAATCTTATCTACAAACGGTTAATAAGTAAAGAACCAGCATTTTGTTTGACGTCCTTTGACACCAGGCATCATCAGCAAGGTTTCTCACACAATAGTCTTTGTTTCAAGAAATGCTTAGCTCATCTTGATCTTTGAAGTTACTGTTGTAGCCTGAAATTCAAAGCTACTCCCCAAGATCAAGTTTGTTAATATATGCCAAGACAGCCTTGCACAGCCACTAGGCAGGCTACTAAGTCTGAAAATTCTAGAATCTCTTACATATCATGCAAAGTAGGTTTGAGTAGGATTGCTAGATGATCATTTAGCTCTTTGCTTTTATATATTGTCCATGAAGAAATTTACAGCCCAGTTATAGGAATCCCAGTTAGAGCCACATGTTTTATAAGTCTTAAATATCTGTCTTCAGATAAGGTTGCCCTTCACATGAACAATCTTCATCCCTTCCAACTTGGAGGCAAATGCCAGGCATGAGTTAATAACCTAGAAAAACGTCATTTATCTGAGGGAATGCATCTTACATGCAAAAGTAAATTTGGGCTGGGTTAGGTCTAATCTTCTGCGCTGATGGAAATGAGACCATTAGCACTGCGATCATCCCAAATACCATAATATCCAAGGTTGGCTGGTTGAGTCAATTATTGACTCAGTTATTCCAACATGAATGAATACTTTGCTGTCCTTTCACAACAGACACCTCAGCCAACTGCAAGAAACTCTGGCTTTACAGATCAATAATGGTGAGCCCTAGTTTTTGGTAAAGAACTAACATCAGCATTCTTGCTGAACAGATACTCAAAAAATCCTTACCTGAACAGACTTGACTGTAGGCATTGCAGGAGAAATCAAAATCATCACTCATGTACTGTAATTTTTATAGAGGTCTATGGAACTCTGTGGAACTCATTCATTTCCCCCAACTTGTAACAATACCCAAATAGATAGAACTTTAGCAAACAAAGTTCTTAATTTCTGATTCCAATGACAGCATCACCAATGTCATGATAATTTTTCATGGAAGCAGTTCAAGCACCTAATCAAATGTCCATGATTGGTTTTTATATGATTTTATATCTTATTCTGGATAGATCATTGATCACAATAAAAATTGTAGGTAATACAGAGTGAGTATGAAGTTTCAGTTCTTGTTCATAATAACTGACCAATCTACATGCTTAGTCATAACAGAATAATGGATTCGTATACAGGATAGATCAAAAGTCAGGTGCCATAGACAAGAGTATTAAATTTGTCTTAAATATAACAATTGGTTACCATTTTCTTCTAAATGCTTCCTACCTCATGTTAGGATGATGAATGACATTTAAACATTCCTAAGTATAGTAACATGGAAAAAATATTAATTGTTAAAGCATATTATGATTGGCCTATGTAGTCTGACTTTTGGCACCCTGTACATATTCCTGAAACCGACAGATTATATTATGCCATGGCAGGATCTCTGAGCCAGGCTATTGTGGTTTATAAACCATGATTTTTTGCCTTAGCATTTTGTACAACGTGCAAGCTAGTTAAAACAAATCTGGTTTATCTAATTACGTTTGAAGTGTCCCTGAAAATATACAGATAAAAGTATCAATTATTTCTATTTTCCCAGTAGGAGTTTTAGCTATTTAACAAAGAGGTTTTGCTACCACATCATCCCAGAATAAAACATTGTATTGCCCATAGTCAAAAAATAAATTCTTAGAATAAACTGCAAAAAGCTGTCAGTTTCTATGCCCCAGAAATCTGAAGAATCATGAAACTTTGTCTCAAGAACATCTGATCTTTTGGTCTCCTTGCATAATATCAAATGCACACAATCTATATTATCATTATATAAATATATTAAGGGAAGGAAAGCTTACTAAATATTCAGAGGTCTGCTATACCCAACATCGTATCTGCCCAGTTAGAGACAACTTACTGATTGCCTTGTAAATGCTTGATGATTCAACTCTAGGCAGAGTGCAAGAATGGCCAAGGTGTGGCCCTGTCTAAATTTTAAATATTGGCTTGAAAGGACATTGCCATTTCCCCAACCAATGAGGTGTAAGTCCATAGACAATCAGGAGAAAATGGGCTGATCCTTGAAAAACTGAACTAATTCTACTGCTCAGCTTCATGGTTTGTCATTTGCAAACAAGGTGTGGGAGAAGGAGTGGCAGTACCTGGGTGGAGTCAAAAGAAGAATCAGCCTAGAATCAATAAGTACCCATAAACGGACTAAGTCCAACTGCTCTTGAATTTTGTTGATCCTTATCTGATGCCAAGATAATGCTAACTTAGATTCTTTTGCATAGGCATGATTACTAGTTAATCAGTTTAATTGTAACTTCATATATAGTCTTGGTCTTTTATGGCTGACATAAGGGCAGGTATAAGTCAAGTGTAGAGCAAGGAAGAAAAGCCGTTAAAAAAGAAGATAGATGTGATCCACATGTTTTTCAGTGATATTTTTGAGCAGGAACTTGTAAGTGGCTCATTGGATATTCTTATAACTGTCTATAATACACAGACTTATCCTTTATTTAAATCAGGTTGGCAATGTTAATTCCAAGTTTGTGCTGAAACCTAAACTTGGCATGCTGGCTTGTTCTGGACAACATTGTAGGCTAAAATGAGATTGGCTAATGGTTAGTACTTTAGGTCAAGCTAGCCAATGGTAAGTCCTATTGTATTCCCTGGCATTTATTCCCAAGATAGTGGTTCTTAACGTGGAGCTCTTTTCTAAAGACTTTTTCAATTGGGTGGATCTCCACCTATACTATCTCCACCTATACTATACTAGGAGAACTGTTTCCCAACTTCATAGCTAGCAAGGCAAATGATCACATTTTCTGGCTAAGTCAGAATTGTCTGGGTTCTGATATAACCTTTAGTAGTAGTAGTAGAAGTAGTAGTAGTAAAATAATAATAATAATAATAATAATAATAATAATAATAATAATAATAA
>JAKJMR010001035.1:12149-29657 GCA_024449315.1 Daboia siamensis
AATAATAATAATAATAATAATAATAATAATAATAATAATAATAATAAAAATAGAATTGGAAGGGACTTTGCAGGTCTTCTAATCCAACTCCTTGCTCAGAGAGTTGTCTGTGTCCGAAAAGTCATGGGAACATAGGGTGGAAAAAGTTGTTGAGAATGAGAGAGTGAAGATCTTGTGGGACTTCCGAATACAGACAGACCGCCATTTGGAACACAGCATGCCAGATATCACAGTTGTAGAGAACCGAAGCGTACAGCTGATTGATATCGCTGTACCAGGAGATGCCAGAGTCTAAAAAAAAGAACTGGAAAAAATTACAAAATACTGCGACCTGGGCATCGAAACTGCACGATTATGGATGAAACGCATAACAGTGGTACCCATTGTCATCAGGGCACTGGGAACTATGTCCAAAAACTTTACAAAATACATCAAGAAATTGCAGCTTCCTGCAATAACTTCAGCAAAGCTACAAAAAATTGTGCTACTCGGAACATCTTACATTTTAAGGAGATACCTGGTTGATACCTAGGATGCTGGCAGCAACCTGTGTCAGCCATTAATGCCAGTCAGTTTGAGTGTTCAGTTGACTGAGTTTCATGTTTTATGAATAAAGGTTATATAATAATAATATAGAGTTGGAAGGGACCTTGGAGGTCTTCTAGTCCAACCCCCTGCTCAGGCAGGAAACCCTATACTATTTGAAACAAATGGATGCCTGGTCTCTTCTTAAAAACCTCCAGTGTTGGAGCTTCACAACTTCTGGAGGCAGGCTGTTCCGCTGGTTAATTGTTCTAATTGTCAGGAAGTTTCTTCTTAGTTTTAGGTTGCTTCTGTCCTTGATTAGTTTCCATCTGTTGCTTCTTGTCCTGCCTTCTGGTGCTTGGAGTCAATAAATGCAGTGCAATAAATCCCAATTTATTGCAAATGCTAATAGAATTCACCCCCCAAATTAAACCTTAGCTGGGTTTATTAGGCTGTAGGAATCAGGGCTTAGTCTGAGGTTGCTGGTATGGCTCAAGACTGCGAGTTGTTGGGACTGTCTTTTCCAAAATGTTTTAGTCTATTCTGTCTGAAAGGGAGCACCGACTATGGGTCTCTATCAAAAGGTACAAGAAAAGAAGGTCCAATAATGAGTCTTCTGTCACATTTCCTCTTTTTCGGGACAGCTTTTGTCTCTTGACACAAGGACAACCCCCTCCCCCCCTTCGTGGACTTCCAGAAAGAAGTGAAAATATAGCTGTACTAGAAGGTCTTTGGGGATTAACTGCAACCAACAGTGCCGAATTCTATCAAATGAATTTTAGCTTTTGACTTTTACTATTTAATTTAATTGCCAATTAGACTGGAGTTCTTATTCCAATTATATTGTTTTTGTATTGTATTTTATAGGAGAGCTGCTAAATACAACAATAGGCAAATCTCATAAAGTACAGGTAGTCCGCACTTATGACCACATTTGGGACCAAAATTTCCAGTGCTAAGCAAGGTGGTTGTCCAGTGAGTTGAGCCCAGTTTTATGATCTTTTTTTTGCCATGGTTGATAAGTGAATCATGTGGTCATTAAATGAGTCTGGCTTCCTCCATTGACTTTGTTGGAAGTCAGTTGGAAAGGTCACAAATGGCAATTAAGTGACCCCCCCCAGGACACTTCAACCATTGTAAATGCATGCCAGTTGCCAAGCGCCCAAATTTTGATCAGATGATCATGGGGATGCTGCAACAGTCATAAGGACTGGTCCCTTTTTTCAGTGCTTTTCAGAACTTCAAACATTCCACTGACCAAATGGTTATAAGTTGAGAATTTACCTGTACTAGACTCAAAACTGCAGGTTTTCAATGTCATTCTAGTAAGTATTTATTCACACTGAAGAATATTAGCCATGATGGATATGTGAGACTTGAAGAATTAAGGATTAACCATTATAGCATCCTCATGGTCACGTGATCAATATTCAGACATTTGGCAATTGATTCATATTTTTGATGGTTGCAGTGTCCCAAAGTCATGTGATCACCTTTGGTCACCTTCTGAAAAGCAAAGTTAATGAGAAAAGTCAGATTCACAACTGTGTTACTAACGTAGCAACTGCAGTTGTTAACAATTGTAGAAAGAAAGGTCATAAAATGGGGCAAAATTCACTTAACAACTGTCTCTCTTAGCAACAGAAATGTTGGGCTCAGTTGTGGTCATAAGGCAAGGAGTACCTGTAGGCTTGGTGTACAGCCTAGGTTAAAACCAAACTTTTTTTTTGTGGTAGTGGGGGATGAACTTCAAAAGGGAGCAAGAGCAGGATAAACATTTAGTGGAATTTAGTTTAAAAAAATTACAGTTCAACAGGAAGTTTTGGAGGTCCCATGAGGAATGCCCCAAGTCTTTTGAGGATTGCATGCAACTTCAAAGAGATAAATTCATTGTGGTTCTCAGTAGTTTCTGTTTATGATTGTTATATACAAGGAATAGTGTGCTTTCTTGGTGCAGTTTCTGGAATACATCAGCAGGAGGCACTATTGAGCATCCTCTTTATAGATTTCCCAGGCAGTTCTGTTTGGCACCAAGGGAAACAAAATACGTCTCCTTCCAGAGATCCATCACTATATTTCTTATGGTTATCTCAATCTGATTGTGCAACTACATTCCTTACATTAAAAAACTACATTAACAAAAGTTGAGCAGACACTGATCAGGTGTTTTAAGGTCTTTAAAAATAATAATGATCCTTATTCTGCATCTGTGAACTTTGTGCACTCAAACTGACATTCCCCGGGGTGACTTGGACTGCAGTGATTGCTACTGAGACCTGCCGTAATGACAATGTAATGGCTGAAATGAAGAACCTGGTGCTTAAATCAATCCCTAGACACTCCAGCAGCTTTCAAAGTTGCCAGGGGCAGCTGATAACTTTGTGTTTTTTTCCAACTTTCTTTTATTCTCCCTGAGAAACTTGAGACACTTATAATCATTATAATTAAGCTTCTTTGATTCTCCATATTCCCCCTTCTAAGCGTATATGGAGTTCTTAATAAGCTGTAAGAGGTAGTAAGAACATGACACAAAGCTGTAGCGTAAGAGGTAGTAAGAATGTGACACAAAGGGGATATGGCTGAAATTAAAATAAATACAGTAATGGCAAAGGGACAAACATTTTACATTTCACAGTAGACCCAGATGGCACAGTATTAGCCATTGGCTGAAATACGAAACATGCTTAGGCCTGCCTAGAACAGCTGCTTTGCAGGGCAAAGTTTTAAAAAATGTCTCGTCAAATGAATTTATTGCATGTACTTCATTGGCAAATGCCATCTGCTTCAATGAAATGCAAAATCAGGCACACAGCAACACATGTGTCTCATTTAATGGGCTTTGAATGCAGCAGATCAAACCATTTGCATTCCCCTGTAATAATAAGAGGTCTGCTGTATCCAAAGTAGCCAGGATAAGGCTATTAAATTTATGTTAATTTTACCTTTTATGATATCTGCAGTGTAACATCGCTATGCAGATGAGAATGGTATATTTTGCATCACTAGTGTACTGACAGCATAACAAAATAACACAATTGTGATGCTGTACTTTGGAATTTAATGCACATTTGCAAGAACCTGTAAACCACTCAGTCACTTGGGTCAGATGGATGGTGTAGAAATTTAATAAACAAATAAACTGATTATGCCCTCTCAAGTTCTTTTTGATTCTTAGGTAAAGGTAAAGGTTCCCCCGCACATGCATGCTAGTCGTTTCCGACTCTAGGGGCCGGTGCTCATCTCGTTTCAAAGCCGAAGAGCCAGCGCTTGTCCGAGGACGTCTCCGTGGTCATGTGGCCGGCATGACTAGACGCCAAAGGCGCACGGAATGCTGTTACCTTCCCACCGTAGTGGTCCCTATTTTTCTACTTGCATTTTTACGTGCTTTCGAACTGCTAGGTTGGCAGAAGCTGGGACGAGTAACAGGCGCTCACTCTGTTTTGACTCTTAGCAACCACCTAAATTT
The DNA here is from genome assembly GCA_024449315.1 of Daboia siamensis. Lineage (NCBI taxonomy): Eukaryota > Metazoa > Chordata > Lepidosauria > Squamata > Viperidae > Daboia > Daboia siamensis. The sequence continues at coordinate 16,141 of JAKJMR010001035.1, forward strand.
TCTCCAAGATCATCTATCCTTAACTTGGTTTTGCAGGTCTCCCAACAGTGCCTCCAGCGCCACTGTAAATGAGTCTATTCAACATTTCGCTTGATCGTCCTCTTCTTCTGCTTCTTTCCACCTTTCCCAGCATTTTTTCAGAGAGCTATGTTTTCACAGAATGTTTTCTGTTCAAGTCTCACATACTGTATAATCCATGTTTTTATTGTTTAACCACTTGCTTTCTTGTGAAGCATATTTACCAAATGTACTCTAGAAAAAGATGCCCTCCCCTTAATACTTTTTGCTTTGCCTGAGTTACTTGATGTTTCATATTTTGGGATGGACAAAGAAGCTCATTGCAAAGATAAACATTTCTCTCTCTCTCTCTCTCTCTCTCTCTCAAGTTCTGAGTGATGATTTGAACCTGGATCTCAAGTTCAAATTATTTTTAGGGGAATGCACCCGCTTTTACACACATCCTTTGTGAAAGTAATGTACAAGCATTAAGTCAAGAGCATGGGCGTCAAACTTGCCATGTCACATTATGTGTTGTAACTTTTTTTTGCATTGCTGGAGCTGGAGTGGGCGTGGCCTCCGCATAATACAACCAGCCCATGGGCCAGCAGTTTCACACCCCTTGTGAAGAGGAAAGCATGAGGTAAGTGTTCAGATAGGGTTGTGTATATTCAAAGGAAATGGCACCAGAATAAGTGCAAATCTTCCTGCCATTTTCAAAAGAAACAATTTGGTGGCACTACTATCAAAAAATAATCATTGCCATCCAGCATAGTCCATCAAGGTGATGCTCACAGTTGGGCACTGACAGTGGTTATGATGTCACATAGAGAGATTAGCTGATTGGCTGGGAAGAAAGATAAAGAAAATGGGCAGTTAGGCTTTTCCAAGGAAAGAAGTTGGGGAATATCCAAGATCTCTCCAATGAAGCCACAAGTGGATTTTTGAAGGATACAAATTAAGGGATTCCCATCACTTTCCCATTTCATGGCAACCCCCCATGATTTAAGTTTGTAGGACCAGCTGAACATCATCCTTAGGATCTAAAAGGATGGGATAGGATTTAAAAAGGAATATGTTATAAGCTGAAATGAGCCTGCTGAAAGTAGGTAATTTCTTTGATTCAGAAACAGTTCAGGTACAAACGTCTAAAAATATGTTGTGTAGTCAATTAAGTTGTGAAGACATGGGCTCAGATCTTACCTTCATGAAAACCAAACTACATGACCTTTCAGGTTCGTCTTTAAGACTGCAATATTTGGTCTATGGCAGGGGTAGGCAACCTCGGCTCTTTTATGACTTCAACTCCCAGAATTCCTGAGTCAGCTATGCCATGCTATGCTATGCTATGCTGACTCAGGAATTCTGGGAGTTGAAGTCCATGAGTCATAAAAGAGCCGAGGTTGCCTACCCCTGGTCTATGGGAAGCTTTGTGAGCCTTTCTTGCTTTGCGCTTGATTCCTGTGTCTTTAAGGGTACAGGGAAGGGACTGGGGGGGAAGGGGTGCATTCTTACTACACTTTGGAAGGAGAGCTCAGAAGGCAGGAAGGAAGAAGAGGAGAGGGAGAGAGGAAGAAGGGCCGAACAGCTAGCTCAAGGGTCTTCAAACTTGGTAAATTTAAGACCTGTGGACTTCAACTCCCAGAATTCCTCAACCAGCCATAATGGCTAAGGAATTCTGGGAGTTGAAGTCCAGAAGTCTTAAAAGTGCCAAGTTTGAAGGCCCCTGAGCTAGCTGGTAGTGGTGCATATTAATAAACATGGATAAGTTCATATAAGAGCCTTGGTGGAGCAGAGGGCTAATGCCTCCTTAAGTAACACCAGCTGCCTGCAATTAGTGCAGGTTCGAGTCCCACCAGGCTCATGGTTGACTCAGCCTTCCATCCTTCCGAGGTAGGTAAAATGAGGACCCAGATTGTTGGGGGCAATAAGCTGACTTTGTAATAATCCCGCTTGGTGTGTGTGTGAAAGCCCTAATAAGCAGGCATATACATAGAATGAAGGCTACTGCTAAGCTTATAAGCCGCCCTGAGTCTTCGGAGAAGGGCGGGATATAAATGGAATTAAAATAAAAAATAAATAAATAAATAATAAATTCATCATACATTTGTCAGTGAAAAGGGAGAGTGATTCAAGAAAGAAGAAATTAAATTAAATTAAATTAAATTAAATTAAAGAAATTAAAACTGGTACTTTTTTCTTTTTTCTCTACAGTTTGTAATATTTTATTAGATTATAGAATAAAATACAAAATTACAAAAGGAAATAGTAGGATACAGTGGGGAGGAAAAAGGGGGAGAAAGTGGGGGGGAGAAGGGAAAAAGAACAGACTTCCTCTGTTGCAGTGGAAGGAAGCATTAACACTGAACCTCAACTTTTTACTTTTCCATAATATAAACTAGCCATTTCTATAACATCAAATAAATTTAATCAGTAAAGCCTAAAATCCCCCCCCCCTTTTTTTTAGTTATCAAGTTTTTGACACCTTGCTAAGCACTGAGGGTACTCAAATATTGTCATGTCCTAAACGTGTACAATGTGTGAAAAGATTGAAAAGCCCTGGGATAGACCCAATCTTTGAATGACCAAATATGGCAGACATGTCAAACACAAGGCTTGGGGGCCAGATCCGGCCCGCGAAGTGGTTTCATGCGGCCCATGAAGCCATCCTGGAAACAGTGAGGGAACGGCCCCCTCTGCCTTGGCCCTGGCCCAGAGACCCTCATCCTGCCAGAGACCCTCAGATCTGTCCCACTCCTGCCCAGGCCCCCATAGGCACCCTTGATGCCAACGATATAGAGCTGGCCATGCCCACCCAGTAGGCCATATGCACTCTAGCCTCGCCCACCCAGTAGGCCACCCCCACCCTGGCCATACCCACCCAGCCCCCTGAGGGCAACCGCAATGCTGATGCGGCCCTCAATGAAATTGAGTTTGACACCCCTGAAATATGGTCTCTCAGTAACTTCCATTTTGAATGAAGGTTCCTTCTCATCCAGGAAACTTTCTATATTGTCCCACTCATCAAGGTAACGTCTTTCTTGCACTTTTATCTCCCCACCTCCCCAGCAAAAACACAATTGCCCAGAAAAGATTTTACTGCAAATACAAACTTTGTAATATATCAAAAGAGCCATCCTGGACAATGGCAGAAAGGATTCTGTGACAGAGAACCTCAGTTAACAGTTGAGAATACATGTCGGCCAACACCCTATGAATGTTACAAATGGGGCAAAAGATGTTCACAGACTATATATATTTACTTAATGGAAGATTTCAGTAGCTGTTTGGAAGGCTAGAATTACGGGAGTTACACTCCCTAGTACATTTCCAGGAACCAACATTTTGCTGGAGAGAATTGTTGAGAACACCTTGGACTGCAAGAACGTTTCAATACTAGAAGGATTGTGTTAAAGTTTGGGAGGGGCAACAGACACAAGTTGGCTGGATACTGTCCCTGGTGACACCTGAATGAGCTTGCAAGGACTCAAACAGTTCTGCCAATCCTGGAGAAATCTCCATTGGATCATGATGAATCTGAACTAGCTAAATTAATGATTGGGGAAGGGGGTAGGGCTTTATTACTGCATAAGCCCCCTAAGTTAATATTAAAATTATGACAAAAATGGGTTCAAGCTACTGAAATTACTGCAGTACTAAATACCATGATCAAATTCACAAATCACCTAAGTCACAATGTGGTTTATATTATGTATTGGGTAAAATGTATTTCAAAAGGTAGCAATATCTGCCTAACCTTACATGAATAAGAAAGATCAGACCTGGATCATATCTGTATTGGGAATCTTCACAGAACACTAAGATTCAAGAGTGGAATTCTAGACTACTCAAGGTGCTGAAAATTGAATAGTTGACAATTCCCACTTTTTTTTCCTTCATGCAAACTTTCTTATCAGTTGCTACATAAGCAAGTGTGTTGTGTGATGCCCATAAGTGCTGTGATGCATGGATCTCATGATATCATTCATGGGAACATAAAACGATTGCGCTCTATCTGGAATCCTGAACAATGCTGCCAAAATGTGAGATTTCAACCACAGTTTGCATCACAATCAACCTGCGTGACTGTCCCCACAATCAACCTGTGTGATTCTCATGGACCATAGCTGGGAATATTGTGGAAATACAATGGACCTCTGTTGGAAAGACTCATACTTTGAAATTACAGAAGCTTATTCCTATCTGCAGAGATAGCTGCATATCTTACTCTTGAGACTGCAGAGAATTAACTTGGTTGCAACCTTTTATACACTCTAGAATAGGCTTCCCCAAACTGGTGACTTATCTATAATTCCCAAAATTTCCTGAAGTTATTAGGTAAAAGTTTGTATGATGGTTGAAGTAAGTATTTCTGCAATAGCCATGATTGCATAATGTTCACAATCCCAAGTCGTATAACCCACAGGGCCACCTTCCAAACCACAGCTCCCACCGTACCTAGCCAGCAGAGTGGCATGAAAAAGAGTTCTCTTTTTTCATTAAGTGCTGGGCATTAGGGATGAAGCGTCAGCTCAGTTCCATCCCAAACCCGGAACCAGGGGTAGATTATTTCTCCAGAGAAGGATGCATTTGAGAATAAGAATATGGTAGTCTTTGTTTCTACATTGAAAAATTCCACTTCTTGATAGAGGTAATCCACAAACACACGAATCCTCTGGGGCTTCTTTTCAAAAGAAAGCTTGGTCTGTTGTGGCTCAGTAAAAGCTATGTAATTTGCTTTCCCCCAATATTCTGCAACAGCCCAGATGCCTTCTTTGGTGCTAAAATCCGTCATTCCTTTTCTTTTCACTGACTCCCTGGCAACTCCTACCGCCCATTCTCCATCGTGTTTTATTTCCACCTCCCAACATTGTTTTCCTGATTTGAACCCATTCTGTCCCAGAACCCAAATCCGTGGGTTAAATCTTTTTTCATTATCAGGAACTGGTTGTTCTTCCTTTCCCCATATCGCAGTTTTCCGATCCTTAGAAATGACGATCCGGCGATGAGCAGTCTCTGGGTCAAAGTTCACGGAGGCTACAGGAGAAAAGCAAAATGGTGAAAGGTGCATCATCTGTAGCTGATGTAAATTATATAAATTGCCAGAAATGATGCAAATTCATGCAGAAAAATGTAATTTCAATTATAATGGACATGGACATTCATGCACACCCTTCCCCTACATGGTCAAGTTTTATTGCATTATTTAAATTTAAATATTTTATTGGATTCTAAGAGAAAAAGCTACAAATAGTGTTAATAAAAATAAATCGAAGTTTAAAAAGTATATGATGAAAATGATGTATATTTTGATTCCATAAGTGGGTTTATTAAAAAGCAAAACAGTCTCAATGTGTATTTGTCAGTAAATGATGTTGGGAATGTTAAGCAAGAAAAAAAATGTTAAAATTCTAAGATTGTTTTATTGGATATTGATAGATTAAATTATGACCCATTTGAAGGGTTTATTTATTTCTTGTCCAGCCCTAATAATCCCAATGAAATAATTTTATTTATAGGGTCAAAGACATTTCACAAATCCATTTATCATTCTTGGGGTCATGATATCTCAGAGTTCAGAACCTCTGTGTGATGCCCTAATGAGAATATTTGGATTTTCATGTGTTGTGTAAACTTAAAAATTAGGGTAGTTGAGTAAATCATGTGTCATGTGACTACAGCTTTTTACTATTGTAAAGTGTAAGTTGCTGTGATTGTCTTTTCCAGGACATTCATAGAGAACTGAATCAATCTTTTGTTCTATATTATGGATAAATTACATTGATTTGCTTTGGCTATCGGTATTGTAACTCCTGACTTTGGAAAATTAAACAACAAAACCCCCCAAAACAAATAATTTAAAATTACCTGTTAAAGTACCTGGGATCCATCCACACGAATTGGTTGAAGTCAATGGGTAGACAACACCTTGTATCTGAAACACTTTTTTAAAAACTTAGGTTATACGATGGGAAATATATATGCAATTGTTATTTCAACTCAAAAGTAGAACATAAATCATTCATTTGCATATCAAATGCAAATATAAAATAGAAGCTTACTTTGTAAGATTACAAGAACTGCCCAATCATAAAAATGGATTTTATAAATGTAAAATTTATGCCAATAAAGGTAATTGAAACGGTAAGGATTTTTGTAGCCCAGACCTGGTTGCTATTAAACAGGGGAATATGTAGTAAGAAATGGTCAGATTAAAAAAAAAATCTAAATCCCAGACATAAATGTAATTTCAGAAAATATCTCAGACTTATTTCTCATGAACATAAAGGGAGGAAAAGGATAAAGAGCATTCAATTTTGCAAGATTCTGTTACTGTAATCATAAAATAAAAGTAATATTAGCATTCAAAACTTCGGTTTCTATTCTGCTCTACTTTAAATGGTCAACAAATGGTTTCTCAAAAACCTTTACGGAAATACAATCTTTCTGGCTATAGAAATTTTTAAAAAGAAAGATGTAAGAGGGCAGTTAGTAGCTACCTAGTGGGAATCAACCAGTGGTATCAGAATTGGGGGGGGGGGAAGACTTACAAAGCAGCGTTGTGGCATTACATTGCAAATTCTGCCCACTTTGTACAGCGAATGTATCATCAGTAGCATGTTTAAAAGGGGTGGAGCTCAAGGCACAGCCATGCAACACTGGTTAGTGGTTTTTGTGGAAAACAGCAAGATCACATAAGGGAGATGCTGCTAATGTAATCAGCTTAACATCCAGAAATGCAACTAATGAAGCATTTCCATGACAGGGAAACATTGATGGTCAAAGCTTCACCTGTTATATTTTGAGGAACTGAAGGAATAAGGAATAAGGGATTGGCTCAGGAACAGTCTTGGATTTAATTTTCCCAGATTTTACTCCCACAATGCCAACTACATTACAACACAATGTCTGAAGACAAGCTGTAGTGAGAACAATCAACCAGTGGAACAGCTTGCCTTCAGACGTTGCAGGTTCTTAATCACTAGAGGTTTTTAAGAAGAGACTGGATAACCACTTATCTGAAATGTTATAGGGTCTCCTGCTTGCGCTGGACTAGAAGACCTCCAAGGTCCCTTCCAGCTCTATTCTGATTCTGTGAAATGGATTTGGTGGAAAGAGAGTGGCTTGGCTGGCTCTAGGGCTTAATGAAGATTTGAACTTTTATCTCTCCAGTTGAAATCCATTTCTGTAACCCACTCCTCTCCTGATCTCAGATACTTACCTATCAGAAGAACAATCAGGGCCACATTTAAAGCAATGCTTCCTCCCAGTGTGAGCGAGACTGTGATTTTCCAGCATTTTGAAGGACCTGTGGAATTAACATATCATCATGAACCTTCCACCAAAGGTTTGCAAAGTTACAAAGAGTGAAAACAGTCATAAACTCTCCTAGTGACCAGGTTCTCACATTGTTCTTACTCATGACATGCTTAAACATGATTTGTTGAATAAAAGCTATGATTGACTGGAATTAGCTTTCACAACAGGCTATAAACCATGGTTTATATACCCCAACAGCTGGCTTCACCCAATATGCTAAGTGAAAGCCAAGGAACAGTGGCTCTTGCCTCCTCCCTTTGCAGTCTATTAAAATACCTTAAGCACACAAAGACCTGTCAAGAGTTGGGACCAACCTGGTGACTGTGGCTATATTGATGAAAAGATATTTTCTAATTGAGCAATGTTGACAGTTGGCACTTATCTTCACAGTTCCTGCCTGCCAGCCACTTCTATCCATTGTACTACTCATCAGTAGAGTCAAACACTACTTTAACAATTGTTTTGTTAAACATTGTTTTTGTTTTTGTTTTGTTTTATTATATTTATATACCGCCCTTCTCCCGAAGGACTCAGGGCGGTGAACAGGGCATACATAAATACAAAATATAAAAGTTAAAAAGAATTAAATAGAGCCCAACTAAAACAATATATAATAATTTAAAAAACCTCGGTAAAAATCCCAACCCATCCCCCATCAGGCCAGGCCGGCTTGTTCAAATAGAAAGGTCTTCAGATCGCGTCGGAAAGAGCGAAGGTCAGGCGCCGTCCGGAGCTCAACCGGTAACTCATTCCATAAAACCGGGGCACCCACAGAGAAGGCCCTCCCCCTGGGTGCCACCAGCCTACATTCTCTGACCGGCGGCACCCTGAGGAGGCCCTCTCTGTGGGAACGCACTGGGCGGAGGGAAGTTGACGCCGGCAGCAGGTGATCCCCGAGGTACTCTGGACCCATGCCATGTAGGGCCTTAAAAACCATCACCAACACCTTGAACCTCACTCGGAAGACAACTGGTAGCCAATGCAGCTCGCGGAGCAGAGGTGTAACATGGGAGTATCGGGAAACTCCCAAGACAACTCTCGCGGCTGCATTCTGTACCAGCTGGAGCCTCCGAGTGGTCTTCAAGGGAAGCCCCATGTAGAGAGCGTTGCAGTAGTCTAGACGAGAGGTCACAAGCGCATGAGTGACCGTGCACAGGGCATCCCGGTCTAGATAGGGCCGCAACTGGTGCACCAGGCGAACCTGGGCAAAGGCCCCCCTAGTCACCGCCACTATATGATCATCCAAAGTGAGCCGCGAATCTAGGAGGACCCCCAAGTTGCGAGCCCTATCTACGGGGGGTAATAGCTCATCCCCCATAGAAAGAGATGGAATATCCTGAATATCCCGGTATGCCGGTATGCACAGCCACTCAGTCTTGTCAGGGTTGAGTTGAAGTCTGTTCCTCCCCATCCAGACCCGGACCGCTTCCAGGCAACGGGACATCACGTCGAGGGCATCACTGGGGTGCTTTGGGGTCGAAATGAAAAGCTGGGTATCATCCGCATACTGATGATACCCAACTCCAAAACCATGAATGATCTCACCCAGCGGTTTCATATAGATGTTGAACAGGAGAGGCGAGAGGACCGACCCCTGAGGAACTCCACAAACGAGAGACCTCGAGGTCGACCTCTGCCCCCCTGCCAACACCGACTGCGAGCGTCCCAGGAGAAAGGAGGAGAACCACTGGAGAACCATGCCTCCCACTCCCAATCCCCTGAGACGCCGCAGCAGGATACCATGGTCGATGGTATCGAAAGCCGCTGAGAGGTCTAATAGGACTAGAACAGAGGAATATCCCCTGTCCCGAGCCCTCCAGAGATCATTCACCAGAGCGACCAATGCCGTCTCCATGCTGTACCCGGGCCTGAAACCCGATTGGTTCGGGTCTAGATAATCCGCTTCATCCAGGACCAGAGGGAGCTGATGCGCCACCACACTCTCAACAACCTTCGCAAGAAAGCGAAGGTTGGAGACCGGACGAAAATTGTTTAACACAGCTGGGTCCAGGACAGGCTTCTTGAGGAGGGGTCTCACCACCGCCTCCTTCAAGACGGCGGGGAAACTACCCTCACTCAAAGAGGCAGATATAACAGCCTGGAACCAGCCTCGTGTCCCTTTCCGAGCTGCATAAACCAGCCAGGAAGGGCACGGGTCCAATAAACATGTGGTGGAGCTCAACCTCCCCATAATCCTGTCCACTTCCTCAGGGGTCACAGAATCAAACTCCTCCCAGATAACATCGACAAGACTGCCCGTGTCCTGATCGTCAGACTCTGCCCAGTTGGAGTCCAGACCGGTCCGAATCCGAGCGATTTTGTCCGTCAGATGTTGACTAAACTCCTCGGCACGACCCTGCAAGGGTTCCTCCCTCACCTCCTGATTAAGGAGGGAGCGGGTCACCCTAAACAGGGTGGCCGGGCAGTTATCTGCGGACGCAATAAGGGCGGAGAAGTAATTAGACCTCGCCGCCCTTATCGCAGCGAGATAAGACCTAATAAAGGTTCTTAATCGCAATCGGTCGGATTCGGATCGGGTGGACCTCCAACAGCTCTCTAGGCTGAAGGCCTGAAGCTCATGATGATCATCATATTTCTACCCCATCACAAGCCCAATACATATTGTGGCTTAGCTACTATGTGAAAATACATTTCTTACTTAAGAATTAATATTAAACAGTTCAAAATGTTATTGTTTGGGGAGGGGGAGGAAATATCGGCATTTTTTTTCAAATTGTTATTCATTTTGATGGATGGCATGGTGGCTAAGCAGTTAAAATGCTGAGCTTGCCATCTGGAAAGCCGGCAGCCCAGGTTTGAGACCCTAGCACCATGCAACGTGGTGAACTCCCATCCTCATCCTAGCTCTTGCTAGTTCGAAAGCATGCAAATGCAAGTAGATAAATAGGCACCACTGGGAGGAAGGTAACAGCACTTTATAATGTGATGCAGGCCACATGATTGTGGAAATGTCTTGGGACAATGGTGGCTCAATGACCTTGAAATGGAGATGTGCACTGCTCTGTATATTCAGCAATGGCTTAGCTCAGTAAAATCTGCAGGGACTCCTTTATCTTTTTTTTTAACCTATTCATTTTTGTTGAGAAAGTGTTTCCTTTTCCATTTCAAAGGAGATAAGAATTTCAGTGAAGTTCTGATGTGTTCAGTGAATGTTTTATTGCACTTATTTAGTTTTTATGAGGTGGCCAAAGGTTGGGGGTCTGAATATCCTGTCTTCCTTAGTACCATCATCTCTCTAGTATTCTCTGCAGCCTCCTTGCCTTCCATTCAATCCTCAAGGAAACCATCCTGTAGAAATCCTTCCATGGAAATCCAATCTGCTGAATCTATGTACCATCCACTGCATTTCCTACACAAAGGACTCTTGGCAAGGGATGGGCTACACCTCATGAAAACAGGAAAAAAGGAATTGGAAAAAGACTGGCCAAACTCATTAGGAGGGCTTTAAACTGAGGGGGGAGGGTGACCATTCTCTAGAATCTGTAGAACCCCAAACCAATCACAAATCCCAAGAAAACAAAGCAAACAATGAAGTAGGCAGTGATGAAAAAAAAGAAAAACTCAAACAACAACCAGGAGGCACAGGAAACACTCCCATGGACAGGAATAAAAGACTTAGATGCTTATATACAAATATTCAAAGCTTGAGGAACAAATGGCAAAATAGAAGCAATAGTACACAAGGGAGGGTATGATATAGTTGGCATAACAGAAGCCTGGTGGGATGAAACCCATGACTGAAATGGACTGATAGATGGATATACATTGTTCAAAAGAAACAGGTCTACAAAAGGAGGAGGGGGAGTTGCACTATATGTAAGAGAACACTACATATCTGCAGAAATGCACATGATCAAAGATAAAATCTCTCCAGAATGTATATGGGTCAATATAAAAGAAAAAAAAAGTGACATGGCCATAGGTGTATATTACAGGCCACCCAACCAATCAGAAGAAATAGATGAACTCTTTGCCAACCAGTTAACAAATGCATGCCGAAAGTATACCACAATAGTAATGGGAGACTTCAACTATCCAGATATCAACTGGGAGACAAACTCTGCAGTGAGCGGGAGATCAAACAGACTCCTAACTAAGGTAGCAGACAACTTTGTCACCCAAAAGGTGGAGGAGGGAACTAGATGTAAAGCTATACTGGACTTAATCCTTACAAACAGAGAAGAAGTGGTGGAGTTGAAATTACTGGAGCAAAAGTGACCATGTCATACTGGAATTTAATATAATGCAAACACTAGCAATAGACAACAATCCAACCAATGTCCTAAAGTTCAAAAGAGCTGATTTTAACAAACTCAGAGAGAATCTAGGAAAAATCCCATGGATGAAAATCCTAAAGGGGAAAACAACCCAGGAAGCATGTGAAACCCTGAAAAATGTGATCACAAAAGCCCAGACCAGCACAATACCACTGAAAAAGAAAAACAAGAAATCGAAGAAGAAACCAGCATGGCTGCACAAAGATCTCTTTAACAAACTAAAAGAAAAAAAGGACAAATACAAAAAATGGAAAGAGGGGCAGATAACTAAAGCTGATTATCAGCAGACACCCAGAACATGCAAAGATGAAGTCAGGAAAGCAAAGGCTCAGAATGAACAAAGACTTGCAACAGAAATCAAGTACAATAAAAAAAAGTTTCTTCCAACATATTAACACCAAGAAAAAAATCAAGGAAACTGTACGCCCACTAAAGAGAGAAGATGGCAAGGAAATTACAGGCAACAGGAAGAAAGCAGAGCTGCTTAACTCATACTTTGTGTCAGTTTTCACACAAAAAGAAACTATAGCCCAATACACCCCCCCCCCCAAAAAAACCCCCCACCATTGCAAAAGGCACACTAGAAACAAAAATTAAAATAAGTAAGAAAATGGTAAGGGAACACCTATCCAACCTTGACAAATACAAATCGTCGGGACTGGACAGGCTACATCCCAGAGTTCTTAAGGAGCTGGCAGATGTTATCTCAGAACTGCTGTACCACATCTTTCATAAACACTGGAGCACCGGGGAAGTACCTGAGGATTGGAAAAGGGCTGATGTGGTCCCCATCTTCAAGAAAGAAGAAAAAAAAATGGACCCAGGAAACTATAGACCAATCAGTTTAACATCAATACCTGGGAAGATCTGTAGCTAGCTAACAAACCATACTCAATGAGTAATCTTCAATGCACTACATCCACATGGAGAGAAGTAAACAGTGGGGTACCACAAGGTTTCATCTTAGGCTCAGTACTCTTCAATATCTTCATAAATGACTAAGATGAGGAAATTGAAAGGGAACTTATCAAATTTGCAGATGACATCAAACTGACAGGAGTAAAAGACAGAAGACAAACTTAGGATCCAAAAAGATCTTGACAGACTTGAACAATGAGCCCTATCCAAATACAAATACAGATTTGGTGAGACCTGGCTTAAAAACAGTAATGTGAGAGGGACCGTGGAGTCCTAGTGGATGATTACTTGACTATGAGCCAGCAGTGTGCAGCAGCAACCAAAAAAGCTAATACAGTCTTGGGTTGTATAAACAGAGGCATAGAATCAAGATTACGTGAAATATTATTACTGCTTTATAAAACCCTAGTAAGAGCACACCTGGAATACTGCAACTAATTTTGGTCACCTTATCACAAAAGAGATGTTGAGAGTTTGGAAAGAATTCAGAGAAGAGCAACTAAGATGATCAAAGGCCTGGAGACTAAAACATATGAAGAATGGCTACAGGACTTGGGTTTGGCTGGTCTAAAGAAAAGAAGAAATAGGGGAGACATGATAGCAATGTTCCAGTATCTGAGGGGCTGCCACAAGGCAGAGGGGGGCAGGTTGTTCACCAAAGCACCAGAGAGAAGGACGCGAAACAATGGTTGGAAACTGATCAAAGAAAGAAGCAACCTGGAACTAAGGAGAAACTTCTTGACAGTGAGAACGATCAACTGGTGCAACAGCTTACCCCCAGAAATCATGGGTGCTCCATCACTGGAAATTTTTAAGAAAAGACTGGACAGTCACCTGCCTGAGACGATATAGGTTCTCCTGCTTGAGCAGGGTGCTGAACTAGAAGACCTCCAAGGTCCCTTCCAGCTCTATTCTATTCTATTCTATTCTATTCTATTCTATTCTATTCTATTCTATTCTATTCTATTCTATTCTATTCTATTC
>JAKJMR010001035.1:36285-66347 GCA_024449315.1 Daboia siamensis
TTCATTCATTCATTCATTCATTCATTCATTCATTCATTCATTCATTCATTCATTCAATTTGTATGCTAACCATCTCTCTGCCAAGTGACTCTGGCTACCTTACAATACCAGTTATAGGAATTATAAAACAATTGTTTCATGCACCACAAATCTAAAGATGTTTTAAATCAGCAGGAAAGCAGCAATTAATTATCAGTTTGATTACTGAGTATTAGTTAAAAGATTGTGGCAGAGACCTATAAGATAAGATAAACTTTATTGTTATTTTTTTTTTTACTGTGGGCACAACGGCACACATCAAAAATGAAATTTAATTGCCTGCTCTCAAAGTGGAACAGTCTTTCCCTCTTCGAAAAACAGAGAGGGTGTGATCAATATGATAAATCCTCCTGTGTGTAGTAAAAAAAAAAGGTAATTGAGAAAGTTATTTCAGTATTTTAGAATAGAATTCAACTTTTATTCTCAGATGATTTCTGTTTGTTTATTCACCCCGTTTCCTGAAGACATCTCTTGGAAAAAACACTTGTGCACTATCTGGGGGAAGCGTTTTACTCAGAAACCAAACCTAACCAGGTATCTGAGAATCCACACAGGAGAGAAACCATATAAATAAAATAAAATAAATAAATAATTTTATTTGTATACCGCCCTTCTCCCAAAGGACTCAGGGCGGTGAACAGGGCAGACATATAAAATACAAAATACAAAAAATTAAAAAAGAATTAAACCAGATGCCCAAGTTAACAATAAATTAAAATACATTTAAAACAACAATAAAATCCAAACCCATCCCCCATCAGGCCAGGCTGGCTTGTTCGAACAAATAAGTCTTCAGGTCGCGCCGGAAGGAGCGAAGGTCGGGCGCCATTCGGAGCTCAACCGGCAAACGGTTCCACAATTCCGGCGCGCCCACAGAGAAGGACCTCCCCCTGGGGGCCACCAGGCGACATTCTCTGACCGGTGGCACCCTGAGGAGGCCCTCTCTGTGGGAACGCACAGGGCGGAGGGAAATTGACGCCGGCAGCAGGTGATCCCTAAGGTACTGGAAAAGTCTGGAATGTGGCAAATGCTTTGGTTTCTATTCACACATCACAAACGACTAGACTCTGCACATTGGAGAGAAACCCTTCAAATGTTTGGTGTGTGATAAGTAGTTTGGCTGCAAAGTGCACCTCGCCAGACACCAAGGAATCTATGCTGGGGAAACACCCTACAAGTGTTTGGAATGTGGGAAACATTTTGTTTGCCCGTCTCAACTTGTGATCCACTAGAGATACCACACAGTAGAGAAGCCTTATAAATACTTGGAGTGTGAGAAATGTTTTGCTAATCCCATGACTCTGGTGAGCCACAAGAGAATCCATACAGTTGAGAGATCTCACAAGTGCTTGGAGTGTGGAAAGAATTTTGTCCTAAGTGTCGTATGGAAAAGGAAGGCCTGTTCCTGAAATACTGGGCCCTCTTATACTTGGTGTATACATTCTTAATTGGAAAACCCAAGCACTGACTGGAGTCCTCAAACTCTTGTTTCAGTGTGTAACTGAGTATTTTATTTGCTTTTTTATAGTTCCTTCCAGTCTTCAATAAATGTATTTGGTTCATTTTCACTTGCCTCAGTATACGCACAATTTTTTAAAAAATGTCTCCATATTTAGAAATATATAATGTTTCAGCAAACAATTTAAACTTTGTGAACATTCAATCTTTAAATAACTTTGCTCACTTGGTGCTGTGAGCCATGCTGGAAAATGAGAGATGATGCATCTGATGGAGGACAGTCTGTCTCAACATTTAAAACAATTTTATAAAATATTTTCTAATCTCCAATGAACCTTGATCATAGAAACTTAGATGTCATTAATTTGTATTCTCTGACACACATATTTTAGGTCTTTCATAATTAACCTACACTGTCATTCATCAACTCCAGAAGACCATATCACTTTGATCAATATATATTACATATTTCCCCTTTCTTCTAGTTTCAGATAATTTTTTTTCTTCAGCTTCATTTATTCATTCACGTTCTTTGCCATTAACTCCTCTCAGCTTCCATATGTAACAGCCATCAGTCAGATGGGTTGTCTGGGTTCTCGCAAACGGTTCATGGATTTTAAAAATGCAACGACTCGTTTAAGCATTAGCAAATGATGCTTTTCAAGGCCATGAGCATGCATGTGCTTTCCACACCTAAAATTCAAGTTTGTGTGTGAAAACCTAAAATTCCCTGGACCACAGGGTCTACCCATTAAGCAGGTTGCAGCAGAGCGCTGGAAAGGGGTAAGCAAGTCAGTCTTTCAGACAGAACAAATTACCACTCCCCTCCCCTCTAAAGCATGAGTAGGGAGGGGACAGGGACTACAACTACCAGCCTGTCTTGGGAGGCCCAGGGACAGCAGCTGGTGCAGGAGAAGGATAATGGAGAGCTTTGTACTGAAAAAAATTAGGTGAAAAAAATCCCCAAGCTAGGTAGTCCAAGGGAGCTTGGAAGATCACAGTTAGTGGTGAGGAGGAGGAGGAGGAGGAGGAAAAAATGCACAGGGGGTGGGTGGATGGGTGGTCCAGGTGGAGAGTAAGTGGGCTTCCTCAGTTATTGTGGGAAGACTGCAGCCTTCTGGATGAGGGATCAGACACACACACACACAAAAGGAATGTGGGTCTTGGGGAAAGTGCTCAAGTAAGGTCTGAAAAAAATCTGTGATCTGGGAAAGGGCAGGAGGAAAAGCTCTTAACTTCCCTGCTTTGCCAAGCGGGGGGAGGGACTACAGTACCCATCCTGCCCAGCCAGTTTCTAGAGGAGCAAGAGGTTGGGAAGCTGCTTGAAATGGGAGAGAGCCAGTTCAGAATAGTCCACTTGGAAAAGGTGCTTGTTCTGTTCGGAGGTGGAGAGAGGTTCTCCGACTCCAGGGTTCAGCCTCCTCCAAACGACAGCAGAAGACAGATGGGCATTGTTGAAGAGGAGAGGGATCCCTCTCTAGAAGGAATGAGGCAGTTTTCTCAACACTGGATTGCTGATTTTTTCCATAAACTGAAGTACCCAATACTGGGCACAGTGACCAAAGTGAAAGTCTGATCAGAATAGAATAGGGAGGATTGCAAGTAGTGCTCAAATTACAACATTTATTGACCAATAATGGCACTGACAGGTCCCCAAACCTATACCTTGCATTTGTAATCAGTATTTAGCCACTACTTTGGGGCCTGCCATTCTGTTGGGAGTGGGGATGCCCTGGGGATGCTTTGCACTGTCTTTCTCCATGCCCTTCCCCCAGGAGAAGGAATGAGTCTCCCTTATCTGAGAGACGATTGGCGATTGGAGCTTGAAGGAAATGAAAGCGAGAGAGACCTTGAAATGCATGCCAACAGAGCCAGGTATCAACCACCATACCACCTGTGGATTGGCTGGAATTCAAATGGACACTGGGACTCTGGTGGGAGGAGGATTGAAGCTGCTTTAACTATACTGCCTGCGTGGGATTTTCCCCAGATCTCGCCTTGATTGCCCTGCTATCACTAGCCCCTAATAAAAGTTCCTTTTGAGACAATGCCTGTTTCTGCTTTCTTAGGTGGCTTGGTTGAAGTAGGTCCTTACAGATACTGAAAAAAGTGATTTATGACTGTTTTTCACATTTATGACCTTTGTAGCATCCCCATGGTCAGTGATTAAAATTCGCACACTTGACAACTAGTTCATATTTATAACAGTTGCAGTTTCCTGGGGTCAGGTGATCACCTTTTGTGACCTTCTGACAAGCAAAGTCAATGGGCAAGCCAGATTCACTTACCAACCTTGTTACTAATTTAAGATGATTTACTTAACAATTGTGGTAAGAAGGATCATAAAATGGGGCAAAACTCACTTAAAATATGTTTCACTTACCAACATAAATTTTGTGCTCCATTGTGGTGGTAATTTGAGGACTACCTGTATTAGTTCTTACTATGTGGATCTTCCTGTAGATGTAACCCCAAATTACATTTCCTTTGCTGCTATCATTTAATACCAGTGAATCATATTACTTGGAATGTTTGCTAAAATCCTTAGCTACTTTTCATATATATTGTTGTTGAGCCTTAGGTCTCCCATTTTCTGTTTATATTGGAGGTATTTTTCTGCCTAAATACAAAGTTTTATTATGTTTACGTTAGTTAAAGATAATTTGTTTACCATTAATTTGTTTATTTTTCACATTTCTATCCCAGTACAACCCAAAGACTCTGACTCTGATTTTACACAGAATATAAAAACCAAGAAAAACATCCAAAATGCAAAGTTCCATAAAACAAGTAAACATGAGATAACAAATAATAAAAATAGAAGTTGATGATAGGCTCTCTAAAACTCTGGTTTTAGTAACTTCTACAACATCAGCACAGAAGGAGGAAGCCTGACCTCTACTGGTGGCAGCATTTATTACTTTATAACTAAGGAGAAACATCCTGACAGAACAATTAACCAGTGGAACAACCTGCCTCCAGAAATGGTGAATGCTCCAACACTAGAAGTTTTTAAGAAGAGACTGGACAGCCATTTGTCTGAAATCGTATAGGGCAGGGCTTTTCAACCTTTTCATACATTGTAGCACTTTTAGGATATGGCAATATCCAAATACCACCAGTCGCCTAGCAAAAACTTGATGACCAAAAAAAAGGAAAATAACAAAGTACAGATAGTCCTCGACTTACAACAGTTTGCTTAGTGATTGTTCGAAGTTACAATGGCACTCAAAAAAGTGACTTATGACCATTTTTCACACTTATGACTGTTGCAGCATCCCCAGGATCTTGTGATTTACATTCAGATGCTTGGCAACTGATTCATATTTATGATGGTAACAGTGTCCCAGGGTCATGTGAAGTGACCAAAACCTGCTGCAACCACCCAGCAGATGGGGGGGGGGAGAAATAAAAAACAAACAGCCCCCCCACTGCCAATTCTCAATAGAAATGCTCACGACAATGAAAACCTTAGAGAGGAGGAAGAGTGCAGGCAGGTGAGCATCTTGCTTGGCTGGTGGCTTGGGGGGGGGGGGAATGGGGCAGCTTCACCCCCCCAAACACTGTGCTTTCACGAAAGCAGGATGAAAACTCCAAAAAATGACCAGGAGAAAAGGTTAAAATGGAAGTGTGTCTCTTCTGAACAAGAAAAAAAAAAGATCACATCCGCATCCAGCTCTTGGGGGTGGAGTGGGGGATTTTTATTTTTTGCCTCGTTTTGTTCTTTTAAAAAGACCGCCCCCCAACACCAGCAGCCATGCACCATCACCATTTGCCTGCTGTGCCCCCACAGGGCACCGTATTCCTGGAGATAAAGCCACATTTTGGGCTGCCCATGTCCTCCAAAGAAGCCATTTTGTAATGGCCTTCACAAGCTTTCAATTTGCTCACTCAGTCAGAAGAAATTCCCCACGGAGGGACTCTGTACTAAATATCAACATTTCTGGAAATGGGACAAATCCATGCTGACTTTAGCCATGAGAATGACTGGTCTTTTGTTCTGCAGAAGTCAGAAGAAGGTTTGTTTGTTTTTTGCTACCAATTTTTTTTATTCAGACAGTTAAAATACAAAATTCAAAAAAAAAAAAAAGGAAACAAAAAGAAGTGAGAAGAACTTTTAACAATTTGCCACTCATCGTCAAAAAAATACCTCATCACATGAATGTCATTGTTTTGGGGTATCTGACCTGGACATAAGTCGGTGCCTGCAGACAAAGTTGGAAAGAATTCAAAACATCCCACTGGCCAGGATAAAACCTAGTCAGTTGCCTCAACTTATTATTACTTTTAGTATCTCAAGAATACATTTGGTCAGTAAAAGATACATTTTCTAGAATTGATCCTTTGATGGAAGTATTAGTCACTTTAACTGGAATTATGACTCCGGTCACAAAACTTTCTCCAGTTGTACTTGTAGAGATGAAATCATCTCAAGAGTCCACTGAGATTCTCTTTCCTATTATAATTATCAAAATTATGGTTGATTTATTTTATTTCCAAAGAAGCCTATGGGATGTCCCTCCACCTCCCTCCCCAGTCATCTTTGTAATCATGGCAAAGAATGCTTATACTTTCCCAACCAAGCAAATATGGATAAATACAGTATTCCACAACACTTCATGTTAACCAAAGTTTCAAAATCCCTCCAGCTCTGTGGTGATCATTCAATCAGAATTCTATAGACCAGATTATGTAAGTCTGAAATTTAATGTTGTACCTTTAATGTGCCAGACTGCGTTTAATCTCCCTTGACAGTATGGCTATGCTCTTTGGTGAGAGAAGTTTGCTTCTCCATGAGGCAGCTCTGAGAACAAAGAAAGTGGCACCTGTCTAAGAGAACAGATCTCCATCACGATGTGTAAAATGGTTCTGGTGCTGCTTCTCCTTGTGTTGGATTTTCCTTGTGTGAAGTTGATGATGAATTGTCCATTCAGTATGTTAAAAGAGAACTTTGTTTTCAATTTCTACAAACCAGGAGATTTCCTGATAAATGGAATAGTATCTACATCAGCTAGAAATTATGCACCATATATTTTCAACCAGACTCCCTTCCACAGATATTCAAGGTATTTAACTCTGGTGTTTAATTTTGTCCTTTCTACTGTCTTTTTTTTTTTTAGCAGAGAAAGATTCCCATGTCCTGGTTCTTTGTTATTATCCATCATGTCACTGTTTTCCTCCTTATTTGTTTTAAGAAAAAGACTTTCCCTACTCTGTTCACATCATGCATGTTTTAAAAGTTAGAATTTGAGAGGGAGGGTGGCCATAAGTGTTCTGATGCTATGAACGTTCCATCACCTTGCAAGAAAATTCAAATTACAGAAAAAGCCATTTCAATTGTTCCTAAGAAAAGGTCATTTTTGCTAAGCAGTCTTTTTATATTCCTTGAGGTAGAAATGTATTCCTGATTTGACAAGGATAATTTAGAGCTGTGCAATCCTGCTTTTATAATATTATCTATGTATTTAATGTCAATTCTCAATCAGCTAGCAACTTCAATCACTGATCAGTTAAAAAGCAAACCAGCTAATTAAATATTAAAAAGAAAATGATATCATCTCATAGTGATCCTCACAGAGTATGAAGAAAATTTACTAAATAATTGAAACAAATATTATCCCGGAATTACAAAAGCAGTGCAAAACTAAATGATTAACTTTACTTATAACCTACAAATATATTAATAGTGATAGAAACAAAAATAGCCATCTACTGCTCTAAAGTAACAAAATAATATAGGATAGTATTCTTTAACATTTACAATTTGAAAAGAAGATAAAATGAAAAAGTAAATATTATTCAATGCCAAAGGAATATTTAGCAGTAAAAAGTGCAATGCCAATTGACTAAATGGAGGCCAGACATAATAGCTAACAAGGCAGTGCAAGTATATAAATCCAGGATTTGTCCAAGTAACTGATTCTTAAAGAGTTCCTTTTTAATTTTGCTGTCTGATACACGAAAGTTAGAAACATTATGTTGCTAAAATATAAGCATCAGAAAATGTCAAAGTGATCAGCATACAGAGAATGTAATGAGCTTTGGAGAGATGAATATGGATATTAGGGGATGTGGTGGTTAAGACACCGGACTTGTTGACCAGAAGATTGGCAGTTTGAAACCCAAGCACCATATGATGGGTTGAGCACCCATTCCTACCCCAGGTCCTGCCAACCTAGCAGTTCGAAAACATGCAAACACAAGTACATAAATAGGTATCACTTCGTTGGGATGGTAACAGTATTCCATGCACCTTAGTGTGTAGTCATGCTGGCCACATGATCACAGAAGTGTCTTTGGATAAACTGACTTCTTTGGCTAGGAAATGGAGATGAGCACCAGGAACTAGAGTTGGTCACAACCAGACAGGAGAAAACGTTACCTTTACCTTTTTATTCTGGATGATGATTTTTCCCTTTTCTTACCTCAAGAATATGGAAAGAAAGAGCTCTTTTTTATGCCTAACTGAATCCCTTTCTACCCTTAGAAACTTTTAGCTGCCTCAGATAGGGCACAGGAATTACTAGATAACCTTAACTATTGATGATGATAATAACATTATTAAAGGCCATCAACTCCTTGTTGATTCTTCAAAACCCCGCAGATTGCCCTTCTTCAAAATGATCTATCCTCAAGCTTTTTTTTTGTTTTAGTTTTTCCAGTACGGAGATTAGATACACATTTATTAAAAAGGAAACTTGGTGCAGTCCATTTAGGAACATTGTGATTTAGGGTATACAGCCGTGGTGGCCCAGTGGTTAGAATGCAATACTGCAGGCTACTTCTGCTGACTGCCAGCAGTTCAGGTCTCACCAGCTCAAGGTTGACTCAGCTTTCCATCCTTCCGAGGTCAGTAAAATGAGGATCCAGGTTGTTGTTGTTGGGGGGGGGGGGGTGTGATATGTTGATTCTGTAAACTGCTTAGAGAGGGCTATAAAGCACTATGAAGCAGTTTATAAGCCTAAGTGCTATTGTTATAGAGCAAAATCAGCCACCCTCCTTAAATGAGGGGGAAGATTGAAGAAATTTCTGAATGTAGAAAAATGGCTTACAGGACAAAAAGAATTTAAAAACTAAGACGAAAATCTAAACTGAGAGTGAAGACCTATTAATATCTCATAACTTGCAGTGAGCATCGGACCTGGTGGCACGTCCTGCCCTTCTTCTTTGCCATTCGTGAGATCAATCAGAATCCAAGGCTGTTACCGAATATCACCCTGGGCTACAACATCTATGATAACTTTTTCAATGGAAGAATGACATATGAGTCCATGTTGGATTTTCTTTCTACAGGGAATGAGACTATCCCAAATTACAGATGTGGAAGGCAAAAACATCTTTTGGCCGTGCTTGAAGGGACTGATTCTGTGCTCTTTAATCATGTTTCAACTATGCTAGGCATTTACAAAATCCCACAGGTATGAATGGAAGTTCAAGCTAATTTCCCTGGGTATGTTCTGTAGATAATCTAAAAGCTGGCTATGGTACATATTAAGAAATAAATGAAATCAGATGATAGAAAGAACCCTATAATAAGAATTTTCCCATTATTTATCCAAATAATTCTGTATTCCTTGTGGTATCAGTTTACAGCATTGCTTTTGAAAGATAGTCTGGGTTTTGCAAATTTCTCATTTTTTTGCTATGGAATTGCATTTGAACTAAGCCTGAGGTGAAGCACTGGAACCCATCCTCTGAATGAAATACCTATCCCATTTGGTAATCTCTCTCCTCTCTCTTCTTTCAATCTTCCACTCACTGCAGTCTTCCTTCCAAGACAAAAGAATTATTTGTCAAAATCCATCCAGATTTAAAGGAAGACTCAAAGAGTGTAATGGCTGAAAAGGGGGTTGTCAGACTGCCCACAACTTGAAGCTATAGATAAAAATGATCCTTGTCTGTCTATTTTATGGGAAAGGCATAGCTTTATTAGAAATAAAATGTATTGCAACATTGGAAAGCTAGAATTTTCCCTAAGTTCTAGTTTTCCCTCCCTTAACTGTCTCTCATTGCCCAGTGCAGTGTAACCAATCAGGTTCAGGTAAGATGTTTTAATAACGGTCAGTCCAAGTGCAGTTTCATATGTGGCCTCTCCTTCCAGCTGGGTGACCTTAAGGCATCGTCTTGAGGAGATACAGCACTTACTTTCATTTCCCAAAGTATTCCCCACTTCATTCCCCCTCCCCAGTTCATGGCAGTCTGTCACTGCATAGCAGCGAAGCACAAGCAAGCATAAAGTGCAGTCGACAGACAGAAATGGGGAAAATGACTAGCTAGACAGATGTTACCATAATATCTTGTCTGTACTCTCCACCCAATCAAAGTATAAACTTAGGTAAAGGTAAAGGTAAAGGTTCCCCCGCACATGCGTGCTAGTCGTTTCCGACTCTAGGGGCCGGTGCTCATCTCCATTTCAAAGCCGAAGAGCCAGCGCTTGTCCGAGGACATCTCCGTGGTCATGTGGCCGGCATGACTAGACGCCAAAGGCACACGGAACGCTGTTACCTTCCCATCGTAGTGGTCCCTATTTTTCTACTTGCATTTTTACGTGCTTTCGAACTGCTAGGTTGGCAGAAGCTGGGACAAGTAACAGGCACTCACTGTTACGCGGCACTCGGGATTCAACCCACCAAACTGCCGACTTTCTGATCAACAAGCTCAGCATCTTAACCCACTGAGCCACGCGTCCCTATAGTATAAACTTAAGATGGTTTAAAAATCTTACATTTCTCCTTCCTTCAACTTGGAGGGGAATCAAATAAGAGATTAAGACTATTAACAGAGAAAAACTCTTAAAGCAGAGAGAGCACATGTCATGGTTGAAAATCAAGAGCAGAGAGAAAGAATTTTCCTGCTTAGGGGAAAGGGTCCTCAGATATTAACACTCCTTTTTGTCCGTAAGAGAAAGATAATCAACCCTTTTTCTGTTTCTTCCTAGATCAGCTATGGAGTCATCAGCCACATTCCTGAGCAGAAACATCATTTCACTTTTTTCTACCGGTTGAGTCCAAAGCAAGAACCTCCTCACTTGGCAATGGTTAAACTGCTCCTGTATTTCCAGTGGACGTGGATTGGCCTCTTTGTCCCAGAAAATGAAAATGGGGAAAAGTTCAGAAATTGACTGCAGTCATAAAGAAAGGGATTTGTGTTGCTTTCTCAGAAAACATCCCACAGAATGATGAAGAGAAACAAATGAGGAAACGTCTTCATTTTATCCCCAAGGAAGTGAAAGTTATTGTATGTCATTTGGATTTAAAATCTGCAATAATCCTAACCTCAGCAATATCAAAATCTGAGCAGAATCAAAAAGGGTTTGGGAGGAAAGTGTGGATTGCCACTGTTTTGAGTGACAGAAGCGTGAGATATTTTTACGAATTCATTAACTTGCAGGATAAACATCTTCTATTATCTTTCTTATCCCAGGCAAAAAGGAGGACACAAAATTATGATTTAAAAACATCTTTTCTTCCTATAAAACAGTTTGTGATTTCATCATTTTGGGTCTTCTATCCAAGCCCTGTGTTATCTAAAAAGTTTTGGGTAAGGTTCATTGAAAGAGAGAAGTGGAAAATCCTATCCCAGGATATGATTGCAAATATCCTGACTCAGGATGGCTCTAGCATTTCCACTGCAATTCAGGTTATCTCCCACATCCTCAGCATTGCTTCTTCCTCCCAAATGATCAGGAGAAAAATGAGGGTTGGAAACCATCAGACATCTCTGAAAGTACAGCCGTGGCAGGTGAGTTTTTCCCTTTGAAGTTCTTCTGACAGAACCCCTTATCTATTGGAGTAGGGAAGGGCTACAAATGGGTGGGTATGCCCAAAAGCAGTTGCCTAGTTTCTAGTGTTAGTTTTCACCATGCTGGAGGCTTAGAGAAAGAGAATATGAAGGAGATGCTGTTGCTGAATAACTCTTATTGAACCCTCTGTACACAATACCATCTCCAACCTCTCTCTTGTTCATCACACACTGAGTTTGTAAACCAGGGAGTTTATTTCTACTTGTACTTCTGTCACCACAACATGTGAAATCTATGTCCCGTCTGAGCATCTTTAGAGAACAAAGAGGTCAGTCTGATTGTGGATTCCAAATCATACCTGGCGCCCACCATCATTTTCTTCTGCATTTACCCCCTCACTCTCACCATGGAGGATTGAGTCCCAAGACTCTTCCCTGATTTCTTTCCCTTCATTACAAATAAAACCTATAATGTGGAACCCCACCAATACAACTCCACCCCTTCTATTTCCCAGCATCATCAGTTGCTTTCATAAAGCAATGAGGAATTGAAGCTTCAAAACCCAGGAGATGGGGGGGGGGGGAAATCACAGGAATGGAAGCAAATTCTCCATTTCTACTATCTTTCACTTTGATGCATCATCAGCCAGTGGGAAAAGTATTCTGCAATCACAGCAGAATAGTAGATATAGGGAGGTCTGACAGAATTATTCTCTTTTACCTCTAGGATCTTAGAAGTAGCAGGCCTGAGTTATGAACCAAGGAGCACAAGAAAGAATGAAAAAGGGGGAGGGAGGGAAGGAGGGAGGGACAGCATATACTTAACTTCATTCTGTACCCAATATTTGCAGGCACAGCTTTTAATTGTTTCAAGTGGGAATTACGGGGTAATTCTTCTGATTTTTTCAGATTTATAACATTTTATTGGATTATAAAATAAAATACAAAAATACAAAAACATATAGTAGGACTCAGTGGGGAAGGAAAGGGGGAACGGAATGAGGGGGAGAAGGGAAAAAAAACAGACTCCCTCTGTTGCAGTAGAATAAAGCATTAACATCGAACCTCCACTTTTTACTTTTCCAAAGTAGTTTAAGATAGCCATTTCTATAACAACAAATCAATCTAATCAGTACATTCCAAGGTCAAAGTTTCATCTTTTTCCACCTCAAGCATAAAATCCAAAAGCAATCTCCATATGGAAACAAAAGTACTTATGTTCTTTTCTTTAATCAAAATAGTCAATTTACCCATCTCTGTCAACTCCATTGGCTTCTGTAGCCATTCATCCATAGTGGGAATCAAAATGTCCCTCCTTTTTCGTGCAAACAATAGTCTTGCTGCTGTTGACATATATAGGATCAAAGTTCCATTTTTTTTTCTAAGTCTTTTTCCATTATGCCCAGAATAAGAGTTTCTGATTTCATCTTTATCTTTACTTAAGAATTTTCTGCATTAAAATATGAATCCTATTCCAATATTTCTTTGCTTTATCACAAAAATTCTCCTGATTTTTTTAATGTGTGTGGGTGGGTGTATGTGTGTGTGTGTGTGTGTGTGTGTGTGCTTTAGCTTCATCCTATTCTCAGAAATTTTCAGCTTTACAATCTTTCTGTGGATGGTGTTTATTTGGATGAAAATGGAATTCCTATTGCTGAATTTGATATTATGAACTGGGCAGTATTTCCTAACAAGTCCTCTGCTGGAGTGAAGATTGGAAATACAGAAAGAGATGCATCTTTGGAAGTCAAGCTCTCCATTGATCACAATGCCATCATATGGCCAACGACATTTAACCAGGTGGATTTGGCTGATTGTTTAGAGCAAAGGTCTCTGACCTTGGCAACTTTAAGACTTGTGAACTTCAACTCTCAGAATTCCCCAGCCAGCATAAATAAAAAGAGAAGAGTGAAATCTAACTATTTACAGTATTACCATTTAACAGGTTTCATACTTCCTTGGGATACTAAAGCATAAAGGCAGACACATTTGAGGGCCTTCCGTAAGACTGGCAGGTTGTGGTTAATCCCACCTCAGGTGGTTTGATGGTCCAGTGGGCAGGTACATGTAACCGTATGGAGGCATGGTCTTCATGCCATGTATGGATTTGAAGTCATAGATAGCACTTTAAATTAGACCTGGAACCAAACTGGCAGCCAATGCTGCTTAATGAAATCAGAGGTAGGATGTATAGTTTTCAGAGCACATAAAATTTCCTGTGCTGCTGCATTTTGTACCAGATGACGCTTCCACATACTGTTCAAGAGCAGCCTCATGTACAGCACATTAGAATAGTCCATTTGGAAAGTGACTAGGGCAGATATGGTTAAGCATATGGCCTTCCTGATCCAGGAATGGGTGGAATTGGCACACTAATTAAACTGTGCAAAGACTGTCCTATCCACAACTGCTATTTCCTCTCTGATCAGGAGTTGAGCATCCAGAAAGACCTCCAAATTGTATACCAAGTCTGTTTGGAATGGTACAGCCCCAACCTAGCCCAGATATGGTAAATCTCTGGATCTATAAATGTCCTAGAACTCAAAGCTATTCAACCATTGAGGGTTGATTTGAAGTCTATTGTTCCCCATCAAGATCCCCACAAGCTCCAGGCACTGAGACATCATTTTATAACTCACCAGGGATGGAGATCTATAACTAAATATCATCACCATATTGGTGGTACTTTACCTAAAAGCTTACCAGCCTTGCCACCCTGCTGCTTGGAAAGAAAAGGAAAAGAAACACTCCTATTTGTCCTGGACCTCCCAAACACCTACTGTTGATTGAGGAGTGCCAAAATTGTTCTGTAAGGCATCTTTCAGCCTTTAGGGCAGACATGTCAAACACAAGGCCCGCGGGCCACAAACGGCCCGCCACATGATTGAATCCGGCCCGCACAACTCTCCTGGAAATTACAAAGGTCCGGCCCCCACCACCTTGGTGCCGGCCCGGCTGAGCACTTGCTCAGTAGGAGGCAAGTGCACGTGGGCTGGTGGAGCCCAGCACCATTTGCAGCTGTTAGTCTCCAGGTAGGTAGGAGGGAGTGAGGTAGGATGGGGGGGAAGGGAGCAACACCCAGCCGGTGAGGGGGAGAAGTGCCCAGGCAGGAAGACAGACTTGAGGCAGCCAGAGAAAGAGCCGCAGATGGCTCCTCTGCCGGGCTGGCTGGAAAAGCTGGAACGGATCTCCCATTTGGTCTGCACAGGGAAAGCAGGACCAACTGGAGGAGAAGCTCCAGCCGGAGGTAGAGTGTGATTTTTTACAGGCTGGGGTCTGGGTGTCTTTCCTTCTAAAGTTGAAGAGCAGTCTATCCCAACTTGAAAGGCAGGCGGGGAACGCAGTAGCCAGAGCAGCTCCTTAGCTCTAAGGATGCATTTGACTCGGGAAATGGTCAGGCTGGCTGGAAAACCTGGAGCGGATCTCCCATTTGGTCTGCGCAGGGAAAGCGGGACCAATTTATTATTTATTTATTTATTTTTGGGACTTATATGCCGCCCTATCTCCCGAAGTACTCAGGGCGGCTAACAACAATAAAAATACAATAATACAAAATTTTTTTTAAAAAAAAAAGAATTAAACTAGCAGCCCCAATAAGTTAAAAACATTTTAAAAATCCCTGTCAGTCCAGGTCAGCCTGATGGAAAAGGAATGTTTTAAGGCCGCAGCGAAAGGACTGGAGAAGCTCCAGCCGGAGGCAGAGTATGATTTTTTACAGGCTGGGGTCTGGGTGTCTTTCCTTCTAAAGTTGAAGAACAGCTGCAGTCTATTCCAACTTGAAAGGCAGGTAGGAACGCAGTAGCCAGGGCAGCTCCTTAGCTCTAAGGATGCCTTGGACTCAGGAACTGGGCGGGTGGGCGGGTGGGCGGGCTGGAAAACCTGGAGCGGATCTCCCATTTGATCTGTGCAGGGAAAGCGGGA
Source organism: Daboia siamensis (assembly GCA_024449315.1). Taxonomy (NCBI): domain Eukaryota; kingdom Metazoa; phylum Chordata; class Lepidosauria; order Squamata; family Viperidae; genus Daboia; species Daboia siamensis. The sequence goes on from JAKJMR010001035.1 coordinate 51,445, forward strand.
CCAATTGGAGGAGAAGCTGCAGCCGGATATTTTACAGGCTGGGTCTGGGTGGTATAGTAGAGCTGAGCACTAAAAACTGTTTTTGCCACCCTGCCTGCCCCTCAGGGACACTACTGCCAAGTTTCTTTCAGCAGGAGTCATGCTGGGGCATACCCAGATGCTCCTTTGCGCCTCAACTGTTCCAGAGTAGGTGCCACCCTTGGCTCTGTGAACACCACAGCCCTGGGCCTTGGTGGCCTGGGAATGTCTCCAGATTTGTGTGGAGGAGAAAATGTGCTGTCAGTTTCAAAGTCTCCTTGTGCCCTTCAGTGCAAGCAGGCCTGGGGCTGCGGAGAGTTGGGAGGGTGAGGCAGAATGTTGGGCAGCCCTTTGGAGCCACAAGAGTGAGGCAGCAGCCACGCTCCTGCAATTTTGGGCAGTGCCCAGACTGGCTCCATCCCTCTGTCCTGGAGTTGCTCCCCCCCACATGTTCCCAGCCTGGATCACATGCCGCTGGCCTCCTTTTCCACGGGCCATCCCTGCCAGTGCCCCCATGAGCCCCATCCCCTTGCCCCCTAGGTCCCCAAACCACATTATGCTCAGTCTGATTCTTGGTGGAAAATATGTTGAAATCAATGGAGGGATGTTTTGGGTCTCCCCCAAAGGACAGACTGACAGACCTTGAAAGAACTAACCAGCATTGCTTGCAAAAGCTAAATTTTGGATGGATATTTCAGGGATTTTGAACTCTATTTCTGGGCTTCATGGACATAGGAGAGTTGTTGGGAAAAAATGGAGCAAGTGGTTCCTTGTTTCCTATTTGGGAAAGCTTGATTTCTCCCCCCCTCCTTGCAATGAGAGACTGGAAGGCAGCTCTGAAAATATCAGAATCTGATCAGAAATGGAGGCTGAGTAGTCCTTGTGGCTGCTAGACCAGCTTCTGAGTGATGGTGGATTGCTGATTTTTTCCTCCATCCATGGATGAGTGGAAATGGGGATTCCCTTTCAAGAAGGGCCAGCCTCCCTCATGCAGGACTGGGAAGTGCTGCTCCCTGCCTCCTCTTGCTCTCCAGAGATCTGTCAAGGCAGAAGAAGGTTCTCTCTCTCCCTCCCCCCCCCCCTCTCTCTCAGCTTGGAGACTAGGAGGCTATCTACATCTGAGCTAACAAACTACCAATCATGCCTAGGCTTGGGAAGAAGGCCCTTTCCATCCTCTGCACATGCTTGGCTGCAGATGTTTGGGGAGGTGAAGAGCTTGTGGGGCAATGAGATTTCCCCACATGAAATTAGCTGGTGCAACTTGTTCTCTCCTGACCCAGGCATTTCGAGTAAGCTGTGCTGAGTGAGCAGCATTGAGCTGGCCATGCCCACCCAGCCACGCCCACTTGGTCACACCCACCCGGCCCCCCAAGGGCAACCATAATGCTGATGTGGCCCTCAATGAAATTGAGTTTGACACCCCTGCTTTAGGGAAATAAGACATTCAGCAATTCCCTTTGAATGAGGATGAAATAGAAGCAGACAGAAGCAGGCAGAGAGAGTTGGCAATTGGCCATTAAAGCTGAAGCTGATGGGACTTGATGTCCAAACCACATGTCAAATCCTGTAAAAATAGGACTACTTCTGGTTATTCTTATTCTTTAGAAAAAGAAGAAAAATAGTTTTGAAAAAAAAACGCACTATATTTTCAAAATATAATCAAGAGAGCATCATTGGCATATAAAATTACAGCGTTTGACAAGTTTAGATACAGTACAATTTTAAGTTAAGAAAAATTAAAATTCTTGGAAGATCTTGAAATACTATTTCTGCCAAGAACCAAGTTCAGTACAAGCTCTTCTGCTCAATGCTCATTCATTCACTCTATTAAGCATTCCTTAGATTTGATTACTTTTAGTTCAAATGACTTTACAACTGAATATATTTGGTTTTGTGAATAATGTATTTGTATAATGTTTGTGTCCCATCTAAGGAATCTATGGTTTAGCACTGTTAACCTGGCTGGTAATGAATTTAACTTTAACTGGAACACAGGCATTCTGGATGCTAGTTTTGGGCAGTTTCCAAATGTGATGTAAATGTGATGTGTAAACTCCTAAAATTGGTCAACCAGGATATTCTTTACACAGGTGCCAATTTCTAGGTGTACTCCAAGTTGTCTCCCAGGATACAACAAACTGCTGAGAGAGGGAGCACCAGTTTGCTGCTATGATTGTTCTCCCTGTATGGAAGGAACAATCTCCACAAAGGAAGGTAGGTGGCTCAGGAACAAAGGAGCACTACACAAATACATGAGGTCTCATATGCTTTGCATCTAAGCTTGTCAAAGATTTCCATGTTCTGAAGGACCTAAATTGCTACTATCTTCCAGTTTCCTCTCCCACAAAATGCCTCAGAAGCAGATTTTAGTGTTGGAGAAGTTTTTGGGCATTCTTGAGTGGGGAAATGAGTGCAGGCAATGAGACAATTAAAATAAATAATTAATTTTCTGGCTATACCACACTACAACATTGTGGTTTCTTGGTCATAAGGAGATAAGTGCTACTAACCTCATGAGTTGCTTGTGTTTTTCAGATGTGGTTCATTGTGAAAAGTGTCCAGATAATCAGCATTCCAATAAGAGGCGAGATAAATGTCTCCCCAAAGTTACAATTTTCCTATCTTATAAAGAAATATTGGGTCTCATGCTGGCTCTCCTTGCCATTGCTTTATCTGCAACTACAGCCTTTGTTCTGGGAATCTTCATTCAATACAGAGAAACTCCTATAGTCAAAGCCAATAATCGGGACCTCACTTACATTCTTTTGATTGCCCTCATGTTTTCCTTCTTGACTACACTTCTATTCATTGGCCGCCCCAAGAAAGTGACCTGCCTTCTTCAACAAATCTCCTTCAGTATAGTTTTCTCAATTGCTGTATCTTGCTTGCTGGCTAAGACCATTGTGGTGGTCGTGGCTTTTCTAGCCACAAAGCCAGGCAGTAGAATGAAGAAATGGCTGGGGAAAACTTTGGCCAACTCCATTGTCTTGTCTTGCTCTGGAGTTCAGGTAGGCATCTGCCTTATATGGCTGGGAAACACTCCCCCATTTCCAGATTCTGATCTACATTCCCAACTAGGACAGATCCTGCTGCAATGCAATGTAGGTTCAGTCATCATGTTCTATTCTGCCCTTGGCTATTTGGGCTTTCTGGCTGTCATTTGCTTCATTGCAGCTTTCCTTGCCCGAAAGGTGCCAGGGACTTTCAATGAAGCCAAGTGGATCACCTTCAGCATGTTGGTTTTTTGCAGTGTTTGGGTCTCCTTTGTCCCCACTTACTTGAGCACCAAAGGGAAATATATGGTAGCTGTGCAGGTCTTCTCCATTCTAGCCTCCAGTCTGGGCTTACTGGGCTGCATCTTTGTTCCCAAATGCTATATCATTATTCTTAACCCTGATCTGAACATGAAGGCACATCTGATGATAAAAAACTAGGAGGGCTTCTGATTTTGGCACTCTATTGAGAGGAGGATCATTAAAAATATATAATAAGCTACCTTGGAACTAGAATCTACAAGGAAGTCTCTCTTTCTTTTATGTCAGCCTTGATTTAGACCTAATATATGTAACTGAGGTAGCAAGAAGCCATTAAAAAATCCTTATAGATAATGTGTACAATTTCAATTGTTAGTTTTTTTAAAAAAAATGCTAACATGAAGGCACTACTCCCAACTTATGGTGGTTTAAATGAGATAGAACATTTGGAAGAATTGCCTTTTTTACATGGACAGAAATAAGACTACCTGATTTTCAGTTGGAAGCTCTATTGTTCTCTTTTAGCAATAAATAATCTTTGACCAGCTAAACATTTATTGAATTTATTATACCACAAGTTTCTTTTAAGTGCTTCATTCCCAATTATTTATGCGTCAGATTCAGTTTTTAGACAATTAATCAGAAACATTAGAATAAGTTGTTTTATTCAAAGTCAAAGTCAGTGAATTAGATGGGAATTTTGTAATTTAAAGTTATTTTAATACCCAAGGTTTTACTTTTATGCAATACTGTGTACTTAGGGGATCCTTTATGGGAGTTTTTGAAACAATCTATGATTATTTTCTTTCTTAAGTCAGCTAAATATTCCAAGGATTTGGCATCTTATAGGGTCATTTCACTTCTTCATATGACTATAAATTATACTGAAGTATACAATATACTGAATTCATTAAAACAGATTATTGGTAAAATTATTCATATGGATCAATCTGGATTTTTCTCAAATTTAAATATATCTATATCTATATATCAGGAAATTGTTAGAACATAGAATCATAGAACTGAAAGGGACCTCAGAGGTCTTCTATTTCATCCCCCTTTTCAGTGTGGCACCCTTATACATCCCAATCAAATTGTTGTCCAATCTATTTTTGAAAACCTCCAGTGATAAGCACCCACAACTTTAGGAATTGAGCTAATCCACTGATTAATTGTTCTTATAATTAATCACAAATATGAATATATTTTCTGAAAACAATTTGCACTATGCATAGAGTAGTTTTGCTGAATATAATTTGACAAGAGATGACTGTTCCTAATGAGAGTTTGGTACCTTTTTCATTTATTATCTTTGTCTTTTTAGCTTCTGTTGTTGGACAACTATTAAATTTGACTTAGGTATTTGCTCCTGGATTTTTTTTTAAAAAAAATCTGTATTTTATTTCCTCCTATTTTTTCTGCAATATGATCTAGTTTATTTTCTCATTGTTAATTTGAATATAATCTATGCTGCTATGAAGGCAGTAATTCCAGTCATGGAGTTTTGAATGAGGCAGAAAGCACTGCCTTTTTCATTAAAAACAAACAAACAAAGACCAGCTTATTTCCAGAATGAAGACGTAATCTTCTTTTGTAAAACTAAGTAATCCTTTGGCAGCTAAATCTCTACTTGAGTTATTGTGGCATAAGCTAGCCTTGATAGCTAATTTAGTGTAGTGGTTAAGGCACAAGGTGAGGAACCAGGAGACCATAAGTTCTATTAGTTCTACTAATGCCTTAGGCACAAATCCAGGTAGGAAACCTTTTGCCAGTCCCTCTCTTTGAGGAAGAAGAGAACACTAGAAATCACCTCCAGAAAGCTTGCCAAGAATATTCTGATTGAAAACCATGCAAAAAAGCCCAAAAAACAAACCATCCCCCAAACCCACAACCAACCCACAACAAAATTCCTCTCATTTTCAGTATTTATTTTTGAAGCACATATTCAGATTCAGTTTTAAATTAATTACAAGCCTATGATTATGAGAAGCAGTTTTATTCCCAGTCACCTTGAGTAATTTATAGAAGAATCCACACAGAGTGTCTAGAACATAGAATAATAGGGGTGGAATGGACCTTAGAGGCCTTCTACTTCAACCCCCTGCTCAAGCAGGAGTCCCTATACCATTTCAGATAAATGGTTGTCCAGTCTCTTTTTGAAAGCCTCAAGTGATGGAGCATCCACAACTTTTGAAAAGCTATTGGTTGATTGCTCTCACTGTTCAGAAATTTCTCCTTAGTTGTAGGCTGCTTTTCTCCTTGATTAGTTTCCACCCATTGTTTTTGTCTTGCCTTCTGGTCCTTTGGAAAATAGGTCGACTCCCATCATCTTTCTGGCAGCCTCTCAGATATTGGAATACTGCTATCATGTCTCCCCTAGTCCTTTTTTTCATTAGACTAGACATACCCAATTCTTCGTAACCATTCTTTGTATGTTTTAGACTCCAGACCTCTCACCTTGAGAGGCATGAATTAAAGCTTTTCTGAAAGCTGTTCTCTTAAGAAGTACACATGGATTGATTGATTGATTGGTTATAGGTTGTCATGTGGCTATCAATCTGTAATAAAATCATAGTTGGAACTTCTTCAGGATGATCTTTCCACAATCTGGCCCTTTAGGCAATGGTGGGATTCAAATATGTGAACAACTGGTTCTCTGTATGGATGTCACTTCTAGAAATCCATTCTGGGCCTGGGCAACAGAAATTAGCTAAGGTTCTGCCAAAGTGGTCAAACTGGCTGAATCCCACCACTGCCCTCTCCCCCAAAAATCCAATGTTCCTGAATCTTTGAAATGTTGAGGTCTGTGAACAATTCTGGGAGTTTCAACACTCATGGAAACTCTAATTGATTTCATCCATTTGATGCTGGTAATTCTCTTCTCTTTCCTTCTAACTATGCCCAGATCTGGTTAAACGTCTATGAAGATTCTCAGTCATCCAAATCATGGTTATCCCAACCATTGGGACCAAATCTGACTAGCACCTTGGGACCAGATCTGGCTACCACATGAGTTGCAGCCTTATCTGGAGTGAGAAAAATGCCAGAATAACTGAAACCCTTTTCTTGTGCTTTTTCAAAAGGCAACTGTTCTTCCTTGAAGATGTTTCACTTCTCATCCAAGAAGCTTTTTCAACTCTGACCCAAGAAGAAGCTTCTTGGATGAGAAGCAAAAAGTCCTCAAGGAAAAACAAAGCACATTTGGGACAATCATGACCTGGATAACCGAGAATCTTCATAGACTTGTTTGGACTACTTTAAAGCACTGTACATTAGTGTTTCTTTGAACACTATTTGGTAACTTCAGACCTGATGTAGTTGAGGAACATTCAAATCAGCTGGAGGCTGTAAGATATGAGGGTCTGGATTCAGGAACCCATCCCCAAAATATAGATGTAGGGTGGAGTGCAGAGCAGTACCAAGAAAAAAAATGCAGGATTCAGTTTGAGATATACCTATTAGCCATCTGTGACCTACTTGGCAATATGAACAAGAAAGATGAGCAATTACTAGAGAAAAAAAAAGATGGGAGGAAAATTATGCCTTATATTCCCAGTGGAAGTTGTTTTCCTGCAATCCTGTCACCTGTCCTTCAGCCAAATATATATTTGAAACTAATAAAATTTAAAAAATCTCAGAATAAAGTTCCAGCAAATAAAATTTAATCTCAAAATATAGTAATAGAAACACTCATCATAGTTAGCCATAATCTTTGCCTTCCTCTAAAACTACATCATGCAGAGCATCTCTGATAAAAGTTTATCTGACTTAATTTCAGTAATGGTAATCATTTAATATGAACTCTGATTGCAAAAGCTAAAGAATATGAGAACTTGAAAGGAGTTGAGTTGTTTCATCCACCTAATTAGTCAATTATCATAACTCAAAATTCATATGGAATGAAGAAACATGAGCTATAACACAAAAAATTACTGCTTACTGCCTGTAAGCTGTAAAAAAATCAGCACCAACATCAGGACCCCTCATTGTTTTTCATCATCATATGCTCCTTGGTGTTCATGGAAGGTCTCAGAATAATAATATAGCATTTGGGGACAAAAATGCAACCTAGTAAACCCAGGCTGGAGGCCAGGATTGAGAAGATCTGCACAGCTACCATGTATTTCCCTTTGGTGCTCAGGTAAGTGGGGACAAAGGAGATCCAAACGCTACAGAAAACCAGCATACTGAAGGTGATCAGCTTGGCTTCATTAAATGTCCCTGGCAGCTTTCGTGCAAGGAAAGCTACCAAAAAGCAGATGATAGCCAGAAAGCCCTTATAGCCAAGGGCAGAATAGAACATGGTGACTGAACCTACATTGCATTGCAGCAGGATCTGTCCTGGTTGGGAATGTAGATCAGAATCTGGAAATGGGGGAGAGTTTCCCAGCCATATGATAGCAATGCATACTTGAATACCAGAACACAATAAGACAATGGAGTTTGCCAAACTCCTCCGAAGCCATTTCCTCATCCTACTGCCTGGCTTTGTGGCAAGGAATGCTACCACCACCATGACAGTCTTGGCCAGCAAGGAAGACACAGCGACAGAGAAAACAACACTGAAAATAGTTTGTCGAACAAAACAGGTCACTTTCTTGGGATGACCAATAAATAAAAGGGAGGTCAAGAAGGAGAGGAGGAGGGAGATCAGGAGAACATAGGTGAGGTCCCGATTGTTAGCTCTGACTATGGGAGTTTCTCGGTGTTTAATGAAGATTCCCAGGACAAAGATAGTGATAAGGGACAAAGCAAGAGCAAAGAAAGCCAGAATGAGACCCAAAATTTCTTCATAAGACAAAAAGCTTATACTTTTGGGAACACACTGATTTCGCTTCTCATTAGAATACTGGTCATCTGGACACTTGCTGCAATGGGCTGCATCTGAAAAAAAAAAAAAACATTTGCTAGCATGTATCTGTTTCTGCAGCTATAGAATCCTGAAAAAAATTACTACTACAATAAATAAGTTTTCATATGTGATGGAGAGAGGATATTGAAGAAGGTTGAGAACATATTAGAAAATACTTTCTCACTGTACTTAGTTATTATTTAACACCATTTTGGATGGTGTGAAAACATATTTATGAAACATAAATGACCAAGTAATACTGAAGAAACTATATAGAACATAAGTCTGAATGTCGCCTGAAACTGTAGTGCAACATTGTGTTTTGAATTCTACAGGAGGCATCAGATTGCAGAAATCTGGAACTTTGGCTTTATTTGGCTTAATTGCTATTTGGATGTTGTTGTGTTGTTGCCTTCCATATTTTATAAGATGCTTTTTGGGTACTTATATTAAATTCACTCACTGGATTGTTCCAACAATAGCAATAGCATTTAGACTGATGTATTTCCCCATAGTGCTTTACAGCACCCTCTGAATAGTTTACAATGTCAGCATATTACCCCCAACATTCTGGATTCTCATGTTATCAACTTTGGAAGATGGAAGGCTGAGTCAACCTTGAGCCAGTCAGGATCAAACTCCTGGCAATGGGCAGAGTTAACCTGCAATACTGCATTCTAACCACTGCACCACCAGGGGTCTCTATTTCACAAGTGGAAAAAATTGGTTGGATATTTGGGCTGAAATGGTATTAATAATTAATTTAAGTAAAATAGAGATTTGTATTCTCTCCATCTTCATTAAGGAGTGTAGCTTTTAGCACACTGAGTCTGGCCTGTGGCTAGAAAAACAACCCATGCTGGAGCTCAGTTGCCCACCAGAGAGACCAACATCATTACATCATGATAATGCTCAAATGCCTAAGGAATAATTCAATATTTCTGCCCAGAGTTATTGGAAGCATAAGGCAACATTGGGTGATAGTACCAAATCCTTGAAAAGTTTGTGAACTTTTTCTTACCGTGTAATTGTAAAAGAAACTATGCTAGCAATTATGTCTATAACTAGCAGGAAAGAAAACTTTTTTAGAAATGTCTATGGAGATTCTCAGTCATCCAGGTTATGGTTGTCCCAAAAATGCTTTTTCAAAAGGCACTTTGTTTTTCTTTGAAGACATTTTGCTTCTCATCGAAGAAGCATCTTCTTGGGTTGGAGCTGAAGAAGCTTCTTGGATGAGAAGCAAAACATCCTCAAGGAAAAACAGATGCCTTTTGAAAAACCACATTTTTAGTAATGTTTCCAGAAAACCAGGAATGAATTTTGATTGCATTTTCAATTCTTTTTTCTCCAAAGCCACCTACCTTCTTCAACAGAAAATGTTCCCTCCATACAGAGAGAACAGTCATAGCAGCAAACTGGAGCACCCTCTCTAATGAGCTTGGCATATCCTGGATAACAACTTTCTGTACATCTGGAAGAAGGTGCCATCTAAACATAAAAATAAAGATCAGCCAGGACAACATAAGAATATTTTAATCAACTGGTTTCTGGAAGCTGAAGAGCACCCTGAATCAACTCAACCAAGGAATAGTAGCATACCAAACCCTCAGCTTCCTTCATTTCTGACCATTGGAGGTACCATCTAACATTGACCCTTATGGGAATGGACTCTACACACAAGCAACCAATGAAAGAGATAGATTTCTCTATCACATCTATTGTCAATCCAGAAAGATTTTCTTTCCATTATTTTCCATTCTAAAGAAAAGTGGTTCCATTGTAAAAGATGTTTTTCTTTAGGGCAAGTGTGAGAATGCTACAGTATATCTTATGGTTTTCTTTCCATCTTTGCTTTGGAAGGAGACCTCCAAAACTTGGCTTTCTTTGTCAATGTGGACATCACTATGTTTCTCTCCTACAACTGAACATTACATCAAGAAAATGCCTTTTTTCAAGTGCCCTAATTTCTTTCATCACATTATTATATATTTATTTTATTTATTATTTATTAATTTTATTTGTATACCGCCCTTCTCCCAAAGGACTCAGGGTGGTGAACAGGGCAATACATGTTAAAAGACAAAATACAAAAAGTTAAAAGAAATTACACAAAGTGCCCACAACTATTACAATAAGTTAAAACACACTAAACAGTATTAAAACCCAACCCTATCCCATCACTATCCCATCAGGCCAGGCCAGCTTGTTCGAAAAGATAAGTCTTTAGATCGCGCCGGAAGGAGGGGAGGTCTGTTGTCATCCAGAGCTCAACCAGAAGATGGTTCCATAAATCCGGCGCACCCACAGAGAACGCCCTCCTCCTGGGGGCCACCAGTTGACATTCTTTGACCAGTGGCATCCTGAGGAGGCCCTCTCTGTGGGAGCGTACTGGGCGGAGGGAAGTTTAATTTGACACCTTTCTCTCAGGTAATGCAGTTGTGCTATTCCCTTGAACCTTTGACTTTTCTCTTTTCAAAATAAAATTGTTTAATAAATTATTGATGAGGATACCATATTTCAGTATAATAATGTAGACTGTAAAGGACCCAATGTAATTGGTGGCATAGTATAGTCCAGCTGGCGATAAATTACTGAAAGCGCTAAAGAATCATGATATCTAATTAATTAATGGGATCTTATGTTTCCTTATTGAAAGCTACCTTGATTGTCTTCAACAAGAATTATTTTGGAACAGAAAAGTTTGCATATGGGAAGGTAACAGAAAAACCCAAAGCCAAGCAGTATCAGCTACCTTTTTAAATGATGTTGGCCACACAATGGCATTCTGATTGTTGGAGACCTTGACTTCAGAGGACGTTTCTCTTTCTACACTCCCAACTTTCACACCAACAACAGACTTATTGGGAAACATTCTCCAGTGCATGATATCAAAGTCAGAAACAGGAAGTCCACTTTTATCCAAATAAACTGTATCTTTGGAAATATTGTGAATCTGGAAGTTTCTTAGCTTCTGTTGTAGCTGCAAAGACAAAGAAAAAATGCCTGTGCAGGTTACATATTCCCGTTGGAAACTTTATTTAATGTTTTCTAACTATTCTAACTATATTTCTAAATATTCTGGATTGGAAGTGTTCTGCGTAGTTCAATCACTTCAGCTTAGCATTTTTGTCTGAGAGAGGATGATTTAGGAATTCTCTCCCTCCATCTCTAGCCAGTACTAATTATCTTACCAAACCATAGCTTAGCATCAGAATTTTAACCAAATAAATAAATAAAATTGCATTAGATGAAATTGAAACTAAATCACGTTAGATCCAAATGTTTTCCTGTGATATTGCATGAAGCTTTTTAAATTCATTATACTTTATTTTGTTTAATAAAATATTTTGTATGTATGTACATATGCACATAGATATAGATATAGACTCTGGTAGTAGGAAATAATCCCATTTGTCCAACTTTGTAAAAGGGGTCTTGTCTTGGAACCAAACCCAACTCTCCTTTGCTTAGCAGATTTCAAGGATCCCATTTTAGCTCTCCCCAATCTTCAGATGGCATAGCCAGCAGCAGCAGCTGGATATGTAGAGTCAAGAGTGGACAATTGCCTGGAAGCTGTAGTGTAGAAACAGTGGGAGAAACAAGAAGGCTTGTCAAGGTACTCAAGAGAAATCACCCAAAGACCTGCCAGCTGATGGATATTTATATGAGCTATGAAAAATCTCAACCAGAGAGCACCAAATGGAAACTTTCCTGAAGCCCAAAGTACTTCAGTGAGGTCAAAGTCTTGCTGAGCAGAAAGGAAATAGGAGTGGTAACAACTAGAAATTGGGGTGCCCAAGGACTCTTCTTTCTCTCTTCCATCACCCCACTCTGAATTGGAGCAAGGCAGAAGATCTCGAAGACAAACATCCAACTGGGAACAAAGAAAGACCCCAAAGACCCACTATAGGCCACTATAGGAAAAGCAGAGGCTTTGATGGAACAGAAAAGGGGAGGAATTCCAAAAAGATAAAAGAAAGTGATTGTGGTTGGGAACTAGAAAAGATATTCCCTTCCCTTCTCCTCCCCCCCCCCAAACATACACAAACACGCACACAAAACTGGGAATATAGAGATTAGTGGTATAAAAATAAGGAGATAGAGAAGTTAGCAACAGAGAAATATGGAGGTGTAATGATTCAACAATTTGGAGGTATAGTTTGGAGTAGTTATAGAAGAAAGGTATTTCAGCAGAAGATAGACTGAGTAAAAGAAGTCTAGAACTAAGAGCACTGGACTAAGAAGATAGGAGCTGGACCAATAAACACAACAAAGGAAACCCAAGAGTACTAGAGAAGGTAAAAACGAGATAAGATCTACAAGATATGTAGATCAAAGTCAGGACTAACTCCTTTGCTTGATAAATGCAGCAAGTATGATCAAGTGAGAAGTCTGAGGATTGCTGGAGAATCCTGATGCTTATTTAATTTGCAAATAGGGAAAATAGATTTGGCATTATCCTGTACACCTATGCCATTAAAGCATCTCAGATCAGCACAGATAGTTAAGTTTCAAACATTTATCCTCATAATCTCTCTTATACTCATTCTCAAATATTATAAACTGGACATCTGCTGTTTGGAATATTTTACCTCTCCTTACAGACAATTTAAAACTGAGGAAATGAAAGGGGAGCATCAGTGGAACCTTGAAGGCAAGAATTCTCACCTGCCATGGCTGTATGACCTGGGGTGACTGAGGGCTTTTAAACAACATCCTCCTCATACTCATTTGGGAGGAAGAGATAGCACTGAGGACCAAGGACACAGCTTGGATTGCTTTGAAAGTACTGGAACCATCCTCAGACAGAATTCTTGCAACCACATGATGGGGTGGGAATTTGCAGTTCTCTTTTTCGGTGCATCTCTCCCAAACTTTCTTAGAGAACACAGACTTTGAATAGGAACATTGGAATCCTTCTGTTCCAAACTGTATGGCAATATGAGAAAATGAATTAAAGATGTAATATTTCATCCTAGTCTTTGTCTGGGTGAGGAAGGAAAACAAAGCATGTTTATGTTGGAGATCAACAGAGTAGTGAAATATTCTTAAACTTATATCTGACAAAGTTGTTGCAATCCACACTTTCCCCCCAACGAGTTCATTAATTGAATCAGTATAATGTATTAGGCTTGATAGTGTTGCGGTGGCTGGATAATTCAGTTGACAAATTATAATTTTTACTTGATTACTGAAAACAGAAAGGAGACTTTCTGTTCTTTTTCCTCTAAGACTTCTATCCATGTTCATTGCTGGAATGATCTCTGAGAAGACAATGCATATCTCATTTTTTACAGCTAGATTTGTCAAGGTTCTTCTAAAGTTTTCTCCTTTTTCATTTTCCTGAGAAATGAGACCAATCCATGTCCATCGGAAATGTAAGAGCAGCTTGACAATTGCTGAGAAAGGAGGTTCTTGTTTTGGGGTCAACCGATACAAAAAAGAATGATGATTTTGTTCAGGAGTATGGCTGATGACACCATAATTGATCTAAGATGAAAAAAAAAAAAAACACAGTGGTAGTTTGTGTCACTTTTAATCAGTGCTTTTTTGTAAAAGAAAAAGGTGCCGGAACTCACACATGTCATACAACCCGCCTTGCCTACCCTACAAGGTTCCATCCAAAAAGGGTGCCGGAACTCCATTCTGAGCGTTCTATGAGAAAAAAGCCCTGCTTTTAATGATAAAAGCCAGCTGCTTAAATCTAAGAGCTTTTCTCCACTGCTGAGAGCAGTTTACTGAAAACTATTTCAGACTAGTACCAGTTCTGAAGAAGCTTTTTGGATGAGAAGCAAAATGTCTCCAAGGAAAAAAACAACAAAGTCCCATTGTCATTTGAAAAAAAACACTTTGGGGATAAGCATGACCTGGATGACTGAGAATCTCCATAGAAATTTCAGACTAGGGAGCTCTAATCTGTGGGTTGTTCTTTGCAGACTGGTGGGGGAGGGGGAGATGTGATGGGTCTGTGTGAACAGTGAGCATACATGCCTGTTGCTTGCACAAGTGGAGCGCATATGCATACGCTCACATGCTGCTCATGCACTTGCATACACATTCTCCCACCACTTCTGCAGCCTACTTCTGAATGGCTCATGACCCAGTAGTGGGGCATGGCCCAGGGGTTGGGGACCCCTTGACTAGAAGATCACTACAGCTCCTTTTAATTTTTTCATTCTATGTTTCTGTGACCAAAGTCGTCTCTTTAGTTCTGGCCATTAACTTTTCAATTTAAAACTCACTCATTCTGTGTTCATGTATTCTTGGCCCTCTTTCTTCCTGTTTGTCATACCCATTTACAAAAATCTAATGAATACTTCATCCAAATCATTTTAGTATTACTTATGAAAGATATCAACAAACATATTCATTTCACAAAGTGGGTAGAAACACATTGTTTTATACAGCTATTGTGGGTTTTTCAGAAAATACCAATTCTTGAAACAGGCCACATTGTACCTGTTCTCTTTCCCAAAATAAATGGCCAAAAAAAAAAAAAAAGTTACAAAGCTTAAACATTGTTTCCAAGCCATATTATGGCAAGGAGAACAAAAGAAATATCTAATTTATCTTTTAATATATTTTAAGTTATTTTAATATCTACTCTGTCTCTCCAGGTGTATTTTGAGATTAAGAATTACAGATTAAGAATTTGAATGCTCCAACGTTGAAAGTTTTTAAGAAGAGATTGGACAACCATTTGTCTGAAATGGTATAGGGTCCCTTCTATTCTATTCTATTCTATTCTATTCTATTCTATTCTATTCTATTCTATTCTA
>JAKJMR010001035.1:66357-88934 GCA_024449315.1 Daboia siamensis
TATTCTATTCTATTCTATTCTATTCTATTCTATTCTATTCTATTCTAATTTGCAACAAGGAATTAAGATTGCTTTAGCTTCATACCTGTGGAATTTTGTAGATGCCCAAGACTGTAGAAATATGACCAAAGAGTTCAGAATCTGTCCCTTCAAGCACAGCCAGCAGGTTCTTTGGTCTTCCACATCTGTAGTTTGGGACATTCTCCTGCCCTGTGGATAGCAAGTCCATCATGGCCTCATATGTCATTCTTGCAGTGAAAAAGTTCTGATAGATGCTGTAGCCCAGGGTGATGTTGAGTAACATGCTTGGGCTCTGGTTGATCTCATGAACAGATAAGAAGAAGGGCAAGATATGGTAGAAGCTTGTATTCATACTGCAACATAATATATATATATCAAAAGATCATCATCATCCATCTGGATTTTCTTCTTCAGTTCAATAAAGTCATATTTATTGGGGATTTATATTTCTATATTGCAATAAATAAAATATTATCAGACGCTCACTGTTAAACATTTTATTCTTTTATTGGTTTGAAAGTAGCGACAATAAAAATGGATATATATATATATATATATATATATATATATATTATTTTTTTAATTTTAATTCCATTTATATCCCGCCCTTCTCCGAAGACTCAGGGCGGCTTACAAGCTTAGCAGTAGCCTTCATTCTATGTATATGCCTGCTTATTAGGGCTTTCACACACACACCCCCAAGCGGCATTAGTACAAAGTCAGCTTAATTGCCCCCAACAATCTGGGTCCTCATTTTACCTTCCTCGGAAGGATGGAAGGCTGAGTCAACCTTGAGCCTGGTGGGATGCGAACCTGCACTAATTGCAGGCAGCTGGTGTTACTTAAGGAGGCATTAGCCCACTGCTCCACCAAGGCTCTCTCTATATATAACATATAAAAATGCTTTATAGAAAGAAAAAAAACATTAAAATGCTTTATTAAAAAGTGAAAAGGAGAACAAAACATATATATATATACAATTTTAGCAGCAAATCATTATAATTTAATATATAGTTTTCTAATGCAATTCTTATTCAAGTCCATATGCTATATATATTGTACATTTACATAACTATCATGTTTTCCTTTCTTTTCTTTTTTTATTAAAGAGTTTTACAAAAAAAGATTTTACAATACATCCCCAAAACCCACCCACCCCAAACCACCCCCCTTCCCCCCCCTTCCCAGACTAAATACAGGGTTATAGTTATAATAATCATATACTAACTAAAGATTATCCATAATATACAATTAACCAAATTCATAATGTGCTTTAACTCCCCTTTAACATAGATACATACAAAGTACTAACACTAAGATAACAATATCCCTCTAAAATCTACTCATAAGCTAAATGGAACTTTTTAGTCCCATATTTATTCTGAATATAATCTATCCATCTCCTCCAAACTGAAATATATCTTTCTTGTGAATGATCCTTCAAATAAGCAGAAATCTTAGACATTTCTGCAAGATTCAAAACTTTAAACACTCATTCTTCTATAGTAGGCAAACTATCCTTCTTCCAGTATTGTCCCACCAGTAACTGTGCTGCTGTTATCAAATTCAACTTCAAATTGGTTTCTTTAACATCACAATCTACAACAATGCCCAATAAAAACAATTGCGGAGAGAACTTTATCTTTCTCTTAAAAATCTTTTGAATATTCCACCAAATTTTAACCTAAAAAGCTTTTATATTTCTGCAAGTCCACCACATATGAAAATAGGTGGCTTCTAAACTACCACATCTCCAGCATTTAGACTGTAAGTTAGGATACATGTTAGACAACTTTTTGGGATCCAGATGCCATCTATAAAACATTTTATAAAAATTTTCTCTTAAATTTTGAGCCTGAGTATGTTTTCCTTTCTTTTAACCTAGCATGTTTTGTATTAATGAGTCTCATATTTCTTTACATTTATCCCTACAAAGTCTACATGTATAGGTGACACACTCATAGTTGATGTGCAATACGGTCCTCAATCCTTTGAATGAAAGTGGAAATACTATACATTTATCCTTGCAATGCTACAATATCAGTCTTTTGTTTATAGTAATAGCAGGGAGAATCCATTTACATTGTCCAGTTACAAAATTCCATGTACATGGTAGATAGTTGAGTATTATCTTACTTTTTTTCTTTCAGCTTCTGTCACACAGTCATATTTATTCACTACTTTCTCTCAACTCTTGGTAAGTATAGGACATTTAGAAACATGTGTTTCAAAGAAATATTATCCTTATTGCTTCTTCAACAAAACATTGCACATTTTGACAGTCTTCTTCCATAAAAACATAATGGAGTCCAATAAATTCTAATCATTATTTTTTGTTGTATATGTTGTCATTTGAGGTCCACTAATGCTCTTACTATAGGTGTTATAACCCTCTCCCATTGTCTAGACAACATAGGAACCTCTTTTTAAAAAAAATTCTGCTCATACATACGTTATATATATTCCAAATCAGAAAATTAATATCAATTATTGGCTTCCAATATTTAACATTTGACAATAAATAACAATAAGGTTATAGTTCCAGATTCAGAAACTAAATTGTCCTTCATTAATTAGTAATTGCAGTTTTTGGAAAAAATATTTTATAAACCAAACAACCCCATAAAAAATTAAATTAATCTTCAAATATTTATATTTATTTTGATAGCATTCACCTTTCTCCATAAGATAGGTTATAATGGCTCACATCTATCAATATTGAAAGAAATCTCTCTAAATATTTTATTCATACTACATGTTGCTAATTAAGTTATATCCTTTGGTATATATCTAATATTAAACCATTTGATGCAAATGCGGAACTGATATTTTTTAAATGGATGGGTAACCAAATTTTCATCTATTGGCATCAATTCCTATTTGGAACAGTTTATACAATAACGCCATTTTCCTAATGGCATCTGTATTTTGCATCAGTGCTGGAATAGCAGTATGAAGTTTAGAAATAAACAACTCTCCAATTATGATCTGAGGATAAAAATGAGGAAAAAAACTCTTATAACCTCAATAACATAATTAGGAAAACTAGCAAAAGAAACTGGAGAAAACTAGTAAAAGAGATGGAGAAGTTTCTGAGTACTGTAACTCTTGCTTAGAATAAACTTTTCCAAAACCAAACATTTATTTATTTTATTTACTTGTTTATTTACAGGACACATATTACCACCTATCTATACAATGACTTTAGAAGGCTCACAACCATCTATAAAAGATAGTTAAAGACATTCATAGAACATAGAATATGAGAGTTGGAAGGGACCTTGGAGGTCTTCTACTCCAAACCCCTGCTCAAGCAAGAGATCCTATTCTATTTCAAATAAATGGCTGTCCAGTCTCTTCTTAAAAGCCTCCAGTGATTGAGCACCGACAACTTTTGAAGGCAAGCCATTCTGCTAGTTAGTTGTTCTCACTGTCAGGAAATTTCTCCTTAGTTCTAGGTTGTATCTCTCTTTGATTAGTTTCTATTCTTTCCATTTTCTTCCCCATTCCATTCCATTCTCTTCCCCCCAGATGCCAGACCAGACATCATCACATCATAACCATCCCATCCTAGCTCAATCTTAGGAGAATAGTCAGGTCTTCACAGTTCCACAGAATACTAAAATGAGAGTTACCAAGTATGCATGCATGTTGTCTTAATATCAATTCTTCCCATTATACCATCCAGGAGAAGACTAAAGTCTGGATACAAGTACTTGTAAATTTATTCTGAGCAGAATATATATGTCTTTGGAGTTACTGCCTTATTCTCCAAAGCTGAAGCATTAGCTTCTCACTTAAGGTCTGTGTCTGTATTTGTTTTTTTTTGGCGGGTCGAATCCCAAGTGCTGCGCAACAGAGTGAGTGGCTGTTACTCGTCCCAGCTTCTGCCAACCTAGCAGTTTGAAAGCACGTAAAAATGCAAGTAGAAAAATAGGGACCACTCCGGTGGGAAGGTAACAGCATTCCGTGCGCCTTTGGCGTCTAGTCATATCGGCCACATGACCACAGAGACGTCCTCGGACAAGTGCTGGCTCTTTGGCTTTGAAACGGAGATGAGCACCGGCCCCTAGAGTCGGAAACGACTAGCACGCATGTGCAGGGGAACCTTTACCTTTACCTTTACCTTTGTTTAAACCAAATGTAAAGAGGAAGGCACAAAATGTTGCAAAATAGGTAAAATGAAACAGGGTGGAATGAAAGTTTGGAAAGAGGGCAGGGAAGGATTGAGTGCAAACTAGATAAGGAGAGGAGATGGTGAGAAGTAAGATCAAGAGTTCCCTCTTCATCCTTGGTGACTCTCTGCAGTAGCAAGGTAATAATTTTGAGAACAGGCAGAATGCCACCCAGGCAAGAGTAATCTTGTCCTGATTGGAGACTGATCCTTGTAGAGGAACTTACAAGGAAATTATCATGCTCAGCTTTCATGTGTCTTTCATGTGCTTTTTCCCTAAAGCACATTGGAAGAAGCAATAATAACCTGCCTTGCTCAATTTAAGGAATTGGTAAAAAGAGATCATTCCTATAAAATGATATTGAAGCGGGTAAAATTACAGCCACACACCCAGAAATCTGTACATGTTGATAATTACCTTTCCAATCTATAGGGTGGAGGCTTTGAAAAATCATATGGGTAAAGATGTGAAAATATTATTGATGTTATTGCAGTAATCAGATAGTCTCCTGACTTATAGTAATTGAAATCTTTCTTTTCTTCTATTATTGCCTTGAATGGACATTTCATCAGCATTGTGGCACAGGGAATTTATAAGAGAAGCAGAAGCAGAAAAAGCTGTATTTCCAGCAGCAACATTTGATATACATTAATGCAGATTCCTCCTATAGTTTCTTGTTTATTGGATATCAGCGCTCACAAAAGAGGATAATTGCACTGAAGATGATCCAGCCTGGGACTGGAGAAGGAATCTGCAATTTCAGACTGATGTAGTCCCTGTCTAATTCTTTTCTTTCTTTGCTTTGATTAGAACAGGAGGTAGTTGCAGGTCACATTTTCAGTTGTTGCATATTCCATTTCTTGTCACTTTGCTTTAAAACTAAAGGTGGTGGTGAAAATCCCATAAACCTTGTTCAAAACAGAATAAACAATCATGTTTTAAATAATTAGAAAGAGAATTGGGAATGACTGTTCCAACAGACGTGTGCAATTGGAGAAAACAAATTTGTATGACTCAAGGGCATAATTCCAGTTTAAGAGTCATGAAGCAAACAATTCAAGGACATTTGATGGCCTTTTACACTAGAAACCTATTTTTGAGATTATAAAGACTGTGATTTGCTAAAACAACTGATTTTTTTTTACTAGCCATTAGGGAGATGATAATTCCTTCTTATTCTGTCTGGTGTGCATGAACCCATTTTTCTCATGAAGGTGACATATTCCAGATATCTCCAGATCATGGTCCATTGAATAACCCATCAAAGACCCCTGTTAAAAGTCTTCTCCATTAGAGCTAAGATCTAAGAGAAATGTCCTGGATGATATTATAGTACTTTGGATTTTAATTTGCATTTTTGGTTAATTTTATTGTTTTTTCCTTCAATGCATTGATCTGAAAAATGGCCTGTTACTGATGACCCTGTAATCCTTGAATTGTGGTGGAGTTGGGGCAACTGAATGGAGCTGAGCATTTACTGGTTGGATACCCTTCCTGATGTCTATGTGTCATTCACAGGAGATATTTCCTCTTTGTGCCCAGAGAGAGAAATATCTGCCACTACCTAGAATCGAACTCACAGCTTCCTGATTTCAATATTGTACATATGACCTAAAAATTATGGCTGGAGGGTCCAGGACAAGTTTCTTTTCGGCCATGGTTCCTATCCCTTAGAATATCATATCCTTTGAGGAGAGATTTGCCCCACCCTCTTGGCCTTCTAAAAAGACTCTGAAACTTTGGCTCTGCCAACTGCTTTGGGGCCTCGATGAGTGTCCCATTTTAGAAGGCCAGATCCTGAAGTTGAAACCTCAAATACTTTGGCCACCTAATGAGAAGGAAGGACTCACTGGAGAAGAGCCTGATGCTGGGAAAGGTTGAGGGCAAGAGAAGAAGGGGACGA
Source organism: Daboia siamensis (assembly GCA_024449315.1). Classification (NCBI taxonomy): domain Eukaryota; kingdom Metazoa; phylum Chordata; class Lepidosauria; order Squamata; family Viperidae; genus Daboia; species Daboia siamensis. Next base: position 72,457 of record JAKJMR010001035.1, read on the forward strand.
CAGACAATGAGGTGGCTGGATGGAGTCACTGAAGCAGTAGGCTTGAGCTTAAATGGACTCCAGAAGATGGTAGAGGACAGGAAGGCCTGGAGGAATGTTGTCCATGGGGTCGCGATGTGTCAGACATGACTTCACAACTAACAACAACAACAACAACAACAAAGTAGATTAGTTGTTGAGACCCCACCTCACTCAAATATGCATGGGTTCTTTTATCCACTTCATGATTCATTTTAATCTTTTAACTTTCAAAGCCCGACGAATGTTTTCACTGGACATTGTTCTTAATCTATTTCATTTTGTTCTATTTTATGAGTGCATTCTTTTACTTATGGCATCATAAATTGCTAGAACTTCTTGATAGTGAGATGGGTGGTATACAAATTTAATAAATAAATTAATAAAGACATATGACAGGTCATGTCTTTGCATGAGGAACAAAAAAAACCAGTCTTTCATAATTTGCCCTCGCTCCTAATTTGTAGAAGATTTAAGAACTCATTATTGGGTTTCCTAGAATTACAGCAAACAATTTGGCGTCGTAAATCTATACCCTTAATAAAGATGTAGTGCATATTCTTCTGTTTCAGTGTTATCTTTGGTGCCACTCTACTGTAAAAAGGAATCAGAAAGAAACCTTTCCAAAGCTTGAACAAAGCTTTGGATCTGCTTGAATACAGCAAATCCTTGGGAAGTCCAAGCCTTTTTTTTTTTAAATATATATTAATTTTCCAATATTACAATTATATCTTTGAAAAGCAACATGGTATCTGAGTTACAATAGTTGCATTTTGTACAGATGTATATTATTACAAATCTCCAATTATTATAGCCAATATTTCCTCTCTTTTTTCCTTTAATACATATTGTCTCTTATCTAAATTAAAATGCTTCTTATTTTATACATCAGCTATTTAGTAGTTTTCTTACATTTGTCAATAATTTTATATATTTTATTTATTTTAACATTCCATCTTTAGACTATCAATAACCTTATAAATTTTCCCAACTTTAATTTTGCATTAATATTTAAGTTAAACGTTTGAAATTTATCTTTTCTAAATTTCTGAATGACCCCACTTCCCTTTGTCACAATTCTCTCCGATACCTAGTAATCCAGATAAACATCTTATCTCTCTCATTTCCAGATCAACAGATTAGTAGTAAAATATAGTATTCTTATTTTCATTGTAATTTCCACATATTGTAGATTCAATAACCAAGATTTCTCCCATTTCAACATTTAGTACATCTTCTCTCTTCTCCTTTATATCCGCTCTCTTGTGTTTAGGCTTATAATTTTATTCTTATCACTACATCCTAATATATTAATTATGTTACATCACTCTTGACATATATATGTCTTAGTCACCTTCATTTAAACTTTATAAACAACTCAATATTTCAATTTAACTATTGATATTCAAACATCTATGTTTTAATTAGCCAACATTTTTCTTTATCTTCACATCATAACCATCTCTGATATTCAAATATGAATCCTATCTACTTAGATATATTCTATTTTAAGCCTCTTAGATAAGTCCACACTCCATTCTTCTTCAATCTTATTCTGACTTTTTTCCTTTGCCATGTCATTTTCCATTTTCCATTTTCTCTCTTTTTTTTTTTTCAGAGTGACAGATTGCAATTTCAGGTTTAGCCACAAGATGTCTCCCAAGTGTTTAGGAAATTCCTTTCAGTTATTTCTTCTGTTTTAGGAGAGCAAAGCCAAACTTTCAAATAAAAATAGGAAGTAGGAAGTAGAAGTCAAAAGCTTTTAGTCCACAAGTTTTTTTTAAAAAAATAAAATTCTAATTGAGATCCAATTATTTTTCAATGTTTTTTTTTTTTTTAAAATCTCCCCTGTAAATTCAATCGCCGCTGTTTCTGGAGGGAGGGCTAACTTCCTCCTTCCGTCTCCACGGGGGGGGGGGGGATTACTTTACCAGCTTATTCAGGTAGAAAAAAAGTTGGAATATAAGAGAGGTAGATTTCACCCAGTCTCTTCCATGCTGCTTTAATGGTGCCTGGTGGTAAGTGTGACTTCGGCTGTCTGCAGACTAGTGATCGGCCATATTGCTATGCCCAGTCTTTCATCCGCTGGTTCAAAGGGAACAGCTGAACAGATTCAACTGTGACTCCTCTGAGTCCGACACCTCCTCCTCACACAGCTGAGCCTCATGAGGAACACAACTGGAGGGGCCAAGCTGAGAGTCCTGCAGTGCATCAGAGCCTCCCTCTGACACTGAAGGCTCTCCAAAACCCTCCTCCTCCTCCTCCTCCTCCTCCTCCTCCTCCTCTGATTCCTCAGACTCAGCTGCTGGGAATACAGGCTGACACTGAATCACAACAGGTCCTTTGTGTTTCCCTCTAGCTATTCCTAGAGGAGACGTCCACATACCCACAACTGCTATTGCATTTCCATCGACCACTCAGATAGTCTAAGGATGACTTTAAACAGTTTTGGAAGTGGTGTTTTTTCTCTTATCTCACATCTAGATATTGCATGTTGCAAAGTAGGAAGAATTTATGGAGGTGGGGAGGTAACATGAAATGATGTGTTCCATGTCATCCACTGATAGATTCAATTGGTTTTGCTGATATCCTGTAGGACCATACATTCTATCTAGTTCTTTCCCTCATTCCTCTAATTTTGATATGGATCAGAACCTCAATTTCCAGACCCAGTTTTTCTTTTTAAAAAGGTTAGTTGGCCACTGGATTGGAGAACTTAAAAAATATGAAGCTCTGAAATTGTCTAGCCTGTTGCTGGCTCCAATCATTTCACTGGAAGGATAAGTGAAAGATTTCATCTACTGTACTTCTATAACCTGCTGTCAAGATATTTTTCTCCAATGGTCACTTGGGTTGCTTCTTGGAGCCAAGAATTCTTAATGTCTCACCTTTGAAATATTCTGAAAGTAGAGCACAGTTCCCACACAGCTCCCCAGACAAAATATTCAGCAGCACTAATCAGTCACCTAGTGGTTGATGGGTAAATGTTAGTTGACAGATTGGTGTCAAAGAGGAAAAGTTCAATGAAACTATAAAATGAAAAGGAAAAAATGCAGTGCATGAAGCAACAAAAATTGTGTGTGTTCCTCAGGCTTCTCAGGGGGATGATATAGAGTAGAGATAGAAGGTGATATATTAGAGTACCTGATCATTGAGGTAGCAGAAATGAGAAGGAGAGCTACTGGGGCTGGCATTTGCATAGGAAACATGATCTGGGGAGTGTTAGAAAAGAAAATTTTAAAAAATTGGAAATGTTAATTTCATAACTTCATAATATTTGATTTGATTGCACATGCCCAAGATGGCAGACATGCTTGATTGAGCTCTGTGAGGGGCTCCAGCTTCTTTGGCGACCCTGGGAGTTTGCAGAGGGGCTTTGCCCTCTGTGTTGGGGCCAGAACGATACAATTGGACAAATGACTTCCCATACCTGAAATTGGCTCCGTGAGATCGTTGGTTCGGCCCGGAGGACCCCGGAAGAGCCGCGGCTTGGGTCGGCTCGGACCAGCTGGTTTTTGGCTGGCGACAGCCCGGACCAGCTGTTTCTCAGAGCCGGTGGAGCCGCGGCTTGGAACGACATGGGGAGGAATGTTATGGAGAAACGGCGCGAGAAGGAGCGTTTTGGAGCGTTTAGAGCTGAGGAGCGGCAGAGGTTCCTGAGGTTCATCCCTGTGAGTTCCAGTGACCCTTGGAGGGGCCTTGGTTGGGCCCGGAAGATCCCGGAAGAGCCACGGCTTTAACGGCTCTGACTAGCTGGTTTTGGGCCTGTAATGGCTCCGAACAGCGGTTTTTCGGAGCCAGTGGAGCTGCGGCTTGGAGCGGCACATGGAAGAACAGCGCGTGGTGGAATGTTTTGGAACAGCAGAGTGGCAGAGGAGCCTGCAGTTGTCTCCGTGAGCTCCGGCGACCTTTGGAGGGGCCTGGTTGGGCCCAGAAGATCCCGGAAGAGCTGCAGCTTGTAACGGCTCCGACCAGCTGGTTTTGGTGCATAATGGCTTTGACCAGCTGATTTTTGGAGCCGGTGGAGCTGCGGCTTGGTACGGTGCGTGGAAAACCGGTGTGTAGAGCAACTTGCGGAATGGCGGAATGGTGAGGAACGGCAGTAATATCTGTTGTGGCTGGTGGAGAGGGCTTTATAGATCCTTTGTACTCCATCAGCCAGTGCTGTACCCACCTATCGCCCAATTTCCCTTGATATGGACTACAACTTTTGTAGCTGGGACATCTGCTTATTTTGCCATCCAGCAGGCTTTTACATCTATGGCCAGTAACTAATTCTCTTTGACTTCCATCCCCTTTAAAGACTCAGAAGGACCCAGGTGCTGAGCCACTGTGAGAGAGTGGCTCGGAGGTACCATCTGCTACCCCCCTTGAGATGTGAGCTCTATGGGAGCAGGCCTTACCCTGGATGTATTTTCCATTCTGCTTCCTGGTTCAGGCCTGCGACCGTCATGAGAGGATGGTGGCCGACCTGCTCAGAGGTTATCCAACTCGAGTGGCAGTGGAGTTGGCTAGGTGGTTCAGACATCTATCCTTCTTCTGATTTAAGATCCTCCTGTTAATCATGGGTCTGCCTCTGCTGAACCCTCATAGACAATTATGGCTCATTTACATTACTCCAGCACAGATTTATTCGCTCTCAGGGGTGCCCCCCCTTCCTGGATGCGACCCGCCTGTTTCTTGATTTCTCCTCTTGATGACAGGCCCAATTGTTGGGACCGTGAGAGATGGTTGGGTAGGGACAGGAACCTCTTGTATAAATTTAAGAAGAGGTTCCTGGTTTGTTTTTTATCGAAATATTTTATAGGGTTAGGGAGGGGGGAGGGTTTGCGGTCTTGGTTGGATTTTGGGGGGTGTCCACCATCCGCTGGTCAGGCCAGGCCTGGAATAGATCACGGTTGGACAGGGCTTGGGTGGGTTGCCTCCGGGGCCCCGGAGCGGGGTGTGGGACTACCTATTCCCACGATGTTAGGGAATGGCAGCAGGTGTTTGAACAGAGGGCCATATCAACATTCGGGAGTGCGTCCCCGCTGTCGTCAAGCAGTGATGCGCTCCGACCCTCTGGTTTCGTCCCGTGGTCCCGGGAACGGGGATGAGCAGCCACCTGAGCTCAGGCTTGTGTATTTTAACACCAGGTCCGTAGTTAATAAGTCCCCTCTCATCCATGATTTGGTTGAGGAGGAGCGTGCGGACCTGGCTTGCATTACGGAGACCTGGTTGGGCCCAGAGGGAGGTGTCCCTCTGGTTGACATTTGCCCACTGGGTTTCCGGGTGCTTCACCGGCCTCGGGCTCAGGGGAGGGGTGGGGGTGTGGCGGTAGTTGTGAGGGAGACCTTATGTCCGTGGGAGGCCACCGTTGTCCAAATAGCCAGGTGTGAGTCTCTCCTCATGAGATGTGGCCCTAGGGCTCAGTTGGGCTTGCTGCTGGTGTACCTTTCGCCTAGTCGCATAGCAGCAGCCCTGCCTGAGCTTCTCGATATCCTCTCGGGGTTGGTGATTGAGTTCCCCAGATTTATAATTTTGGGTGACTTCAATCTGCTATCCCTGGGGGGATCATCTGAGTTAGCTTGGGAGTTCATGGCTTGCATGATGGCCATGGACCTGACACAAGTAATTCAGGGCCCGAATCATGGGGGGGTCACACGCTCGATTTGATTTTTCTATCTGGCCAGTGGTTAGATGATCTGGGAGGGGGTTCCCCAACTGTTACGCCCCTGTCATGGACCGATCATCATCTCCTGCGGCTGGTCTTCCGTTTTGCCAATCCCCGTTGTGGGGTTGTTGAACCAACTAGATGGTTCTGCCCCAGGCGCTTAATGGACCCTGAGCAGTTCCAGGCGGCACTTGGGTCCCCACCTGCTGCCCTAGTTCACAGTTCAGCCGAGGCCTTAGTGGAGGCCTGGGAAAAGGCTGCCATGGAGGCACTTGACCAAGTTGTACCCATGCGACCCCTGACCCGGTGCAGATCCCAGTGGGCTCCGTGGTTTTCTGTGGAGCTCCGGGAGATGAAGCGTCGGAGATGGGGCCTAGAGAGCTGTTGGAGGTCCAGCCGGTCTGAATCCGACCGATTGCGACTAAGGTCCTTTACGAGGTCTTATCTCACGGCGATGAGGATGGAAAGGTCAAATTACTTTGCTACCCTCATCGCGTCCGGAGATAATCGCCCGGCCGCCCTGTTTAGGGTGACTCGCTCCCTCCTGAATCAGGAGGTGAGAGAGGAGCCCTTGCAGGGTCATGCAGAGGAGTTTAGCCAGCATCTGTCGGACAAAATCGCTCGGATCCAGACCAGTTTGGACTCCGACTGGGCAGAGTCTGATGGTGAGAACATGGGTGGTCTTGTTGATGTCATCTGGGAGGAGTTCGATCCTGTGACTCCAGAAGAGGTGGACAGGATTATGGGGAGGCTGTGCTCCACCACGTGTTTATTGGACCCGTGCCCTTCCTGGCTGGTATATTCGGCTCGGGAGGGACACGAGGCTGGCTCCAGGCAGTGATAACTGCTTCTTTGAGTGAGGGTAGTTTTCCCGCCGCCTTGAAGGAGGCGGTGGTGAGACCCCTCCTCAAGAAGCCTGCCCTGGACCCAGCTGTGTTAAACAACTATCGTCCTGTCTCCAACCTTCGCTTTCTTGTGAAGATTGTTGAGAGTGTAGTGGCGCAGCAGCTTCCTTTGTTCCTGGAGGAAGCTAGACCCGTACCAATCGGGCTTTAGGCCCGGGTACAGCACGGAGATGGCATTGGTCGCGCTGGTGAATGATCTCTGGCGGGCTCAGGACAGGGGCTGCTCCTCTGTCCTAGTCCTATTAGACCTCTCAGCGGCTTTTGATACCATCAACCATGGTATCTTACTGCGGTGTCTTCGAGGGTTGGGAGTGGGGGGCACCATCTTACGGTGGTTCTCCTCCTACCTCTTGGGACGTTCGCAGTCGGTGTTGACAGGAGGGCAGAGGTCGGCCTTGAGGCCTCTCATTTGTGGAGTTCCTCAGGGGTCGGTCCTCTCGCCTCTCCTGTTCAACATCTATATGAAGCCGCTGGGTGAGATCATTCATGGTTTTGGGGTTGGGTACCATCAATATGCTGATGATACCCAGCTTTTTATTTCTACCCCAAACCACCCCAGTGATGCCCTCGATGTGATGTCCCGTTGCCTGGAGGCGGTTCGGGTCTGGATGGGGAGGAACAGGCTTCGGCTCAACCCTGACAAGACTGAGTGACTGTGTATGCTGGTGTCTTGGGAAATTCAGATTATTCCATCATTAACTATGTGGGGGTGAGATATTACCCCCCGTAGATAGGGCTCACAACTTGGGTGTCCTCCTAGACTCATAGCTCTATTTGGAAGGTCATATAGGAGCTGTGACTAGGGGGGCCTTCGCCCAGGTTTGCCTGGTGCGCCAGTTGCGGCCCTATCTGGACCGGGATGCCTTGCGCACAGTCACCCATGCACTCGTGACCTCCCGTTTGGACTACTGCAATGCTCTCTACATGGGGTTGCCCTTGAGGACTACTCGGAGGCTCCAGCTGGTGCAGAATGCAGCCGCATGAGTGGTGGTGGGGGTTTCCCGATACTCCCATGTAACACCTCTACTCTGCAAGCTGCATTGGCTTCCGGTTGTCCTCCGGGTAAGATTCAAGGTGCTGGTTATGACCTATAAAGTCCTAAATGGCATGGGTCCGGGTTACTTACAGGAGCACCTGCTGCCGGCATCAACTTCCCTTTGTCCAGTGCGCTCCCACAGAGATGGCCTCCTTAGGGTGCCGTCGGTCAAAGAGTGTCGACTGGTGGCCCCCAGGGAGAGGGCATTCTCTGTGGGTGCACCAGACCTTTCAAACCATTTACCGGTTGAGCTCCAGATGGCTCCCGACCTTCACTCCTTCCGACGTGACCTAAAAACATATTTATTTGAACAAGCCGGACTGGTCTGATGGGTTTAGGGGTATTTTAATGTTATTGTATTAACTTATTGAATTGGGCTGTAGTATTTAATATTTTTTTAACTTTTGTATATTGTATTTTATTGTATTGCCCTGTACACCGCCCTGAGTCCTTCGGGAGAAGGGCGGTATAGAAATTAAATTATTATTATTATATTGAAACCAGATTTGTGTCTTTCTGCATTTCCAAAGATATTGTACAGCAGGAAAAGAATAAAAAAGTACAGTCAAAACCACCTATTAAGTCCTATTTAGGATCTTCCCAGAGGCATTTAGTTCAGCTACCATGAAAACAGGATTCTTAATTTAACAGCAAGCAAAGCTCTCACTTAAACACAGTGTTTTGAAACAGCGTCTTTAATTTTGCCTCATGGTGCATCATAAAAATACACATATTCACACTGGCAACTCCCTGCAGCATGGTTTCTTCAACTGTTTGCCTATTCTCCAGTTATTGGTCAGGAGCAAGTTAAGAACATGACAGTAATAATACATCCCTTGTAATTATGAAAATCACAAACATGGTTTTTTCCATTGTTTAAGCTCTGGAAATAGTGTCAATATTTATCTCTAAATGTATAGTGTTAAAATTTGTAGCAAGTGAAACATGAAAAAACTGATAGCAAAGGATAAAAAAAACCCTGAAGCTCAGAATTGTCTCCTGGGACACCATGATCATGGGCTGGGATTTCAAGTAGGGACTATGGTAGGAAAAATGTTGGTTTTGTACTGTGGCAACAGCTGGACTGCCTCTGTACTATATGAGGAAACCATGGCAATCTGTTCAAGTCTGATTTCCCATCATAACAGTTATATTTAGCTTCAAACAACTATAACAATTTTTCAGATTTGTGGATATATTCATTGAACAGGTAAGAGGCATTGTGACAAAATGACTGCCTCAAGGGCTATCGACAGTCTAAAGATCTCCTTTTACCAGAAAACCCACTGAGAAGGTTGCACCACATCATTTTTATCTTACTCCAATTCAAATGGTCTTCACCATCTTGGCTTCCTTCCCTTTCTTCTGGGTAAGAGAGTCTAGGGCACTGGGCTTTCAGAATATGTGAAGGATTACGTTTAAACTTCTTCTGTGATCTAAATAGAGCTCAAAGACATTGCTAAAATGCCAAATAATGATAATTATGTCTACAAAGTCAATGAGGAAGCTCTAGGGTGAAAAAGTTGGGGGAAGTGACTTGCCAGCTTTCCTGGTGGCTTCCCTGTTGAATTTGCTTGTGGGAAGCCAGAAACAAAGCTTGCAATTGGTGATTATGTAATTTGTTTATGTGACATAAGTGAAAGCCAGTTGGCAAGTCCTCAAAACATGATCATGTCCCTGGGACAGCCATACCTTTGAGGGCTACTCATAAGTATCAGTTGCTCAATATTGGCCTATCTTTGAATAGTTGATATATAAGTGGTCATTCTCCAAATATACGTGTAATTATACATTATAACTCAGATCTCACATAGATGGATAAAGATTGTTTAAAAAGGTAAAGGTTCCCCCGCACATGTGTGCTAGTCGTTTCTGACTCTAGGGGCCAGTGCTCATCTCTGTTTCAAAGCCGAAGAGCCAGCGCTTGTCCAAGGACGTCTCCATGGTCATGTGGCCGGCATGACTAGACGCCAAAGGCACATGGAACGCTGTTACCTTCCCACCATAGTGGTCCCTATTTTTCTACTTGCATTTTTACGTGCTTTCGAACTGCTAGGTTGGCAGAAGCTGGGACAAGTAACAGGTGCTTATGAGGCATATTATTTTATAACACCAGTAAGTTGTACAAAAATAGTTTCTAAAATCAGGAGACCTTGTAGTTTTTCATCATTAGATGTTCCTTGGTGTTCATATCAGGTCTCAGGACAATAATGAAGCATTTGGGGATAAAGATGCAGCCCAATAAACCCAGACTGGAGGCCAGGATGGAGAAGATTTGCACAGCTACCATATATTTCCCTTTGGTACTCAGGTAGGTGGGGACAAAGGAAATCCAAACACTACAGAAAACTAGCATGCTGAAGGTGATCCATTTGGCTTCGTTGAAGGTGCCTGGAAGCTTTCTGGCTAGGAAAGCCAACAAGAAGCAGATGGCAGCCAGAAAGCCCATGTAGCCAAGGGCAGAATAGAACATAATGACTGAGCCTTCATTGCATTGCAGCACAATGTGTCCTGGTTGAGAATATAGGTCAGAATCTGGGAATGGGGGAGAAATTCTCAGCCATGTGAAACAGATGCCTATCTGAACACCAGAACAGGACAAGACAATGAAGGTGGCCAAACCTTTCCCAAGCCATTTCCTCATCAAGCTGCCTGGCATTGTGGCCAGAAATGCCACCACCACCATGATAGTCTTGGCCAGTAAGGAAGACACGGCAACTGAGAACACAATGCTGAAGGTGGTTTGTCGAAGAAGACAAGTCACTGTGTTGGGGCAGCCAACAAATAGAAGTGAGGTTAAGAAGGAAAGTAGGAGGGAGATCAGAAGAACGTAGGTGAGGTCCCGGTTATTTGCTTTGACTATGGGGGTTTCTCGGTATTTAATGAAGATTCCCAGAAAAAAGCTAGTAGTTATGGATAAGGTCAAGGCAAAGAGAACCAGGATGAGACCCAAGTTTTCTTTATAGGACAGGAAAGTTATAACTTTGGGGACACATTGATCTCTCTTCTTATTGGAATGCTGATCATCTGGACACTTTTCACAATGGGCTGAATCTGAAAAATATTTGTTGCATATGTCTATTTCTGCAGCTGTAAGATCATGACAAATGCAGATGAAACCAATTTATACCATACTACCTAAAATATATTTCTAAAAGTAATTAAGTAAAAAAAGGATATTGGGAGAGGAGAGACTAGAAAATAGTTTTTGATTTTACTTGATTAAGGCTTAAGTTAGATCAGGGTGTCAAACTCAATTTCATTGAAGGCCGCATCAGCATTGTGGTTGCTCTCAAGGGGCCGGGTGGGTGTGGCCTGGGTGGGGCGTGGCCTACTGGGTGGGTGTGGCTAGAGTGTGTATGGCCTATTGGGTGGACGTGGCCAGCTCTACATCATTTGCATCAAGAGTGCCTATGGGGGCCTGGGCAGGAGTGGGACAGATCTGAGGGTCTCTGGCAGAAGGAGGGTCCCTGGGCCAGGGCCAAGGCAGTGGGGGCTGTTCCCTCACTGTTTCCAGGATGGCTTTGCGGGCCACATGAAACCACTTTGCAGGCCGGATCCAGCCCCCGGGCCTTGTGTATGACATGTCTGAGTTAGATGGTGAGAAAATATATTAATGAAGGATCAATGAACAAAAGAGAAGTAGTGAGGAAGTGCTATGAAACATGCATCTGAGTATGGTCTGAACAGTGAAAATGTATTGCAACACTGTTGTTTAAAGTCTACCTGAAGAATTGGCACAAGTCTAGAACTTTGGCTTTAAATAACTTAATTACAATTGAGATGTGGTTGCTGCCTTGTTAGCATGCATATTTGATGATGACAAGATATGCTGTTTGGGTTGTTATACCAGGTTCACTCATTTGATTGTTCCAACAAGTAGAAGAGAATTGTTGAATATATGGACTGAAATGGTATTAATTGGAACCATTCATATCTAAAGTAAGTGGAAAAAAATCTCCATTTTAATAATGGTTCTTAGGACACCAAGTCTGGACTGTGACTAGATAAGTACCATGCTGGAACTCAGGGAGACTCATATCAAAAAGATGTGCACATGACCAAGGAATAATTCAATATTTCTTAATTAGAAACAGTCATCCCATATTTAAAGGCTGAAAAACAATGACATGATCAATACTCATAAGACTTGCCTTCTTTCATGAAACCAAGTAAGAAGATAGCAGCTCGAGATATTACAGCAGTTTTTCATTATTTATTTTAATAGTAAAATTGCAAAATTGAGTGATAGTAACCAATCTTTCAAAAGTTTCTGGAACCATTCAAGAAATTCATTTTTCTTGCTTCATGGAATTACAAAACTCCTATGCTACTAATTAGGTCTATAACTAGCAAGAAGGAAAATAACATTAAAAATGTAGCCAGAAAAGCAGGAATGAATTCTGATTGCATTCTCAATTTCTTTTCCCCCCCCGACAGCCACTTACCTTCTCGCACAGAGAACGTTCCATCCATACACAGAAAACAGTCATAGCAGCAAACTGGTGCTTCCTCTCTCATGACCTTGGCATATCCTGGGTAACAACTTTCTGAACATCTAGAAGACGGCACCATCTAAACATAAAAAATAGAGCTCAGCCAAGGCAACATATGAATAAGAGGGCTTTACTTCAATGAGCTGATTTCTGGAAGCCAAGAAACTCAGTGAGTAGTAGCATAGAAGTTACCCCATCTGGTGGAGATACACCTGAATTAATACTGACCTTTATGGAAAAGGTCATACATCACTTTATCACATCAGCCCATCCATCTCATTCAGGCAGGGAAGGTATTCAGTCAAAGAATTCTGATTGGCAAGGACTAGGATGAGGGCTTTTTCTTCCACAGCCCCTGCATTGTAGAACATCTTGTCCTCAAAGGTGAAGAAAGTCCCCAATGTCTTGGTCTTCTACCAAGAGATCAAAACTTGGCTGTGTAGCCTTGCGTGGGAAGAACACAAGGGCCCACACAACCATGGGGTTCATTGCAGAAATATAAATAATAAATAAATAAAGGGACTCTGTGCAGAAACAGCAAATAAAAGATGATTCTCTTTCTCTAATATCTCTATTGTCAATCCAGAAACCTTCCTTCATCTTGTTCTCCATTCTGAAGGAAAATCATTCCATTGCTAATGGTGTTTCTCTTTTGGGTATGTGTGGAAATGCTATATATTCTATCTTTCTCTCCCTCTTTGCTTTGGCAGGAAACCTCCAAAATCTGGCTTTCTGTTTTGCTGAAAGAGTGTCTATGTTTTTTTTGTTATGACTGAACCCCATATCATATAAGTGATTTTATTCAACTGCTCATATTTCCCTCACCTCACTCTCAACAACTTTTGTTTATACAATGTAGTGGGCTAGTCCCTTGAAATTTTAGCTTTTCTTTTATTGAAAATAAGATTGTTCTATAGGATTTTAATAATATTTAATAATATTTAATAATATTCCAGTTCAATAATGTACCCTGTGGAGGGCCCCAGCACAACTGATGATGTGACAGTTTTCAGTTTGTTATTAAGCTACAGAAAAACTGCTAAAGATACACAATACCTATGGAAATAAAGTTGCTATAGATTTTCTTATTTGGAGGTTATCTCAATTGTTCTCAATATGAATTATGTTGGAGCAGAATACATAAAGACACCAAATAGAAACCAAAAACTAAGCAGAAACAGCTACCTTATGGAATGATGATGGCCATAGGATGGCACCCTGATGCATGGAGACCTTGACTTCAGAGAGAACCTCTCTTTCTACACTCCCAACTTTCACCCCAGCAGTTGACTTGTTGGGAAAAACTGTCCAGTGCATGATATAAAAATCAGCAACAGGAATTTCATTTTCATCCAAATAAACGCCATCCCTGGAAATATTGTGAAGCTGAAAGTTTCTCAGGAATGGATGAAGCTGGAAAGACATACATACAGTTTACACATTTGAGCCTTTTTTTAGTGCTTTATTCTGGCTATGAGTCTGGTTTGGAAGCAATAATTCAACCTTTTCAGTTAATCACTTTGATATGAAAAAGAATGATTCAGTATTTCATAGGAAGCTTCTCTCCCTCCTTCTGCATGGAATACTAGTTCTTCTTCAGATATGTCTTCCATTTCCTTGAAGGAATCACTATATTGTCCTACCAACATTTTAACATAAACTAAAATTACACAAGGCATTTGATAAAGTAGTAAGGCATCAGTAAGGCATTTGATAAAGTAGATCACAACCTAATACTTGATAAGATAGAAAAATGTGGGTTAGATAGCATCACCACCAGTTGGATTCGTAGCTGGCTGACAGGCCATACTCAGCATGTGGTCCTCAATGGAACTGTATCTACATGGAAGGAAGTGTGTAGTGGGGAGCCCCAGGGCTCTGTTCTGGGCCCAGTGCTCTTCAATATCTTCATTAATGATTTGGACGAGGGGATAGATGGGGAACTCACCAAATTTGCAGACGACACCAAGCTGGCAGGAATAGCCAATACTCCAGAAGATAGGCTTAAGATATAGGAGGATCTGGATAGACTCGATCACTAGGCACTATCTAAGAAAATGAAATTCAATTGTGAAAAATGTAAGGTTCTACATTTAGGCAGGAAAAATCAAATGCACAGTTATAGTATAGGTGGTACCTTGCTCAATAGTAGTAACTGTGAGAGAGATCTCGGAGTCCTAGTGGACAATCACTTAAATATCGGCCAGCAGTGTGCTGCAGCTGCCAAAAAAGCCAACACAGTGCTAGGCTGCATTAACAGAGGGATAGAATCAAGATCACGTGAAGTACTAATACCACTTTACAATGCCTTGGTAAGGCCACACCTGGAATACTGCATCCAGTTTTGGTCACCACGATGTAAAAAAGATGTCGAGACTCTAGAAAGAGTACAGAGAAGAGCAACAAAGATGATTGGGGGACTGGAGTCTAAAACATATAGGGAACGGTTGCTGGAATTGGATATGTGTAGTTTAATGAAGAGAAGGGTGAGGGGTGACATGATAGCAGTGTTCCAATATCTCAGGGGCTGCCACAAAGAAGAGGGAGCCAAGTTATTCTCCAAAGCACCTGAAAGCAGTACAAGAAGCAATGGATGGAAACTAGTCAAGGAGAGAAGCAACCTAGAACTAAGGAGAAACTTCCTGACAGTTAGGGAAAAAAAGCAATAGAATGACTTGCCTCCAGATGTTGTGGGTGCTTCAACACTGGAGATTTTTAATAAGAGACTGGACAACCATTTTTCTGAATTAGTATAAGGTTTCCTGCTTGAACAGGAGATTGGACTAGACTGGACCCCCTCTTCTTTGTGGCAGCCCCTTAAATATTGGAACACTGCTATCATATCAGCCCTGGTCCTTCTTTTCATTAAACCAGACATACCCAATTCCTGCAATCGTGTTTCATATGTTTTAGCTGCCAGTCCCCTAATAATGTATGTTCTTCTTTGCACTCTTTCTAGAGCAGGGGTGTCAAACTGCTGGCCTGCAGGCCAGATGCATCATGCCAAAACTGCGCCCACCCCATTGCCGGCAATGGAAAAAAAGTTGCAATATGTCATGACAGGTCACATGTTGTTGCAAGTTTAACACCCCTGTTCTAGAGTCTCAATACCTTTTTTATATCATGGTGACCAAAACAGGACTCAGTATTTCAGGTGTGGTATTACCAAGGCATTATAAAGTGGTATTAACACTTTGCATGATTTTGATTATATCCCTCTATTAATGCAGCCTAAGATTGTGTTTGCTTTTTGTGGCAGCTCAAATTTGATTGACTACTAGGACTCCAAGATCCCTCTCGCAGTTACTACTATTGAGCTAAAAGGTAAAGATAAAGGTTCCCCCGCACATGCGTGCTAGTTGTTTCCGACTCTAGGGGCTGGTGCTCATCTCCATTTCAAAGCCAAAGAGTTTGTCCAAGGATGTCTCCGTGGTCATGGGGCCAGCATGACTAGACGCCAAAGGCGCATGGAACGCTGTTACCTTCCTTCCTCCCTATTTTTCTACTTGCATTTTTACATGCTTTCGAACTGCTAGGTTGGCAGAAGCTGGGACGAGTAACAGGTGCTCACTCTGCTACGCGGCACTTGGGATTCGACCCACCAAACTGCCGATCTTCTGATCGACAAGCTCAGCGTCCTAACCCACTGAGCCACCACGTCCCTTACTATTGAGCTAGATACCACCTATTCTTTACCTATGCATTTGGATTTTCTTGCTTAAATGTACAACCTTACTTTTCTCATTTTTGAATTGATAGTGAATTCTAATTTGGCCTTAGGCTTGGAGCCAGCTGGATGAGCATCAGCCATTTCCCCTCTCTCAGCCTCAGGAAGCAGGCCAGGGCAAATCACTTCGAATCTCTTGGCAAGAAAACTGCAGAAACTAGTCCAGACAGTTGTCAGGAATCAAAAACTGATCCAAGTTGCAAACAATAAATAATTAGCTTTAAAAAAATGGAGATATACATAATCCCCTTTTGTAAAATAGACTTATTTAGTATAACAAAGTTAATACTAAGTAATTTTGTTACTAGGCTGTTAGAGGGTTTTAATAAGTTAAAACTCACAGCTATCAGTGTTTACTGTTTCTTTGTGGAGTCTGGTGTAAATCTGACTGGTACAAATGAAGCTAAGACAAAACCTACAGCATGAAATCCTATTCTGTTGCCTATTGCTTAGAAATTCTGCCAAACAGGGATCAAGTCTAATTTATCCTTATAGTATTTATGCTTAACACTGATTTTGCTCTCTTCCAGAGGTGCTATGGCAAATTAGAGTTACCCCAAAATCTAATGCAGAATTAAAAAATATATATTTGAAATAATAATAATAATAATAATAATAATAATAATAATAATAATAATAATAA
>JAKJMR010001035.1:88944-103907 GCA_024449315.1 Daboia siamensis
AATAATAATAATAATAATAATAATAATAATAATAATAATAATAATAAAGTTGGAAGGGACCTTGGAGATCATCTAGTCCAACCCCCTGCTCAGGCAGGAAATCCTATACCATTTCAGAGAAATGGCTGTCCAGTCTCTTCTTAAAAGCTTCCAGTGTTGGAGCATTCACCGCTTCTGGAGGCAGGTTGTTCCACTGGTTAATTGTTCTAACTGTCAGGAAGTTTCTCCTTAGTTCTAGGTTGCTTCTCTCCTTGAC
This sequence comes from Daboia siamensis, assembly GCA_024449315.1. Classification (NCBI taxonomy): domain Eukaryota; kingdom Metazoa; phylum Chordata; class Lepidosauria; order Squamata; family Viperidae; genus Daboia; species Daboia siamensis. The sequence goes on from JAKJMR010001035.1 coordinate 89,201, forward strand.
TAGTTTCCATCCATTGCTTCTTGTACTGCTTTCAGGTGCTTTGGAGAATAGCTAAGCTCCCTCTTCTTTGTGGCAGCCCCTGAGATATTGGAACACTGCTATCATGTCACCCCTCACTCTTCTCTTCGTTAAACTACACATACCCAATTCCAGCAACCGTTCCCTATATGTTTTGGCCTCCAGCCCCCTAATTATCTTTGTTGCTCTTCTCTGTACCCTTTCTAGAGTCTCGACATCTTTTTTACATCCTGGTGACCAAAACTGGATGCAGTATTCCAGGTGTGGCCTTACCAAAGCATTGTAAAGTGGTATTAGTACTTCACGTGATCTTGATTCCATCCCTCTGTTAATGCAGCCTAGCACTGTGTTGGCTTTTTGGCAGCTGCAGCACACTGCTGGCTCATATTGAAGTGATTGTGAGATCCCTCTCACAGTTACTACTATTGAGCAAGGTACCACCTATACTATACCTATGCATTTGATTTTTCCTCCCTAAATGTAGAACCTTACTTTTTTCACCATTGAATTTCATTTTGTTAGATAGTGCCCAGTGTTCGAGTCTGTCCAGATCCTCCTGTATCTTAAGCCTATCTTCTGGAGTATTGGCTATTCCTGCCAGCTTGGTGTCGTCTGCAAATTTGGTGAGTTCCCCATCTATCCCCTCGTCCAAATCATTAATGAAGATATTGAAGAGCACTGGGCCCAGAACAGAGCCTGTTGCAGACTCAATCTTATTTTCACATATATGCATGTAATAACTGTTCTTACCTGTAAGTAAACTTAATCTTGACAAAAGGCTAGACCTGGATTTAGCTACCTACCAGAACCCCATCTGGAATTGCTGGAGCATCCTGAAACTGTTTTAAAGTGGTAGTGCAGTGGTTAGAATGCAGTACTGCAGGTTACTTCTGCTGACTGCCAGCTGCTAGCAGTTCAGCAGTTTGAGTCTCACAGGCTCAAGGTTGACTTAGCCTTCCATTTTTCCAAGATCGGTAAAATGAGGAGCCAGATTGTTGGGGGCAATACACTGACTCTGTAAAAAATCCTTAGAGAGGGTTGTAAAGCACTATAAAGTGGTATATAAGTCTAAGTGCTATTGCTAATTTACAATTGGGAAAAATTGCTTGTCACTTTAGAACCAGTGTATCTCTGTTCTTACAGCACCTCAAACCAGCACAGGTAGTTTCAATTTAGAATGCCTGTAATCTCTCTTTCATTCACTCTTAAATATTACACGTTGGGCAGCTGTTTGGAATATCTCTACATCCAATTTGATTTGGAGCAGTTGAAAGAGAACCATCAATGGAACCTCAAAGGACAGGTCTTACCTGCCATGGCTGTACAATCTGGGGTGACTGACGATCTCCAATCCACTGCCTCCTCTTACTCAGGTGGGAGGAAGACATAACACTAAGGACTGAGGCCACTGCTTGGATTGCTCTGGAAATACTGGAGCCATCCTCAGTCAGCATTTTTGCAAGCACATCCTGTGATGGTAATACCTGATTCTCTTTTTCTATGCATCGTTCCCAAACTTTCTTAGACAATGCAGGATTTGAATAGGAACACTGGAATGCTTTCTTTACAAACTCTTTCTCAGCAGGGGAATATGAATTAAGATTGTAGTTTTGTCTTCTATTTGTCTGAGTGATGAAGGAAAACAAAGCATGCTTATGTTGGAGATCAAGCCTATAGGAAAATATTTCTATACTTAAAAATGACAAAGTTGTCACAATCCACACTTTCCCCCCAATGAATGTATTAATCCTTTCAGTACCATGTATTACTGCTAATAGTATTCCTATAGACTGACAGTCCAGTTGACAAACTATAATTTTTACTTCAGTATTGATAAGAAGGAGTACAATTTTCCTTTTTTCTTCCTCAAACATGTCTCCAGTACGTATATCCACATTTGTTGCTGGGATGGCCTCTGAGAGGACAATGCAAATCCCATTTTTTACAGCTACAGTTTCCATGCCTCTTTTAAAGTTTTCTCCTCTTTCATTATCCTGAGAAAAGAGGCCGATCCATGTCCATCGGAAATGCAGGAGCAGCTGGACAATGGCAGAGTAAGGAGGTTCTGGTTTAGGGGTCATCCGGTAGAAAAAAGGAACATGATGATTTTTATCAGGAATGCGGCTAATGACACCATAGTTGATCTAAGATAAAAGAGAAAATATTGCTAGTTTGTGTCAGTTTAATGATAAAAGACAGATGTTTAAAGGTAAGGCCCTTTCCCCACTTCTGAGAAAAATGTGCAGAAAAGAATACCTGCATTAAATATGCTGGCTCCATTGGAGTTCTCTCCTCTTTTCCTAGATCCATTTAAGTTAAGGGAGCTCTGACAATCTATGAGTGATCCTCATGGATAATGCTCATGCAGCACATCCTTCTGGTGAAATCCTAGCCATGCAATGAAGCCTGGGTATTAGAATAGATGCAGTGGGGCACTTTTACCACCAACAGCTGTAACTCACATGAATCTAAATACCATGTGGGTCACCAACCAGTATATAAAAGGTAAAGGCGTGCTAGTCGTTTCCGATTCTAGGGGCCGGTGCTCATCTCCGTTTCAAAGCCGAAGAGCCAGCGCTTGTCTGAGGACATCTCCGTGGTCATGTGGCCGGCATGACTAGACGCCAAAGGCGCACGGAACGCTGTTACCTTCCCACCGCAGTGGTCCCTATTTTTCTACTTGCATTTTTACGTGCTTTCGAACTGCTAGGTTGGCAGAAGCTGGGACGAGTAACAGGCGCTCACTCTGTTACGCGGCACTCGGGATTTGACCCGCCAAACTGCCGACCTTCTGGTCGACAAGCTCAGCGTCTTAACCCACTGAGCCACCGCGTCCCTAACCAGTATATAATACTCTGCAATTGATTCCAGGGCATTGGAACAGAGGAAATTCCTGATTTAGTGGGGGCATGCACACAGAAACACCATACCGATTGTTAATGTATGGCTAAATCCAACTCTCTAGTGTAATTCTCCATGCACGCTATGAAGCTTCAACTTCTGGTGCTTTTGTCCAGGGCTCTGTACACCAGCAGGAATTTGAGCAATTGAAGGTAGTTAGGCAGTTCTCAATTTTTATTGAGTATACAAAGGCTTTCACTTGCTTGTTCCTAAAAAAGGGAATTATGCATGTATCGTTTTATCTCAGCAACATGGGGCTCAAAAAGACAATAACCTATCTGTGCTACAGATTTGATTCAGTTCTGCTGGCTTACCCAACTTGCTTACATGTATTGTCAGTAACAATTTACTTACTGACTACGCAAAGGACATTCTGTTGTAACATGTGTCACTGTGCATACAGCCCATGAAGTTCTTCTCAACCAAGGGCATCTCCTACCCATCTCTGCATCATGCCTTTCATCCTATGATATGCAACTTTTGCTGAAACGAAGCATAACAATTTCCAAAGCTACCCTTAAAAATCCACTTGAATTTTTCCTGGTGTGTCTTATTAAATTAGCCCTGAGGAAGGACTGAAATTCTGCAGTGGTGAATTGAGCCCCATTGTCTGAGACTAACACATCTGGTAGTCCATGTGTTGCAAAGATTCTTTGCAGTTCCTGAATGGTCCTGGCAGTAGTCATAGTTGGGACTGGTAAGACCTCTAACCATTTGGAGTGACTGTCCACCACAATGAGGAACAGCTGTCCCTGAAATGGCCTGGCCAAATCAATATGGATTCTTGACCAAGGTGTGTGTGTGTGTGTGTGTGTGTGTGTGTCTTCCCATTGGTGGACAGGGGCTTGCGGCATCTTGGGCCTGGATTGCTGGCAAGTGGAGCAGCCATATACTTGGGTCTCAATATTTTTATCTAGCCCTGGCCACCAAAGGTATCTCCTTGCAAGTGCCTTCATCTGGATGATTCCTGGATGTCCCTCATGCAGAGACTCTAAAACCCTGGGCCTCAAGGAGCTCAGGACTATGACTCGACTCCCCCAAAGAATGCACAGTTTATGAGCTGATAGCTCATCTTTCCTCATAAAGAAACTCTGAAATTCTGGCCCTGGACATTTGTCCAGCCATCCTGTGTATACCCAATTCAACACGCAGCTAAGCATTTTGTCAGTGGCTGTCTCAGCAGCCACGTCCCCAGTGTGAAGGGGAGACTCTGGCACATCCTGGATAGCCAGGATGCATGCAGTTGGAGTGGGATCTGGTTCTACATGTGGCAGGGGCAACCTGCTAAGGTTGTCTGCATGGCCCATTTCCTTGCTGGTTTGTGAATCAGCCTGTAGCTGTAGGCTGAAAGGAAGATAGACCACCTCAGGATTCAAGGAAACAGAATCTGAGGTGTCTGTTCGTGGTGAACAACTCTAGAAGTGGCCTTGTGGTCTGTGAAGACTGTGAACTGGCACCCATACAAGTAGTCATGGAACTTTTTTATTCTGGCCACAATGGCCAGGGCCTTGTCTATTTGCGCATAGTTGTGCTCTGCAGATGATAGGATCCTAGAGTAGTAAGTGATGGGAGTCTGTCTCCTGTCAGCCATCAAGTGACTCAACACAGCCCCAACCCCATATGAAGATGCATAATATGCGATGCAGACAGGCAGCTTCTCATTAAAATGAGTGAGACTGATTTCGAAGACAGCAGTGATTTGACTGCCATGAAACTTCTCTCGTGGACACTTGTCCACTGCCACTGTCCCTTTTTATCCAAGAGCCAGTGTAACGGCTCTGCCACTGCGGCCTTGTGTGGAAGGAAGGCATGGTAAAAATTCAAAAACCTCCAAAAGCCCTGAAGCTCTCCTTTAGACTTCAGACTGGGGGCCTGCTGGATTGCTTTTAGCTTGTGGTCTGCTGGATGAATGCCTGCGGCATCAATGCAGAAACCAAGGAACTTGGTTGAATCTACCCCAATCTTACATTTCTCTTTTTTTAGTTTCAGCCCTGCATCATGGAACTGCTGAAGGATGGCTTTAAGCCATTCAGCCAAAATCTCCACTGATTCCCCAGCTATGAGGACATCATCAAAATAGGGGCACAGCCCTGGAATGCCCTTGAGAATTCTCTCCATCATTCCCTGGAAAAGCCCGGGGGCTACACTCATCCTGAATTGAAGGTGCCTAAACTTGAAAGCCCCCCTGTGGGTGACAATGATCTAAGCATCTGCCGTGGCCTCATCCATGGGCAGTTGCTGGTAGGCTTGGGCCAAATCTAATTTGGCGAACATGCACCCCCGTTGTAGTGATGCCAAAATATGATTGACTACTGGCACCGGATATGCATGCTGCTGAAGTTCCTGTTGATAGTGTACTTATAATCTGCACATATGCACACCTCCCCATTGTCCTTAAGTGGTATAACTATGGGGTCTCCCACACCCCACTGTCTACGGGCTGCAATACCCCTTGTCTCACTAGCTTGTCCAGCTCTGTGTTGATTTTGGGCAAAAGGCACTCTACGAGGCTTGATCCATATTGGGGTCACAGTAGGTTCAAGGTGAAGGGTGATAGGAGGACCTTTGTACTTTCCTGAACTTGAGCTGAAGACATCAGCAAACTCTTGGCAGACTGCAGACAGGTCTGCTGCTTTTGTCCTGTGAATGCTGGTTACTTGGATGCCCAAGGCATCAAACCAATCAGGGACGATGAGGCTTGTACATTGGCTTTCCACTACTATGACATCTAGTGGACCCTCAAACCCCTTGAATTGCACTAGAAGTGTCGCTTTGCCTTTGACTGCTACACGGGAGTTTTGGAAGTCCATTAGCAATAGGTTAGACTTCCTGAGTTTGGCCTGTCTGCCACTGCAATTGCAAATGTGCCTGAATGTCCCTTGTGAAATTATAGACAGAGCTGACCCTGTGTCTAGTTCCATGTTGTATGGAACTCCCTGAAGCTTGACCTTGAATCTAAGCTTCTGCTTAAGGTGGTGATGGGCACCAGTGTGAAACATGTTCCTCCAGCTGGAGCAAAAGTCTACTCAGAGCCCCGGTACCTCTCCTGAATGCGTCTTCTGGTGGACTGTTGCTCTGGTGACATCTGCAGATGGCAGCAATGTGGCCTGATTTGCCATATGGCCAGCACATTGCTGCTCGGAACCGGCATTCCAAGCGTTGACGGCGGCCTCTGCAGCGCATGCATCTAGGGAAAGGAACTGCCTTCTCAACTGGCTTCTGTTTGCTCTCTGGTTGCTTCCGCAGCTGATCGACTTCGAAGTCCAAATCAGAGTCTTCCATGCACTCGGTGTCCTCATGGTGGACGGCTTCTGGGCTGGGTGTGCTCTTGGAAGGCTGTAATGCTTTAACAGCCCTCCAGTGGTTTTCTCTGCCATTACCTCCTTCAAGGCATCTTGTAACCAGAGGGTCTCCTTGGCGATCTGCGTAGGTGACCAACTTGAGTGGAGCAGGGGTGACCAGGTTCTCAGCTATGTTGAAGGTAGCTGGGCCACATACGCATAGCAATGTCGTGGCCTTCAATCCGTCTTCACTGACCTGGTTGGCACGGAGGTAATTCTCCATGTGAGAGATGTAAGAACTCCACCTCTGGGGATGTGCCATGTCAAATTCCTCCAATTTTCTGACTTTAGCCATGGTGAATTGTTTCATGCTCGCAATGAGGTTTGTGCTGCTGGATTCTGTGCTGGTCCTAGGATGATGGTCTCCAGCGTGGCTTGCTGGCAGTCCAAGGGGGGAATGTAGCTCCTGCCAGGCTCTGGTGCTGGGCTCAACCTCTCGTGACTTCAGACTCTCTCGGTTAAGCAGCACATCCCACCTTCATCACCACTGTTATGTTCTTGGTTCAGTTAGGCATTGATGAGTTAGAGCAGCAAGCATGTTTATTAACTAACAACAGAAGCAACCCTAACAGCTGCTTCACAGCTATATATACAGATCGCTTCTAGGCAGCAACCAATAGATTTAAAGCAACACTTTGTCCTGAAAACACAATTAACAATCTTGGAGACAGGCAGTCTGGGCTTCAAACAATACAACCATTAAGCAATTACTCAACTGAGTAGAGCAATTACATGACTGTTAACAGATTTTTAACTGTTAACAAGGCAGGATATGCAGTTACTACAGAACAAAACAAAACATTATAGAAGAACATTAGAACATTTGGTCTCCTGTTTCAACACAAGTAGCAGAATCAGTAGCTTTGCGTCAAGCCCTAAGCTAGAAAGAGATGAAATCAAAAGAAGCTGAGAGGGATGATGATGATGATGATGATTGATCATCACACAGTCACCCAGATATTCAGAATGGATTTGGCATTTATGTCTACCTATTGAGTCCTTAAGGGACGCGGTGGCTCAGTGGGTTAGGACGCTGAGCTTGTCGATCGGAAGGTCGGCAGTTTGGCGGATCGAATCCTGAGTGCTGCGTAGCAGAGTGAGCACCTGTTACTCGTCCCAGCTTCTGCCCACCTAGTAGTTCGAAAGCACGTAAAAATGCAAGTAGAAAAATAGGGACCAATATGGTGGGAAGGTAACAGCGTTCCGTGTGCCTTTGGCGTCTAGTCATGCCGGCCACATGACCACGGAGACATCCTCGGACAAGCGCTGGCTCTTTGTCTTTGAAATGGAGATGAGCACTAACCCCTAGAGTCGGAAACAACTAGCACGCATGTGCGGGGGAACCTTTACCTTTATTGAGTCCTTACCAAGGACCTGGGATAGGCAAATGTGGATGTTTGAATTGATGGTATTACAGCTATTGTCAAGGACGGAAGCTGTTCCTAGTAAGACTGCCTTTTGAAATTGACTGATAGCAAATTTGTCAATGCCAATGGTGTCCAAGTGCTGCTCCAGATCTTTTGGGATTGCACCCAAGGTGCTTATTATGTTTGCCACAGTCGTTCTATTTCTATTTGTTGGTCTTTGTATTTTGTTATCTTCTCCTGTTCTTTCTCTTCTATTCTGCTGTCACCAAGCATTGCTATGTCCACTATCCAGACTTTTTTGTCTTTCTTATTGATAATTGTTAAGTGTGGGGTGTTATGTGGCAGGTGTTTGTCTGTTGTATAACAACAACAAAAACAACAACAATAATAATAATAATTCCAAGAATGCCTGTAAAAGACATCTTAAGATGCTCCATAACCAAGCCCATGAAGAGGCAGAAGCACAAGCTGATAGGTTCATGCAAAATTGGTTGGGCAAAGGAATTTATACAGAAGTACAGGAGATATTTGAAAACTGTGAAGTTTGCTCTGCCCACTTAAAGGAAAGATAACTAAGGCCATATCCTTCCCAAATGCATAGAAGGAAATACTCTTTCCAAATGATACAGGCTGACTTTGCTGACCTGCCTGCATGTAAAGAAGCATTTATTATTTGTCATATGCAATGTTAGTAATTATGTGGAGGCTTTGGTACAGGAAGGGCAGATTTCACTGCGGAGCCTAATTGACTGTTGACTGAACTGGTATCTAAATGGGTCATTTCAGCAGTGATCCAGTCAGGCAGTTGGAGTCACATTGTAAAATGGGTCATCCACTGAATAGGCATAGTTTAACAATCTCATTCTAAAGAACCCAAGAGAACTGGCATGGTAGAAAGCTCCAGTTCATAATAGGAGATAAATATTTATGATGCTGTCTTGTGGAGTAGAGGAAGCATATTAAAGGTACAGTTTACTTCAGCTATTGGATGGTCTTGCTTGACCTATTCACTTTTCTTCATATCTTTATTTTGCAGTTTGTCCTCAGAGCCAAAGTTTTAAAAATGTTGAATTTAATAGCTTTGATAAAATTCTCCACTCATACCTTATTGGCTTTCTTTCTTCTTAATTTGCCATACATATTTTCAAAATACCTAATGACTACAACCTCCAACTCATTTTAATATTATGTGACATATTCAGCATGCTTTCATTTCTCAAAGTGGGCAGAAACACACTGTTATATACAGCAATTGCATATTTATCAACAAGCACTCATTTCTGCAACAAGACACATTCTACTATTCCATTTCTCCAAGCATTTTAATGTTTCTCCATCTTTACCCAACTTTAATAAATCTTCCACCACTTATATGTTGTTTTGTTTCTTTGAAGAAAAAGAGAAGACATAAACCAAAGGGATTGTTTTTAAGCCACATCATGGTATGAATACATACATACATACATACATACATACATACATACATACATACATTTAATAGAAAGAAAATTATTTCAGGTCTTTCAATATCTACTCTCTGCCTCCAGATTTATTTGGAGGTATAAATAATGTGTGCCCTTCTGGGCTAATTTGAAGAATTTATGACATGGAATTAAGTTCATTTTAACTTCATACCTGTGCAATTTTATAGATGCCCAATAATGTAGAAATATGATCAAAGAGTTCAGAATCCATCTCTTCAAGAACTGCCAGCAGATTCTTTTGTCTTCCACATCTGTAGTTTGGGACATTCTCCTGCCCTGTAGACAGCAAGTCCAACATGGCCTCATATGTTATTCTTGCATTGAAGAAGTTATCATAGATGTTGTACCCTAGAGTGATGTTGGGTAACATGCTTGGGCTCTGGTTGATCTCACGGACAGCCAAGAGGAAGAGCAGAGTATGGCGGAACATTGTCGACTTACTGCAAAATAATTGGCTATCTATACAGTAACTGTAGATTGCACACATCCATCCAAAAAACATTATTCAAAACATACTTTTCACCGTAGAATCCAGACCAGGCATTCCCACATCACAAACCCCCAACCCCATTCTAATCCAATGATTGGGAGAAAGAGCCAGGTTTTCACAGCCCTTCAAAATGTTAAAAAAGAATGCTAAAACCAAATGTTGTCATAATATTATATTACTTCTTATAGTCAGGAGGTGATTAATAGCTGGGTTCAAGTGCTGGATTCGCTCTTGAGAAAAATGATATCACCTATCTGGAGATAGTCCTCATCTCAAAAGGCCTTTGTTAGAGATTGTTTTGCTTCAGAATATTGATGGCTTTAGAGTTTATGCACTCTATTCAAAAATCTTTAATGCAATTCTCTACAGCTAAAATATTAGCTTATCATGAAAGGTCTTTATCTTTCTTGGATAGAGGTTTTTGAAAGGTATTCCTTATTTTTAAAAGCAAAAATAAAATAGAAGTCACAAAACCTTCCAAAATAGGTCAAAGGCATTGGTTGGAAAGTAATGTTGGAAAGTGTGGAAGGAAGGATAGAGTGCAATGCAGGGAAGGAGAGGAGATTGTGGGGAGCAAGCTCAAGAAGACTCCTTCTGCTGAAAGGTTTTGAGTTACTTCATTAAGAGACAGTAGGCTGCTCTATAACTATGACTTACAAAGAATAAATAAAAACAAGTATCTGCTGATCCTCTACAGTACCAAAGTAATCATTTAAGAACAGGCAGAACCCCATCAGGCAAGAATTATCTTTGAAGAGTGCTGCCAAAGCTGCCCAGTGTTGAGACTGATCTTTGCTTAATAGGAACTTTGCATGCTCAGCTTTTCAAAAAGGAGCATGTACTTAAGGATTCTTTTCTTCCTTAAGCAAATTGGGAGAAGCAATAATGATCTGCCTTTCTCATGGCGAGGAATTGGGAAAAGTGAAATTCAGGTGGAGGTGGTAAATTCAATCACCAGAATCCTATACCTGCCCATAATTACCTTCTCAATCTGTGGGTTGGAGGCTTAGAGAAAATATATGGGTAACGTCGAGAAAATATTTTAGATGTTATTGCAGTAATCAGGTAATCTCCTGGCTTGTAGTAATTAAACTCCTTAAATTCTTCTATTGTCACCTTCAATGGACATTTCATCTGCATTGTGACACAGGGAAATTGGGACAGAAAGAGAAACAGAAAAAAATGTCTTTTCGGCAATAGCATTTGACAGATATTGATGGAGATGTTTCCTAAAGTTCTTTCTCTGGCACAAAGTTGAAGTTCAGTGATCTCAAAATAGCTACTTTTCAGTGAAGACTTTCCAGTTTGCCCCAGTTATGGAAGAGAAACCTGCAATTTCAGACTAGCAATTTCAGTCTTTGCCTAAGTCTACTTCTTCTCTCAGCACTGCTGGAGATAGTTACAGATCAGATTTTTCAGTTGTTTATATCCCATTTTTAATCACATTGTTTAAAACTAAAGGTGGTGGTGAAAATTCCATAAACTTGTTTCAAAATAGAATAAATGACCATGGTTTTAATAATTAGAAGGGGAATTGGGAATGTTACATCAGAACACTGCAGTTGAAGAAAATAATTTTCTATGACTCATGGGCATAGTCTAAGTTTAAGAATTAAGAAGGGAATAATTGTATTTTTGAGACTCTTTAAGATTGTCACTTGGTAAAACTATTAAATACTTTTTCACTAGCCAGTGGAGAAATTTTAATTTCTTCATATTGTGTCTTGTGTGAATGAAACCATCTTCTTCAATGAAGTTCAGATATTCCAGAATGCTTACCTCTAGGTAATGATATATCCTAACATCAATATTGTTTTGAATGATTTTTTTTCTTGAATACTGCACTCTTTTGGGCTATATAGAAAATAAGTGCATATGGATTGATTATCAACTGTCATGTGGGCATCAACATCTACTGACATCATAGCTGGACCATCTTCAGGATGATCTGTCCTTAACGTGGACCTTCATGTATCCCAGTGACACACACTTTGACACTAATTGAGTCCAGCCACCTTGATGCTGGTCATCTTCTTCTCTTTCCTTCTACTTTTTCCCAGATCTGTCTAGTACAGTACATCTTTTACAACTCTCTCTGGCATAAGAGGAACTTGCCAGAGTAACCCAAGCCCTTTTCACCCTTGCCTGGAATACTTCAATGTGTTGTACATGGATGTTTCTTCAAAGACCGTTCAATAGTTTCAATTGGACTAGAATGCAGTTACTCAGCTGTTGGTGTGTTAAAGGGATTCTGCGCTGATTTCCTATTAACTTTGGTCCTTACTAGCTTCTAAATGAAGTTCAAAGTTTTGGCTTTTAAAATCATAAAAAGGTAAAGGTTCTCCCGCACATGTGTGCTAGTTGTTTCTGACTCTAGGGGCTGGTGTTCATCTCCGTTTCAAAGCCGAAGAGCCAGCCCTTGTCTGAGGATGTCTCCATGGTCATGTGGCCAGCATGACTAGATACCAAAGGCACACGAAACGCTGTTACCTTCCCACCGTAGTGGTCCCTATTTTTCTACTCGCATTTTTACATGCTTTCAAACTGCTAGGTTGGCAGAAGCTGGAAAAGTAACAGGCACTCACTCTGCTATGCGGCACTGGGGATTCGACCTGCCAAGCTGCTGACCTTCTGATCGACAAGCTCAGCGTCCTAACCCACTGAGCCACCGCGTCCCTCTTTAAAATCATACATGGCTTGATAGTAGAATATTATACGAACACTTTCTCAACCCAATTTCATCCCATCCAGCTCAAATATTTAGTCAGAATGGGTTTGGCCCCAGCCAATTCCATGAGTGTTCAAACTCCAAGAATTGTCCACAGACCTCAAAATTTCAAAGGTTCAGGGACACTGGATTTTTGGGGAGAGAAGGCAGAGGTGGGATTCAGCCAGTTCACACCATTTCAGCAGAACTGGTAGCTAATTTTTTGTTGCCCAGGCGCAGAATAGACTTCCAGAAGTGGCATGCACACAGAGAATTGGTTGTTCACATATTTGAATGCCACCACTGGGGGAGGGGGTCAATTACATTTGAAATAGAAAGATAAGTAATACTGTGATCCTTGTTTCAGAATGTGGGAGAACTGTTGTAAGTCATTTGGATTTGGGCACAAATCACATCACTGAATTAATATGTTCTTTCACTACACTAACATTTTCTCTCTGTTTGCTAGTCAATAGATAGTTAATCTACTTTAATTAGATTCCCTGAAGTTTTTTTGACAGACTAAGGCAGGGGTATCAAACTGCTGGCCCGCAGACTGGATGCGTCACCAGGAAATCGCACCCACCCCATTGCCGGCAATGGAGAAAAAGGTCTGATATGTCATGCGATGTCATGTGACATTGTGAGCTTGACATGTCTGGACTAAGGGAAAATATTTCTAGGGAAAACATGTTTCATATTTAAATGCCGTAAGGTATATAAATGTGTTATTGATCTGAAGTGGAGAATTCAGTGCTGCGCCATTCTGCCTTTATGATATTATTATTCTATGTACAGTATTTTAGTTGTCCTTGTATTTAAAGTAAGCCAGAGGTGAAATATTGTAACCCAGGCTCTGAATAAAAGATAGGTCTCCTTTGGCAATTCTCTACTACTACTACTTTCTGTCTTCAAGTCCCAGAAATCACCTGATTTCCCACAGAAATGAGGGGTGACAGAAATATTATTTATCCCAATCCACCCACCTTCTAAGGAAACCTCAAAAAAAATGTAACGGGAACAATGGGGAAAATATTACTTGAAGTGGATCTTTCCCTACTTCCAATTAATAAAAAAGTAAATCAAACCCAGCAAATTGGTTTCTGTTGAGATCTCATGATATTATATCTTCTCCAATCAGAAGTGACAGACACCTAGATGAACAGATGGATTGCGTGTTCCTCCCATATGCTTCAAGGGTAAAGTCAAGGTGTGTGAAAAATGACATATTTCTCCTCCCATGAATTTGGAAGGAAATCAGGTAAAAGGTTTGGAGTGCCAGTATAGAAAAGTCCATACTTTGGAATCTACACATTTGGAATTAGAGCTTCAGATAGATCTGTGACAATTCGCTGCAGAACAACTCACCATGGCCAACTGGCTGCAGGACAAGGATTACACCAATATCAAAGAAATGATGGAATAGAATCATTAAAAAATGATAAAAAGGAGGGATAGAATGAAACAAGAATGACAACAAATAAAATATTTTTTATTTATTTAAAATAATTATATTAAAATATTAAATTGTCCCATGTTGAGTTGACCATAGCCAGTTTGCCACAATGAGTTGGCTACGGTGAGTTGTCCCATTCTGGCTTCAGATTAACATTCATTCTTGAAGCAACTGATTGTCCAGGAAATATATGCAATTAATTTACTTATACTCCATCAAATGGGTTTTGGAGGATGCAATGGATAAAGGTCTCAGAGTACATATTTAGCAGAAGGACTCAAATCTACCCATCATATAGCATTGACCATGGTTTCAGCTTCTCAGATTTTGTTTACCCCTTCAACTTCAGCCTTTGTTGGTATTGCACTCCTACAGAACCATCTCTTGGTTCCCTACTAGATAACGTATGACTTCAAATATCATTGCATTATGAACAAGTCAATAATAGGCCATTTTTCAGATTAATGCACCAGGGAATGTTGACTAGATCTTATCTGTCATGATGAAGACTGATAGTCTTCCACATTTTGAAAGATACAAGACATTTAACAGGGGCCTCCAATAGGTTGTTCTATACATGATGACCTGGGCTTAACCATTCTGGAGTATCTGACTTTCATTGAGGAAGATGATTTCATGCGCACCAGACAGAATAAGAAGGAATTATAATGGCCTGCTGACTAGTTCAAGAGCATTTAACTTTTTTTTCCACATTTTAATCTTTAGAATCCCAAGAATAAGTTTATACACTAAAAAACACTCAAACGTCTCTGAATTGTTGCTTTCTTGACTCTCAGATTAGGATTATTCTCCTGAGCCAAACAAAATTATTTTCTCCAAGTGCACACTTTTGTGGCAATGCTCTTTCCCAATTCCCCTTCTAATTATTAAACTCATGATTATTTATTCTCCTTTGAACAAGGTTTATGGGATTTCCACCACC
>JAKJMR010001035.1:115796-129189 GCA_024449315.1 Daboia siamensis
CAGTGTGTCCCCAAAAGTATAAGCTTCTTATCCTATGAAGAATTGTTGGGATTCATCCTGGCTTTCTTTGCCATTGCTTTGTCCCTGACCACTGCCTTTATTCTGGGAACCTTCATTAAATACCGAGAAACTCCCATAGTCAAAGCCAACAACTGTGAACTCACCTACATCCTCCTGGTTTCACTCTTGATTTCTTTCTTGACCTGTCTTCTATTCATTGGTCGCCCCACAAAAATGACTTGTTTTCTTCGACAAACCATTTTCAGTGTTGTTTTCTCAGTTGCTGTATCTTCTGTGCTGGCCAAGACGGTAATGGTGGTGGTGGCCTTCCTGGCCACAAAGCCAGGCAGCAGCATGAGGAAATGGCTGGGGAAGAGTCTGGCCAACTCTATTGTCTTATCCTGTTCTGGTATTCAAGTAGGCATCTGTATGATATGGCTGGCAATTTCCCCCCCATTCCCAGATTCTGACTTTCATTCCCAACCAGAACATATCTTGTTGCAGTGCAATGAAGGCTCAGTTGCCATGTTCTACACTGCCCTTGGCTACATGGGTTTTCTGGCTGCCATTTGCTTCTTGGTGGCATTTCTGGCTCGAAAGCTGCCAGGAAGCTTCAATGAAGCCAAACTGATCACCTTCAGCATGTTGGTTTTTTGTAGTGTATGGATCTCCTTTGTACCTACCTACTTGAGTTCCAAAGGGAAAGACATGGTAGCCGTGCAGATCTTCTCCATCCTGGCCTCCAGCCTGGGTTTACTAGTCTGCATCTTTATCCCCAAATGCTACATTATTATCCTGAGACCTGCCATGAACACCAAAGAAAATCTGATGATAAAAAATCATTAAGTCTCCTGATGTTGGTCTTTATTTTTCTACACTTTACATTCAGTATAAAATCACATACTTTGAAGTCATGTTTTATGTGTTATAGCTTATCTTTCTTCATTCTTTGTGAATTTTGTATTATAATAATTGAATAGTAAAGTTGCTAAAACAACTGAAATCATTTGAAATAATCACATCTTTCAATTGCCACAATTTGAATTCATGTTAAATCATAAACATCATTAATGACATTAATAAAATTTCTGAAACTAGGCCAGAGATGTTACCAGAGATGTTCTGACATAGATTTAGATTACATTAAAGACTATGGTTAATGATGATGTGTGTTTTTGTTTCTATATAGGTTGGTGTTATATTTTATTTTCTGAGATGATATTCTGACTTTAAAAATACTTAATTTCAAATATATATTTGATTGATCTCTTCTGGCTGGATAATGTAAGATAATACACAGATGATAAATAGATAGATAGATAGATAGATAGATAGATAGATAGATAGATAGATAGATAGATAGATAGATGAGAGAGATTGAGAGAGAAAGAGAAAGAAACAGAGAGACAGATAACATTCTTTATATGAAGAATAGATAAAATATCAACATGAACACTGGGGCAATTTTTATTTTTTCTCCATACTTTTGAATAATGAGACAAATTATTATTTTAGACTGTCTTCAATCAAAGCTTGTAAGCCACCCTGAGTCTTCGGAGAAGGGCGGGATATAAATGTAATAAAATGTAATTTTTAAAAAAGGAAAATATATACAATTCTGAATGATTTGAAAAAAAAAGTCATGTAGACACCGGATGTGACAATGAAGGTGTGCTTATGAGAAGTATTAAAACGGATTCCTGTTTTTTATCCATGTCCATATCCATATCCATTTTCATATATTTCACATATTGTGTGTGTGTGTGTGTGTGTGTATGGTGGTGCTATCCTAGCAATTTGAAAGCATGTAAATGCAAGTAAATAAATAGGTACCTCTTCAGTGGGAAAGTAACAAGGGCTTGTGCACCTTTGGTGTATAATCATGCCGGCCACATGACCATTAAAGCATCTTCAGACAAAGCCTGATTTTCATTTGTGAATCAAAGATAAGCACCAGTCCTTGGGTCGGTCAAGACTGTCAGAGGAAATTGACATGTTTTTGCACTTACAATGTAAGAGACAGCCTTTCGTTTAAACTGCTTCACTTTGAATCTTGTAGGGAGGGAATTTTCTAACAGCTATTTTGAGAAGATAAGCCCGTGTACAGAATGGGAGGAGAGACTTCATATGTGAAACTAATTGAATAATGTGATTTATGACATGTAGATAAGGGCAGGGATTGTGTGTGTGTTATGATGGGTTTGGGGGGAGGAGATTTCAGATTCTGGCATCCCTCCATGAGTGCCAATGTTTTGTTTCATTACTAAGACTTTTTAAATAAATAATTATGCCAGCAATTTGTTTGATTTGTCTCATTCATCGGAACCTTGACATCATGCCATGTCCTAAACCCCTGCCACTGTCTCCGGTAAGAGAGATAAGCTGGCAAAGATTCAGGGAAGCATCCTCAAGATGGAAAAGGAAGGCCCGATTACTGGCAAAACTTCTCAAGAGGAAATAATAAATAGATTTCTGTGGGAAGATGAATATGGGCCAAACATCAGCAGATAATGAATATGGGCCAAACATCAGCAGATAATTGAGCTTATCTTGTCGTCAAGCTGGAACCACTCTAGTAGAGAAAATGGAGGCCAGACTGTGCGGTAAGAGGCCTCAGAAGCAGAATGGGGAGGAGATGTCATATTGTCAACCACTGAAAATCTGGGTGAGTGGAAAATCACTGCCTGCCAGACCCAGGAGTCCCCTGCCAAGCCCTCCAGACCCATAGAGACAGAGGACCCCATCCTGGGGCCTCTGCAAAATGGGAGGTTGTGAAGCCCCCACAAGTGAATGGCCAACAACCTCTGAGCTTGCCCCAGCTAATAGAAGCATTACAACAGCTGGGAGTGGTGCAGAAACCTGGAGATCAGGAGCTGGTGGGAGGACAACAGCAAGGGTGGCAGCAGCACGATCTAAACATTCAATCCCTGAACATACAGCAAGCAGAGTGGGGCCAGCAGCAACTGGAGACACAACAACAGCAGTGGGGGCCCCAGCAACCATTTAACCAACAAACAGGGTGGGGCCAGCAGCAATGGAGACCCCAGAAACCAATGATAAACCCACCTTTCAGAGCAACATTTGATGGAGACCCAGAGAAACTGATTTTCTTCCTCAATCATGTACGCTCTCATTTGAATAGCTGGGCCCATCTCTAATCGGACCCAGATGCTATGGTCAACATGATTTTGTCCAGCCTAGAGGGGGAAGCATCTGAATGGTTGAACAATTTATATAATGAGCAGGCCCCTGAATTGGAGGACTCCCACCTTTTCCTCATGGGGCTAAGGGAAAGATTTGAGGACCCATCCGTCACCCTCAGAGTGGAAGAACAAAT
This sequence comes from Daboia siamensis, assembly GCA_024449315.1. NCBI lineage: Eukaryota > Metazoa > Chordata > Lepidosauria > Squamata > Viperidae > Daboia > Daboia siamensis. The sequence goes on from JAKJMR010001035.1 coordinate 119,134, forward strand.
CCATAAGATAAAGCAAGCTGGCCAGCCTGCCCTGGAGTGCATGCAGGAGTTTCAAAAGCTGGCCAGTTGGATAGAGAGATGGCCTGAGCAATCCATAATTCATATTTTTAGAGAAGGGTTAGGTGACTACCTTTCTCTGGCATGTATCTACCGAGCTGTACCTGACCAACTGCATGAATGGTACCGGGCAGCGGTGAAATTAAATGTTCAGCTCACCCGCTATAAGAAGCCTCTCCTACCCGAACCTGAGCCAAGGTCAGAACAACCTGAATGGCAATCACCCTCACCAAGATCTCCAACTACGGTGATGGCTGAAAGACCTAAGCCATCTGTAAACACGGCAATTAAGTTTTTCCGATGCGGACAGCAAAATGCCTGGTCCCCTTCCCCCAACAGCAGAACAGACCAGGACCAGCAGTGAGGAAGAGACCTGCACAGCGGCTAAAGGGAGAGAAATCCAAGCAGATGACACAGGAACCTATTGTCCAGGTGACATCCCCCACACGGGAGGATGCCGGAACTCAGACTGGGTCCACCTCAGTTCTACCCTCTTTTGACAGTGATGACGAAGGGGAGAATGACACGATGGTGAGTCAATGCATCCTATCCTTTTTATTGCCTGCTAAACTCATAATTCCTAAGTCAGGGAAACAAGTAGACCTGAAAGTGCTAGTCGATACTGGCTGCTCCTGATGCATCATTAGCCTGTCATGTCCCTTAAGACTGGGCTTATGGACTAAGCCATTCTCCAAACCTGTGAGGTTTGAGCAAGCCAGTGACTCCTTAATGCGAGGGACTCTAGTCACGCAATTAACGGAGCCCTTACGCAGGCGAGCACTGGGAGTTTATTCGCTTCCTGGTAGCTCCAAATATGTCTGAGACTGTGATCCTAGGACTAGCCTGGCTAGACAAATGGAAGCTGCTTATCTGGTGGGGAAAAGGAATGAGATCTGTGAGATTACCCATAGGGCCCGATCCCCCCATTGATTCAACAGATATTAAAGGAGATTTTAGCACACCCAAAGAGCAAGCACACATGGCTGCCTTACAGCTACCTGGCAAGCCGTTCAACCCCAGTGAGTACCAGGATCTAGCGGAGGTGTTTAGTGAGAAAGAATGCAATACTTTGCCTCCTCACCGTCCCAATGATTGTTCCATCGAACTGTTACCAGGGGCCAAACTCCCCCAATGAAGAATGTACGCTATGTCCCCCCTTGAAATGGAGGAGATGCAGCGGTATGTGGATACAAACCTAATGAGGGGATTCATCGTATGGGCCAAGTCTACTGTGGGAGCCCCTGTGTTGTTCAAAGAGAAAAAAAAGATGGCCTCTTGTCATCACTGCATTGATTACAAAGGCCTGAATGTGGTGAGTGTGGAAAATACATACCCTCTCCCCCTCCTGAAAGACTTACTAACCCACCTGGTGAAGGGGAGCATCTTCACCAAGTTAGACCTGAGAGAAACATATTACTAGGTAAGAATAAAGGAGGGGAATGAGTGGAAAATGGCCTTCAACTGCCCCTTGGGAAGCTACCAATTCAAAGTCATGCCATTTGGACTGCAGGGGGCCCCAGCTGTATTTATGCAGTTCATTAATGAGGTCCTACATGAACATTTATACAAAGGCATTCTAGTGTATCTTGATGACATTCTGATATACAGTACGAATATCTCATCACGTAAGATTGGTGAGAGAAGTGTTAAAGAAACTATTGAATGCCAAACTTTATGTCAAATTGTCAAAATGTGAATTTCACCAAACCCTATTTTGGCCTATATAGAGAATAAGTGCATATGGATTGATTATCAACTGCCATGTGGGCATCAACATCTACTGACATCATAGCTGGACCATCTTCAGGATGATCTGTCCATAACTTGGACCTTCATGTATCTCAGTGATACACACTTTGACACTAATTGAGTCCAGACACCTTGATGTTGGTCATGTTCTTCTCTTTCCTTCTACTTTTTCCCAGATATGTTTAAAATCATTTAAAATCATTTTAAAAAGGATACAAATGAGGGACAGAGCTCCCGGTACTGGTGTGTGGTGATTGGAATAATGTGTGTATGGAGGAGTGTGCACAGTATAGTGCAAGAGGCTAAATTAGCCTACACACAGAGAGCTGCTAAACATCAGGCTTGCAAGGCAATCCAGAATTACCAGTGATTTTCAGCAGTCCCATAAGATACTGAACTGCATAGCGAGGCCTCCAGGATCTCCGTGGATTGTCATCGGGCCAGGGAGGAGCTGACATAAGCAAAAAAGAAAGGAGCAAAAAGAAAAATGTGGCTGCAGAGCCACGATGCTGGCTCGGCTCAGGAAACAGCTTCATAGACCAGTGCTGCCAAGTATTTTCTTAAATAATGCCAGATGCCTCGTCCATAAAATTGATGAATTACAGTTGCAAATGGCAGCAAGTAGGCTACTCCATGAATGTTGTGTGATGGTTTCCACAGAGACCTGGCTACATTCAGATGTACCGAATGCAGCAGTGGAAGTGACAAGCCGAGTCATTCACCGCTCTGACAGAAATGGAGGCTCCGGTAAGAGCAAAGGAGGAGGACGCTGTGTGTATATACATTGTGACTGGTGTGCCAACAGCAGATTAGTTTACATGTATTGCTCCTCAGATGTGGAACTGATGACTGTCACATGTAGCCATTTTATCTGCCTAGAGAAATTACTGTGATAATTATTATAGCTGTTTACATTCCACCTGATGCCAATGTCAGCATGGCAATCCAAGCTATATGACTTCATCTCCAGGCAGAAGCAAACTCACCCAGAGGGTGCTCTTGTCATGGCTGGGGTTTTCAATCAAGCTTGTCTAAAGATAGTTCTCACCAAGTTTTTACAGTATGTGCAATTTTCCACCACACGGAAGAACACTCTAGACCGTGTGTACTCTAATCTGAAACAGGCATACAGAGCATTTCCCCTCCCCCACCTGGGTACATCTGACCATCTTTCACTCCTGTTGTGCCCAAAGTCTGTCCCTCTTAGGAAAAGAACTCGGACAGTCATGAAGAGGGTTAAAACCTGGCCAGCGGGTGCTCTCAGTCAGTTGCAGGATTGCTTTGAAACCACTGGCTGTAGTGTATTCGAAGATCAAGACCTGAACGTATAAACGGATGCCATACTCTCTTATATCAAAATGTGCACTGACAGTGTGACAACAGAAAAGTGCATTAGAGTTTACAGGAGTTGCAAACCCTGGATGACTGCAGAGGTACGAACACTCCTGAGAGCCCGGAATTCTGCCTTTAAGGCAGGGGACAGGGACACATACAGAGAGGCCAGGGCAAATCTCATAAGAGGCATTAGGATGGTGAAACAACAATATAAACACAAGGTAGAGAACCACCTAGCAGACAACAATCTGAAGCAAGTGTGGCAGGGACTGCAGCACCTAACCAACCACAAGGGTAATACGAGGAACACGGTTAATACTGATGCCTCGTTGGCAGAGGAGCTGAATATCTTCTTTGCTCACTACGAGGTGAAAAGACCAGACCATGTAGCCTCTTCTGGCCGGCCTTCTGATTCTCAGCCACTCACCCTGTATGAACACCAAGTGAGAGCTGTAGTGAAGGCTGTGGATTCCAGCAAAGCTGCAGGCCCAGATGGGGTGCTGGGGATAGTGGTTAAGAACTGTGCTGACCAATTATCAGGGGTCCTGACAAGGATCTTTGACATCTCCTTGCAAATGGCATATGTACCACCATGCTTAAAAGCAGCTACCATTGTCCCAGTCCCAAAAAACACAGCAGTTGAGTGCCTGAATGACTACAGAACTGTTGCATTAATGTCTGTAGTGATGAAATGCTTCAAAAGACTGGTTCTTAGGACATGCCTCCTACCAGATTTCAACAAACATCAATTTGCCTACAGGGGGAACAGGTCAACAGACAATGCCATAGCTACTGCTCTACACTCTGTAGCAAGCCATCTAGAGAAACCTGGAAGCTATGTCAGGATGCTTTTTACAGCTTGGCTTTCAACACCATTTTGCCAAGCAATTTCACTGAAAAGTTGACTGACTTGAATTTTCTCCCCTCAATCTGCGATTGGATTAAAGACTTTCTCAGGGACCGGTTACAAACAGTGAGGGTCGGGTCTGTTTTATCCACCCCCCTGAAGCTTTGCACTGGCTCTCCACAGGCTGTGTGCTTAGCCCCTACCTGTACTCATTGTACACATATGATTGTATATTGTCCAACCCATATACTGTGATAATTAGGTTCGCAGATGATACCACCATAGTGGGTCTTATTACAGGTGGAGATGAAACAGCATACAGGGGGGAGGTACAAAAACTATCCATATGGTGTTCAGAGAACAACTTGCACCTGAACATTGGCAAGATGAAAGAGATGGTGCTAGACTTCTGGAGGAAAAATGAGGAACCTGACCCACTTTACATTGGGGGGCCGGGGCTGTGTGGAGAGTTTCCTCCTTTAAATTTCTGGGAGTCTACCTCTGTGAAGATCTTACCTGGAAAGTTAATACAACCCAGGTGTCCAGAAAGGCCCAACAGAGACTCAATTTCCTCAGGGTCTTGTGGAAGAACAGGCTAATGACCTTCTTTTACTGGTCTACTATAAAGAGCATCCTCTCGCACTGTATTGAGGTTTGGTATGCTGGCCTGACAGCCGTGGATAGGAAAGTATTACAGAGGGTGGTAAGCACAGCACAAGACATTGTGGGCTGTCCCCTGACACCACTGGATGACATCGCCAGGGCTCGCTGCCTTGGAAGAGTGAGGAAGATTCTCAGGGATGACTCACACCCTGGACGGTATCTCTTTACTCTCCTACCATGTGGTAGGAGATATAGGAATATAGCCAGCCATACCAACAGGCTGAAAAATAGCTTTTATCCGTGGGCTGTTAGGCTTTTAAATGGGACATAATTTTACAATTTTATGTATGGTTGACTTGCGAGGCCGGTGTGTTGTGCAATTTGCTCACATGGTGTAACAAGATGGTGGGCTTGTTGTCACTGTGAGTTGCAGTGGGGGGGGGCATGAAGGGAGGCTCAGCCAATCTCAATGTATACATGGTTGTACTTTGACAATAAAGGTTCATTCAAATGGGAATGACAAAAATTAAAATATTTTTTTTATTTTAAATAATTATATTAAATTGTTAAATTGTCCAATGGTGACTTGTCCCATGGTGAGTTGGCCATAGTCAGTTGTCCACAATGAGTTGCCTATGGTGAGTTGTCCCATTCTGGCTTCAGATTAATGTTCATCCTTAAAGAGGAAATATATGTATTTAATTTACTTATATTCCATCAAATGGGTTTTGGAGGATGCGATGGATAAAGGTCTTTAGGTGCATATTTAGCAGAAGGACTCAAATCTGCCCATCATATTGCATTGACCATGTCCTCAGCTTCTCAGATTTTGTTTACCCCTTCAACTTCAGCCTTTTTTGGTATTGCACTCCTACAGCACCATCTCTTGGTTCCCTACTAGATAACATGACAGCAAATGTCATCACATTATGAACAAGTCAGTAACAGGCCATTTTTCAGATTAATGCACCAGAGGATTTTGACTAGATCTGATTTGTAATCATGAAGACTGATAGTTTTCCACATTTTGAAAGGTACAAAACATTTAACAGGGGCCAACAATAGGTTGTTCAATGATCTGGAATTAACCATTCTGGAGTATCTGACTTTCTTTGAGGATGATTTCATCCACACCAGACAGAATAAGAAGCAATTATAATGGCCTACTGACTAATTCAAGAGTGTTTAACTGTTTTTTCACATTTTAATCTTTAGAATCCCAAGAATAAGTTTATAGACTAAAAACAATCAAACTTCGCCTCTAACTGCGCATGACCATGATAGCTGTCTGCTGTTTCTGAGTTCCTAGGGAGGAATGGATTTCGGCTTTGTTGGGTGGCCATGGGACTTTTTACCATCGTTTGGTCCCCATCCAGTCAGCTGAACTATTGGTGGAGCGTTAGCACTCTCCCCCATTGGGATATGCCTGGAAATGGCAGAGGATGGAAGAGAAGCCGGCCATCCAAACACACACACACCGGTGAGAAGACGCTGGCGCCTGGGTGGGGCCAACCGACTCGACTGTTCTTTTGCTGAGCGAGTCAAACGGAGTTGAGTCGAATTGAACTGGAACCGGAGCCAAACGCTGCTTGTACGTTTTGCTATGGGACCTGGGCTGTGGTGGGGGGGGTCGGGGAAATGGGCTTTTGATATCGTGGCTCCCCCCCTCCACCACTCAGCAAGCTTGGCTCTATGGACACAGTGGACCTGGTGGCACTATTGCTGCGGCTATGGTGCCTGCTGTTGCTGTTGCCATGGTGCTTGCTGTTGCTGTTGCCATGGTGCCTGCTGTTGTGCTTGTCTCCTCCCCCCTTTTTTTGCTGCCCTGGAGGCTGCAGCTGTTCTTGCCATCATGACTGAACCCGTTGTTTTGGGTCTGCCGTGATGGGCTGCTGTTATTGTCATTGGGCTGCCCCCTGGCCACTTTTATTATGGCTTCCACTGTCACCACCGTTGTTCATTACCACGATTTTGGCTTTGGGATCTGCCACAGGCTGACTGAACTTTTTGTTGATTCCATCTGCTGGCACCCTTCATTGTCTGATGTGACCATTTCCCTTTTGTATGCCAGCTTACACTGCAGCAGAACTTTACTCGCTGCGAGATTCCCCTCTCTCGCAGGAGCGTCCATCTGTCTTATGGAAGATCTTCCTCGATGATGGGTTGTGGGACCCCAAGAGATGGCATGCACAAAGAGGAACCTGAGGGGATTTTTACTAAGATTTTTAAACAATATTTTAAGGGGATCCAGGAGGGGGGAGGTCCAAGGGATCCAGAATGAACTTGGGGGAGTTCGACCCGGACAACAATCCAGACCATCGGATGGTCATGGGGGGGGGGGGAGTAGGGGTTTGGGAATGGATGCAGCTCCGAGTGAGGAGGGTCTTTCTATCCTGGCAATGATTGTGAGGGGCAGAGAGTGTGGGAGCAGAGGGCTTTATCGTAATCGGGGAACGGGCCACTGCTGTCTTCAAGCGGTGGCCTGTTCCCACCCTCGTGGCTCTTCTTGCTCCCCCAGGGGCATAGGATTACAGGAACCTGGGCTCAGGTTGGTTTATATCAACGCCAGGTCCATGGTGAACAAGACTCCCCTCATACAGGATCTTATTTTGGAGGAGAACGCGGACCTGGCTTGCATCACAGAGACCTGGTTGGGCCAAGAGGCGGGTGTCCCTCTCTCAGAATTATGCCCACCAGGTTTCCAGGTGCTTCACCAGCCACGGGCCCAGGGCAGGGATGGGGGGGTTGGTGGTTATTATTAGGGAGAGTCTTTGTCCGCAAGTGGCCACTGTCCCTCAGATAGGCGGGTGTGAGTCTCTCCTTTTGAAGTGGGGTCCTGGAGTTCAGTTGGGCCTATTGATTATGTACCTGTGTCCCAGCTGCATGTCATCGGTCCTGCCTAAGCTGCTTGATGTCTTGTGCGGGTTGGCGATTGAGTTCCCCAGGCTTATAGTTCTGGGGGATTTCAATCTGCCTTCCGTGGGTGAGGCATCTGAGTTGGCCCGGGAGTTCATGGCTTCCATGATGGCCATGGACCTGACTCAAATAATTCAGGACCCGACCCATAATGGAGGGCACACACTCGACCTGGTTTTTATCTCTGGGCAGTGGATTAATGATAGGGGGGATTTAATCATCCAACCCCTGTCATGGTCTGATCATTTTCTTCTCTGGCTAGACTTTCAGTATGCCACCCCACCACTGGGAGGTGGAACCGACCAGGTGGTTCCGCCCCAGGCACCTGATGGACCCTGAAAGTTTTCAGACAGAGCTTGGGACATTTTCTGCTTCCGTTGCCCACGACTCTGCCAAGGCCCTAGTAGAAGCCTGGGAGAGGGCAGCTGCTGGAGTCTTGGATCAAGTTGTGCCTTTGCGGCCTCTGACCTAGTGCAGACCCCGAGTGGCCCCCTGGTTTACCAAGGAGCTCTGGGAGATGAAGCCCTGGAAAAGACGCCTAGAGAGCTGTTGGAGGTCCAGTGGATCTGAATCTGATCGAACACAACTAAGAACTTATCTTAAGTCTTACCTAGTGGCAATGGAAGTGGCAAAACATGTTTACTTTTCCACTCTCATTGCGTCCACAGATAACCGCCCAGCCGCCCTGTTTAGAGTGACCCACTCACTGTTTAATCAGGGACCGAGGGATGATCCCTTGCAGGGTAGGGCTGAGGAATTTGTACAGTATCTGCAGGACAAAATTGCTCAGACCCGGACTGGCTTGGACTCCGACTGGGCGGAATCCAGCGAAGTGGAGAGGGCAGGTCTTGACCATACCATTTGGGGTGAGTTTGACCCTGTGACTCTTGGATGATGTGGACAGGATCATGAATAGACTGAGCACTACAACTTGTTTACTGGACCCATGTCCCTCCTGGCTGGTTTCGGCCATCTGGGAGGTGATAGGGGGCTGGCTCCAGGCAGTTGTTAATGCTTCTTTGATGGAGGGTGTCTTCCCCTCCATCTTAAAAGAGGTGGTGGTGAGGCCCCTCCTCAAGAAGCCTGCTCTGGACCCGGCCTCATTGAATAACTACCGTCCTGTCTCCAACCTTCGCTTTGTAGTGAAGGTTGTTGAGAGTGTTGTGGTGCATCAGCTCCCGCAATTCCTGGATGAAGCGGACTATCTGGACCCATACCAGTCTGGTTTCAGACCCGGCTACAGCATGGAAATGGCATTGGTTGCACTAGTGGATGATCTCTGGTGGGCTGTTCCTCTCTCCTGGTCCTACTTGACCTCTGGGCGGCTTTTGATACCATCGACCAAGGTATCCTGCTGCGACGGCTCAAGGGTTGGGAGTGGGAGGCACTGTTTTACGGTGGTTCTCCTCCTACCTCTTGAGCTGCTCACAGTTTGTATTGCCAGGGGGACAGAGATCTACCCCGAGGCCCCTCACTTGTGGGGTGCCTTGGGGGTCGGTTCTCTCCCCACTCCTGTTTAACATCTATATGAAGCTGCTGGGTGAGATCATCCATGGCTTTGGGGTGAGGTATCACCAATATGCAGATGATACCCAGTTGTTCATCTCCACCCCGAGCCATCCCAGTGATGCCCTTGATGTGATGTCCCAGTGCCTGGAGGTGGTACGGGTCTGGATGGGAAGGAACAGGCTCAGGCTTAACCCCTCCAAGACCAAGTGGCTATGGATACTGGCATCTCATATTGTCCAATAAGTTCCACCCCTCAGAAAGGGCTCCTAACTTGGGTGTCCTCCTGGATTCACAGCTTAATTCAGAAGATCATCTAATGGCCGTGACCAGGGCAGCCTTTGCACAGGTTCATCTAGTGCGCCAGTTGCGCCCATTTTTGGACTGAGATGCCCTATGCATGGTTACCCATGCCCTCGTCACTTCTCACCTAGATTACTGCAATGCTCTTTACATGGGGCTGCCCTTGAAGAGCACCTGGAGGCTTCAACTGGTGCAAAATGCGGCCACGCGGGTGCTTATGAGAGTATCTCGATACTCCCATGTTACACCACTCCTGCGTGAGCTGCATTGGCTTCCAGTTACCGTCTGAGTGTGATTCAAGGTGCTGGTAATAATTTTTTTATTTTATTTATTTTAATTGGGTATGTGTAGTTTAACGAAGAGAAGAGTGAGGGGTGACATGATAGCAGTGTTCCAATATCTCAGGGGCTGCCACAAAGAAGAGGGAGTCAAGCTATTCTCCAAAGCACCTGAAAGCAGGACAAGAAGCAACGGATGGAAACTAGTCAAGGAGAGAAGCAACCTAGAACTAAGGAGAAACTTCCTGACAGTTAGAACAATTAACCAGTGGAACAACCTGCCTCCAGAGGTGGTGAATGCTCCAACACTGGAAGCTTTTAAGAAGAGACTGGACAGCCATTTGTCTGAAATGGTATAAGGTTTCCTGCCTGAGCAGGGGGTTGGACTAGATGACCTCCAAGGTCCCTTCCAACTTTATTATTATTATTATTATTATTATTATTATTATTATTATTATTATT
>JAKJMR010001035.1:129199-140401 GCA_024449315.1 Daboia siamensis
TATTATTATTATTATTATTATTATTATTATTATTATTATTATTATTAATTCCATTTATATCCCACCCTTCTCCGAAGACTCAGGGCGGCTTACAACCTTATAACCTTTAAAGCCCTGCATGGCTTAGGCCCGGGGTACTTGCAAGACCACCTGCTGCCATTGTCAACCTCCCATCGCCCGGTTCACTCCCACAGAGTCAGGCTCCTCAGGGTTCCGTCAGCCAGGCAAAGCCGGCTGGCGACCCCCCAGGGAGAGAGCCTTCTCTGTGGGCACACCGACCCTCTGGAATGAGTTGCCTCTGGAGCTGCAGATGGCCCCTGACCTTCGGTCCTTCCGCCGTAACCTGAAGACATGGTTGTTCCAACAAGCGGACATAGACTGACTACGATTTTTAATTAGGCTTTTACTGGGGTAAATTGTTTTGTAATTTTGTATTTATTGTTTAATTCTCTTTTAAATTTTTTACTCTATGTTTTTTAATTTTTATTGTTGTGAGTCGCCCTGAGTCCTCAGGGAGAAGGGCGGCATATAAATTAAATAAAATGAAATGAAATGAAATTGTTGCTTTCTTGACTCTCAGATTAGGATTATTCTCCTGAGCCAAACAAACTTCTTTTCTCCAACTGTACATTTTTGTGGCAATGTTCGTTCCAAATTCCCCTTCTAATTATTCAAATCATGATTATTTATTCTCCTTTGAACAAGGTTTATGGGATTTCCACCACCCTAATTACTTAACAATCAATGTGAAAACAAATGGGATGTACAGCACCTGAATATTTGATTTGTAACAGCCTCCTTCTGTGATGACAGCAGAGGTTGGAGTAAAATCGAGCAAATATTGTAGCAGTCTGAAATTGCAGATAACTCTTCCAAATCTAGGGCCAAACTGGAACTTCTTCACTGTACTTATGTTCTTTTGTGAACTCTGAGTTTTAACTCTCTGCTGAATAAAGAACTATAGGAAGGATCTTCTGCAGTATGTGTCAAATGTTGCTGTTGCTGCATAAACAGCTCTTTCTGCTTCATCTTCTGTCTCAAATTCCCTGTGCCTGTATGCTGATGAAATGTCCACTTAAGGTGATAATAGAAGAAAAGGAATGGTTCCATTACTACAAGCCAGGAGACTACTTAATTACTGGAATAATATCTGGAATCGTATCTCGACTGTACCAATTTTCATTCTCCAAGCCTCCAACCCACCAACTGAAAAGGTACTTGCCATCATGTCCAGGATTCTGGTGATTGATTTTACTTGCTCCAATGTCTTTTCTAGCAATGATTTCCTTTCCCCTATTCCTCACCTTGAGAAAAGCAAGTTATTATTAAAAGGTAAAGGTAAAAGTTCCCCTGCACATGGGTGCTAGGCGTTTCCAACTCTAGGGGCCGGTTCTCATCTCCGTTTCAAAGCCGAAGAGCCAGCGCTTGTCCGAGGACGTCTCCATGGTCATGTGGCCAGCATGACTAGACACCAAAGGTGCACGGAACGCTGTTACTATTACTGTCATTATTACTGTCATTATTACTTCTCCCAATTTGCTTTAGGAAAGGCTCCTAGGGAACATGATGAATTTGTAAAACCTGAGTTTGCAAAGTTCCTTTTAAGTTCTTCCACTAGTGTCAACCTCAACGCCGGGCAACACTGGGCATTGCCATCACTGTCCCAGGATGACTCTTAATTGAATGGGGTTCTGCCTGGTTTCAAAATGATTACCTTGCTCAGTGCTTTCTTTGTAAAAGAAAAAGGTGCCAGAACTCACACATGTCATACAACCCGCCTTGCCTACCCTACAAGATTCCGTCCAAAAAAGGTGCTGGAACTCTGTTCTGGGCATTCTGTGACAAAAAAAGTCCTGACCTTGGTACTGTGGAGAGTCAGCAATTTATTCATATTTATTTGATTTATTTATTAATAATAGTTAAGCATTATCTCCCAATAAAGTGATTGAATACATTAGAGCAGAGGGAGATCGCTTACACTTTCTCCCTACTATTTCTTCCCTTCCCTTACTCTATAATTTCTACCACCCTCTCCACTCTTTCTTTCCACCCTTTAACACTTTTGCTACTATTGTGGTTATCCAGTTCCTTTTGGTTTAAATAAAAGGCATAACTTTAAAAACCAAATTGAAGGAGGGGAGAGACTTTATAAGTTAATGTTTAGTCACAGAGGATCACATTAATTGTAGTTAACTGTAGAATATAGAGAAATAATTCTAAAGTCATGACTATTCTGCAGCAAATCTCTAGATCTAAAGAAGGCTTATGAAGAGATATCCATCTTCAGATAGGTAATACCACTTGATAATCTAACACTTGATTCCAGCTGTTAGTTATCCAGGCGGGTATAATAGGAAGAAATCCTATAATATGATCACAACAAATGCATGCATACTTGGTAGCATCCCTTATTAGCATTGTGGAGGACAGGGAAGACACAGATCTTCCCCCAAGCATTGTGTTTGGATGGGGTTTGTGAGCAGTAAACATATCTAGTCTGGAGCCTGGGGGTAAGGGCATGATTTTAATTACGTTTTATGGATTGTTGTGAACTGATATAGTATCTCTGGAAATAGGTAAGTAAATAAAATGAATACAAATGATTATTCTAAACAGATTGAAACAGTTACAATATTAAGAAACTTGAGTGAAACATATAAGTAAAATAAAGTACAAAGTTTTCTTACTATTGTGATTGTTTTCCTTCCCTGGTTACTAAACTATAAGAATAATTTTCTTCATCCCCCCCGCCCCAAGTCATAATTTGGAGATGATTATAGGCAGAATCAATTCTGATAATTTTGGTAGGATTCTTTTGATCCTGACATAAGAAGTTTACTATATCTCCCTGATATTTCCTTTTTTCAAGTATGTTTTATTATTTTTTCAATCCATAATCCACATGATAACTTTACATGATTTCCTCTTTTCCCCATGGTATTCTCTTTTACCAACCTTAAAGGTAAAGGTAAAGATTCCCTCGCACATGCGTGCTAGTCGTTTCCAACTCTAGGGGCCGGTGCTCATCTCCGTTTCAAAGCCGAAGAGCCAGCACTTGTCCGAGGACGTCTCCGTGGTCATGTGGCCGGCATGACTTTAAGTTAATACAATTCTTATTGTTTTAATAAATGATAATTAAGTATAAAAGTTTTCTAATATTTCTACAGATAATAATCACAGCAATATAGTATTCCTTTTCTATCTAGTCAGTCTGGTTGTCTCATCATACATCCTGTTTACAATCCTTGTTTACCTTTGTTTTTCCCACAGCGTTCTAAACATTTTCGCAGGTTAAGATTTTTCCCAGAGTTAATTACATTTAAATATTTAAATCTATTTTTTCTCATGTAAACCAACCCAATAGTTTTACCTTTCTTAAGGAATAAATAAGACTAAAAAGAGAAATAAGAAGTATGGATATATCCTTGGTTCAGGTTTTTCTTTGGGCCTCACAGCCGTGAGACCTTGCCTTGACCCTTTCCCGTGCTGCATGGTGTCTGGTACCTGACAGACATGATTCATAGTACCCAATTAGTATTTAATTGCTTTGCTCTTCAAGTTAAGTTTCACTTTCCCTAAGTTAGGATAGATATGATTTATAGTACCCAATTAGTACCCAAATTCCATTGCTCCTCAAGTTAAGTTTTGTTTTCCCTGAGATTAGGTTTTTATTCTGCTGAAGTGTAAATCAGGTGGTGTTTTGTTAACACGTATGCTCTGACTCACGCTGTTTGGTAATTTTCTATATGCTATCTCTTTTTGCTGTAGTTACCCCTCCCTTCTAAAACTGCATAATAAAAGAGACTGTTGCGATCTGTTCGGGGGACACAACATCACCCCGGGCACTTCGTGCTCTCTCATCTTGAGAAACTTCTGGTGTGGTGTTTGTTTTTATTTGGCTTCTTTCGTCCTTGCGAGGACCCCCTAAATTGTCTCAGCGAGGGCTGAGACTCGTTCCTGCGGGAACCCAGGACAACATCAACAGGGAACCTCTGACAACGAGTATATGTTGCAGACTTGCTGCAACAAAGAAGAATGAGAATAAGAAAAGGAATAAAATAAAAAGATAGCATACTACTTAAAATCCCTATTTCCTATAAGCTAACGCATTTTTATTTCCAAAACAATTTCGTTCTTTTTTTACCATAATTGAAAATGTATTTAATCTTAAAATATTCCCTTTAATAAAACTAATCCTCTAGTCTTTTAACTCTTGGTCAAAACTTTTTTTAATCCATTTATAATTTTCTTGAAGTCAATCACCTTTAGATATCTAAAACATTTCCTTTATATAGGCCACTCCAACTTTTTTATATTACTCATATCCAACAATAAAATAAGGAGAAAGAAAAAGAAAGCACTATGTTACTTGAGGGGCTCCTCCCTCTTAAAGTCAAATTCATATCCAAAATTTTTCTATTTCTTTAACCATTTTCAAATAAGTGTTTCTTTTTTTAAATATTCTCTCTGATGGGCCCCATCATCTATTTTCTTAATTTTCACTTTAGCCTTTTTCTTTTGCCCATTGCCTTTCTTAATCAATATGTTCTGCTAGGTCAAAGAATCTTTCCATATTCTTATAGATGTTACTGTAGATGTAAAAAGTAAGTCAAGTCAAGTATCTTTATTAGAGGCATTTGCCCACTCATTTTTACTGAGAATCGTTTTTCTTCTTTTTCTCTCTGCTTCTCTTGAATCCAGTTGCAGATGGAGGGGGAAAATTTCAAGTCAGTCAGCTTTTCAATGAGTGCTCGTTGAGGGATCAGGACTCCTGTTGGTTTCTGGAAGGCTTCTCCTGGACCAATTGGGTCGACTGCCATCTCTCTGAGATCCCCAGGACTTCCTTCCTTCATTGCCACCTCAACGGGGCAGCTTCTGGCCCATTAAAGGTCCCCTAACAGGAATGGATGCGGTGGCTCAGTGGATTAGGATGCTGACCTTGTTGATCAGAAGGTCGGCAGTTTGGCAGGTTGAATCCCAAGTGCTGCATGACAGAGTGAGCACCTGTTACTCATCCCAGCTTCTGCCAACCTAGCAGTTCGAAAGCACTTAAAAATGCAAGTAGAAAAATAGGGACCACTACGATGGGAAGGTAACAGCATTCCGTGTGCCTTTGGCGTCTAGTCATGCCGGCCACATGACCACGGAGATGTCCTTGGACAAGCGCTGGCTCTTCAGCTTTGAAACAGAGATGAGCACTGGCCCCTAGAGTCAGAAACGACTAGCACTCATGTGCGGGGGAACCTTTACCTTTACCTTTTCCAGGAAGAAACTCAACTGAAGGGCATGGAGTCCTCAACCCCTCAACTGCTATGCTGCATGCAGGATCCCTCCCTGATATTTCTTTTGGCACGAAGCTCCTAGTGGTGTCAATGGGACTGTTCTTCTAATAGAAATTTCAAAGATATTTATCACCTGCAAAGCCCAAGCAAATTGAATAATTTAAATAAATAATGAGTGTGTGCTTATTGTTTTTGCATTGCACTATATAGCTATAAAGCTACAGTAAATATGACATGCTTTTATGAAAATCCAAATGGAAGATGATGAACATTGGAAATTTCTTATGTTGCAGTGAGAACACCTTCTACCACCTTCTGCCCTTCTTGTTGGCGGTTCATGAAATCAACCAGAATTCAAGGCTCTTACCCAACATCACCCTGGGCTACAACATCTATCAGAACTTTTTCAGTGCAAGACTGACATATGAGGCCATGATGGACGTGCTGTCCCCAGGACATCCCAAACTACAGATGTGGAAGACAAAAGAACCTGCTGGCAGTCCTTGAAGATTCTGAACTCTTTGATCATATTTCTAATGTCTTGAGCATCTACAAAATCCCACAGGTATAAAGCCAAATGAAATTAATTCCATGTTGTAAATTCTTCAGATATACAAATATATACAAGTGTTTGCCTAGAAAGCAGCACTTCTATATATTTTTCCAAATAAATTGAGAGTCAGAGAATAAATATTAGAAGAGCTGAAGAGTGACCAATACAAAAGAGCTGGTTTTGTACATAGAATCATAGAATAAAAGAAGTCCAACTCCATACACAGGCCAAGAATGGTCAGGCCATTACAGATAAATTGCTGTCCAATATTTCCTCAAAAATATCCAGCGATGGAGCTCCAGGAGACAGGATATTCCAACCCTTAATAACTTTCAGTGAGGAATTCCTCATTTTTATAATCTTGAGACTGAAGTAAAAATTGGAAAAGAAAGATAAGAAAGAAAAACGAATGGGTCAAGACAGCTTAAGGATACCTCCAGAAAGCAGCTTTTACATACTTTCTCCAGTGTGCAAGGCAAAAAGAAAGTATGTCATAATATTCTTTCCTATTTTGAACTGGAGCTTGGCACAGTGCCAGTTGTCTTGGGGCTTTTTTTAAAGTGAGGTTATTAAACGCTTGCTCCTGGGGAGGAAAGCCATGGCAAATCTAGATAGCATACTAAAAAGCAGAGACATCACCCTGCCAACAAAAGTGCGTATAGTCAAGGCTATGGTCTTCCCGGTTGCAATGTATGGCAGTGAAAGTTGGACCATAAAAAAGGCTGAGTGCCAAAGAATTGTGGCCTTTGAACTATGGTGCTGGAGAAGACTCCTGAGAGTCCCTTGGACTGCTAGGCTATCAAACTGGTCAGTCCTAGAAGAGATCAACCCTGATTGCTGTTTAGAAGGCCAGATCCTGAAGCTAAAACTCAAATACTTTGGCCACCTAATGAGAAGGAAGGACTCACTGGATAAGAGCCTAATGCTGGGAAAGATTGAGCGCAATAGAAGAAGGGGACGACAGAGAATGAGGTGGCTGGATGGAGTCACTGAAGCAGTAGGCGTGAGCTTAAATGGACTCCAGAAGATGGTAGAGGACAGGAAGGCCTGGAGGAACGTTGTCCATAGGGTCACGATAGGTCAGACACGACTTCGCAACTAACAACAACAACAATTAAACATACATCTGCATTCCAAATGTCTGAAAGAAATTCAACTAATTAAAGAGTTCATATAGAAATATTTGAAAACAATTACTGTATATGAATGAAGACAATGAAATAATATGCCAATATTAAACAATTGCTAGGGGGGAATATAACAAACAATGTTTCAAGTCCAACATATGAAGGAATTAATTAAACAGCAATAATCTATAAGAATTTAACATGTTTGGCAGTTTAAAAAGATATTCCATGAATAGGTGGGTAACCCACAGAGTTACAATGTGGGTAAAAACAGAGTATGTAAGGCTCATATGAGCCTAAGTTGTTGACAGCAAAACTGCCGCATTGCATTCACTCTATCACCCAGGCAAAACTGCATGGGAAAGGGTTGACCAGAGGAATGTGCTCCATCAGTATCACCCATGAACACCACCCACAGATAATTCAGAACTCCTTAGTTTCAAAGGGAGCATAGGTAAAGGTAAAGGTTCCCCCGCACATGCGTGCTAGTCGTTTCCGACTCTAGAAGCCGATGCTCATCTCCGTTTCAAAGCCGAAGAGCCAGCGCTTGTCCGAGGATGTCTCCGTGGTCATGTGGCCAGCATGACTAGACGCCAAAGGCACACGGAACACTGTTACCTTCCCACTGTAGTGGTCCCTATTTTTCTACTTGCATTTTTATGTGCTTTCGAACTGCTAGGTGGGCAGAAGCTGGGACAAGTAACAGGTGCTCACTCTGCTACGCAGCACTCGGGATTCGACCGGCCAAACTGCCGACCTTCTGATCGACAAGCTCAGCATCTTAACCCACTGAGCCACCGTGTCCCTTCAAAGGGAGCATACAAGATAACAAAACAGAACATCAAGGGAGCCTGTAAAATTTATGCAGTTATTGTTTGAAACTTCTCTCAGCAGTAGGGAAAGGCCCTTAGATTTACCATGTGACTTTTATCATTAAAACTGAAATAATTACCAATATCTTCTGTTTTATCTTAGATCAACTATGGTGCCATCAACCAGATTGCTGAGCAAAATCAACATTTTCCTTTTTCATATCGGATGACCCCAGACCAAAAACCTCCCTATTCTGCAATTGTCAAGCTGCTCCTGCATTTCCAATGGACATGGATTGGTCTCCTTTCTCTGGACAATGACAGAGGAGAAAAATTCAAAAGAAGCTTGGAAGCTCTTGCTCTAAAGAATGGGATTTGCATTGTCCTCTCAGGAACCATCCCAGAAGCAAATATGAAGTCAAGTGCTAAAGATACCCTCATGCAAGAAAAATGGGAAATGTTCCTTTCTCTTATCAAGAGTCAAATAAAAATTGTAGTATGCCAGCTGGATTCTAAGGCCTCAGGGATACTAGCATCAGTAATACAAGTGCTGGACAAGAGTAAGAAATTCACTGTGGGAAGAGTGTTGATTGCAACAACTTTGACAGCTTTAAGTGCAGGTTTTTTTGACCTCTCAGTTGATCTCCACAATAAATATGCTTTGCTTTCCTTCCTCATCCAGACAAAGAGAAGGACTCAGTATTATGACTTTAAATCTTATACATCTATGGTGACAGTATATGGAAAGGAAGCTTTCCAATGTTCCAATTCAAGTCACTTGTTATCTAAGAAAGTTTGGGAAAAATGCAAAGAAAAAGAGAACTGGGAATTCCCACCCCATGATGTGATTGCAAGAATCCTCTCTCAGGATCCCTCCAGTATTTCCAAAGTAATTCAAACTGTGGCATGGGTCCTCATTGCTACCTCTTCTTCCCACCAGATTAAGAGGAGAATGAAAGCTGGATACCTTGAATTATCCCAGATTGTGCAGCCATGGCAGGTAAGTCTTCTTCTTTGAGGTTCTACTGATTTCCCCCTTCCAATTCCTCAGTATTAAATTAGATGTAGAGAGGGATGGAATATTCCAAAGAACAATTGCCCAGTTTGTAGTATTTGAGAGTGAGTTTGAGAAGGAGATGATGGAGAAAAATCTTCCAAAGTTAAACAACCTGTGCTGGTTTGGGATGCTTTTGTGACAGAAATAGCTCTATGGTGACAATTTGATTTTCAGAATTAAACAAATATCAGAATAATCCAACAATCCTCAACCTTTTCTTGTGATCACAAAGTGACCTAGTTTCCAAGCTAAGAAGTTAGGCTTGATTGTTTGTTCTGGATTGTAATTGGAGTTTGCTGGCTAAAAATTTCTAACATAGCAACAAGATATAAATCAATGTCTTTTCAAAGCATCTTCTGAGGGCCACAGAAATTTCATCCACACTTCTCCTGAACTAATGCATATGCTTCTATAGCTAGTTTTGAAAGAGATAATATCAGTATGCAATTTTTATTGAATTTCTAGCCCAAAATTAAGCTCTGCTAACTTCATCTTGATCGGGACTGACGATAAAAGTGTATTTTCCATCTTCTCCCATTACCAGTTTTCCCATATCTCCAAATGATCTTACCTTAGGTGGGGCTGTGATGGTGAAACAACAAAATAGAGAACATAACAAACAAGAAAAACATTAAGGAAATGATTGGTCCCTTAGTGGGGGAAAGTGGCAAGAAGGTGACAAGCAACAGGGAGAAAGCAGAAATATTTAACTCATTTTTTGCATCTGTCTTTACACAAAGGGAAAAAACAGAGCAACCTATCAAAAATAGTGCCAAAAAAAATACAGAATAGAAACAAAAGTTAAGATAGGCAAGAAAATGGTAAGTGAGCACTGTCCAAACTAGACAAGTTCAAATCATCAGGAAAAGATGGATTACACCCCAAGGTTCTCAAGGAACTGGCAGATGTGATCTCAGAACCCCTGAACTGTATTTTTCAAAGATCCTGAAGCACTGGGGAACTACCAGAGGACTGGAAGAGAGCTGATGTAGTTCCCATCTTCAAAAAAGGGGAAAAAAACAGATCCAGGAAACTACAGACCTATCAGCCTGACCTCAATACCTGGGAAGATTCTGGAAAAGATAATTAAACAACAAATCAGCAAGCACCTAGAGGCAAACAAAGTCATTACTAAAAGCCAACATGGGTTTGTCAAAAAGAGATCATGCCAGACAAATCTTATGGCATTCTTTGACCAAGTGACAAAATTAGTGGATCAGAGAAATGCTGTGGATATAATTTACTTGGAGTTCAGTAAGGCATTTGATAAAGTAGATCACAAACTACTACTTGATGATAGAAAAATGTGGGTTAGACAGCATCACTACCAGATGGAGTCATAGCTGGCTGACTGGCCATACTCAGTGTGTGGTCCTCAGTGGAACCGCAACTACATGCAGGGAAGTGTGTAGTGGGATGCCCCAGGGCTCTGTTCTGGGTCCAGTGGTCTTCAACATCTTCATCAACGATTTGGACAAGGAGATAGATGGGGAACTCATCAAATTTGCAGATGACACCAAGCTGGCAGGAATAGCCAACATTTCAGAAGACAGGCTTAAGATACAGGAGGATCTGGACAGACTTGAACACTGGCTGCTATCTAGCAAAATGAAATTCAATGGTGAAAAAAGTAAGGCAAGAAAAACCAAACGTACAGGTATAATATAAGGGGTATCTTGCTCAATAGTAGTAACTGCGAGAGGGATCTTGGAGTCCTAGTGGATAATCACTTAAATATAAGCCAGCAGTGTTCTGCAGCTGCCAAAAAAGCCAACACAGTTCTAGGCTGCATTAACAGAGGGATAGAATCAAGATCACGTGAAGTACTAATACCACTTTGCAATGCCTTGGTAAGGCCACATTTGAAACACTGCATCCAGTTTTGGTCACCACGATGTAAAAAAGATGTTGAGACTCTAGAAAGGGTACAGAGAAGAGCAAAAAAGATGATCAGGGGACTGGAGGCTAAAACATATAAGGATTGGCTGCTGGAATTGGGTATATCTAGAGAAGGATGAGGGGGGACATGATAGCAGTGTTCCAATAACTCAGGGGCTGCCACAAAGAAGAGGGGGTCAATCTATTCTCCAAAGTACCTGAAGGCAGGACAAGAAGCAACGGATTGGAAATTAATCAAAGATAGAAGCAACCTATAACTAAGGAGAAACTTTCTGAAAGTTAGAACAATTAACCAGTGGAACAACCTGCCTCCAGAAGTGATGAATGCTCCAACGGAGACTGGACAGCCATTTGTCCAAAATGGTATAGGCTTTCCTGCCTGACTAGGGGGTTGGACTAGATGACCTCCAAGGTCTCTTCCAACTTTATTATTATTATTATTATTATTATTATTATTATTATTATTATTATT
>JAKJMR010001035.1:154408-172159 GCA_024449315.1 Daboia siamensis
TTATTATTATTATTATTATTATTATTATTATTATTATTATTATTATTATTATTATTATTATTATATAAGGTTGTTTTTTGCTGTAAAGTTGATGGAAAGAAGAACAAGGTTGGTGCAGCAGAGTGTGGTAGATTGTAGGAAAGATCACTTGATTTAATAATGTAATTTTAAAAGTAGTTTTAAGACTGTTTGGGGCAGATGCAGGGGTGACATTGTAATATAATTTTAGTCATATTTAACCTGTTTCTTAAATCATTGTATTTTACCTTGATTTCATTTAGATTGTATTTTGTTTCAGTTTTATTTTAAATTGTATTTTATCCAGTTCCATTTGAATTGTTTTTGTCAAAAAATTTTGGTGATATTTTGTTTTTGGAATCTGGTAACTTGATATGGCCCAAGGACTAATCAATAAATAAAGATTGACTGGTATTTGTCACATGCAATGTTAGTAATTATGTGGAGGCTTTGATACAAGAAGAGCAGATTTCACTGGAGAGCCTAATTGACTGTTGACTGAACTGGTATCTAAATGGGTCATTTCAGCAGTGATCCAGTCAGGCAGATAGAGTCACATTGTAAAATGGCTCATACAATGAGTAAGCATTGTTTAACAATCTCATTCTAAAGAACCCAAGAGAATTGGCATGGTAGAAAGCTCCAGTTCATAATATGAGATAAATATTTATGATGCTGTCTTGTGGAGTAGAGGAAGCATGTTAAAGCTGCAGTTTACTTCAACTATTGGATGGTCCTGCTTGACCCAGGGCTTTTTTTCTCATAGAACGCTCAGAGCGGAGTTCTGGCACCTTTTTTGGATGGAACCTTGTAGGGTAGGCAAGGCAGGTTGTATGACATGTGTAAGTTCTGGCACCTTTTTCTTTTACAAAAAAATCACTGGCTTGACCTAGTCACTTTTCTTTATATCTTTCTTTTGCAGAAAGATGTGGTGGTGCCAGTCACCGACGATGATGTGCCTGAGTGCGTCCTTGGTTGTTCTCACCATTCTTTCTGCTTGCCCATTAGTCGACGGGTGGAAGGACACGGATGTGACGTGTCTAATCAAGTTTGCTCTCATGAAGGCCTGAAATTCAGCAGTGGTAAATTGAGCTCCATTATCTGATACCAGAACGTCAGGCAGACCATGTGTGGCAAAAAGTCTCCTGAGCACTTGGATTGTTCTTGCCATAGTCATATTTGGGACTGGCACTACCTCCAACCATTTTGAGTGGCTATCTACTACTATTAGGAAAAGCTGTCCTTGGAATGGACCAGCATAGTCTATGTGGACCCTGGACCAGGGTGTGTGTGTTGCCTCCCATTTGTGGACAGGAGCTTGGGGCATCTCAGGTCTGGACCTTTGACATGGGTAGCAATTGTGTACCTGCTCTTCCACTGCCTTATCTAAACCTGGCCACCACAGGTAGCTCCTTGCTAAAGCCTTCATGTGGACTATGCCAGAGTGCCGTTCATGTAAAGACTGCAGAACTCTATCCCTCAGTGTTGATGGTATGATGACCCTATTACCCCACAGCAGACATCCTTTATGGGGGGACAATTCATGTCTCCTTAAAAAATAAGCCTGGAAGGACTTCCGGGTGGCAAGGCTCCACCGCCGGCAGCCATTTAGGCTGTCAGCCCCATCGTTCCGTAGAACCGCCGAAAACAGCGCCGATCAGCTGTTTTGGCGGCTCGGAAGCCCGCTCCTTGGGAGAAGAGGAGGGGGTGAGCACCCAGGCAGGGGTAAAGCTCTCCCAGACCGCCAGAGTTGAAACTCTGGTGGTTGTAGGATTGAACCCCCCCGAAGCCTGAGTTTGCTCCAGACCTCGGGATGCCTCTGCTCCAGGGCTTTGGAGCAGAGCAGGGCACAGCAACCATCCCTGCCAGCGAGAGTGAATTTTGGATTGCTTGGATGCAGGAAGAGCTGTACAGGAGAATCATGTCAGAGCAAGTATATGATCTTTAACTCAGTGGACTTTGTGGAGATTTTTAAAAAGTGAAAGTGCATAACAGAATTGAGTGGGTGAAAATGGCTGCCAATTCATCTAAAGTTCTTAGAAGTGCAGGGGCTTCCCCGGTGCAGCAATCTTCGTTACAGGCTTTATTGCCCCCTCCTCCTGCACCTGCACCTGCACCAGCTTTGACAGTAAAAGATTTGCAGGATGTTTTGCAAGAGGCTATGAAAAAGCAATCTCAACAATTAGTTGAACTTATGGATGAGAAGCTTACAGAACTTATGGATGAGAAGCTAACAGAAATGAGGGCAGACATCTTACTTGCATTTCAAGGCATGGCCATTTGCATTGAGCGCTTGGACGAGAGAGTAGAAGAGCTTAGTCAAAATAACATCAGATTAGATGCTAAAATGATGGATGCTGAAACTGTGATGGATAAGATTGATGACGATTTAACCATGGTCCAGTACCATGAGATGGAGTTTGCTGTGAAAATTAGGGGCTTAAAAGAGGATTCTAAGGAAAATTTGAAAAAAGTAGTTTGAGAAGCCCTGGAAGGTGTTTTGGGGCATTCAGCAGAAGATATTATGATGGATATAAACAAAATATTTCGTTTTAACTCATGGATTGCAAGACAAAGGAAATTACCTAGAGATGTGGTGGTTTATTTTACAAAGAGAGCAATTAGAAATGAGGTCATTCAAGCTTTTTATAACAGTAAATTTGCAGTTGCAGAGCAAGAAGTTTTCATTTTAAAAGAGATCCCTCCAAAGATTTTAAGAAGAAGAAAGGAGTTTGCTTTTTTAGCAGAAGAATTAAGAAGACGGGATATTCAGTTCAGATGGGAGATTCCAGTGGGTATGGTGGTGATGTGTGCAGGCACTAGACATCGTCTTCTTACAGTGTTACAGGCACGTGATTTTTATGCCAATGTTTTAAAGGCAGTCCCTATACCACTTTTGGAATCCAAAAAGAAGAATGGTGAGGGAGAGTGTCAATCACAAAGTAAGAATGCACAAGGTGCTGAAGGAGTTACGCAATTGAAAGATGGAGAATTTCAGAAAGTTACAGGAGTGGATCAAATTTCAGTATCATCAGAGGAGGTTAGAGACCAAAGAATGACACGTGCTGCTGCTAGAAGAATGAGACAAGAGCAAAAGCAAGAACAGCAGAGAGAGTGCAGGTGATTTTGGAAGAAGCGCTCCAAAAGCTTCAGGTTGCGAAAGATGGCGACAAAGCTCTTAATCTGGAATGTTAATGGTCTAAATTCACCACAGAAGAGTAAGAAAGTATTTCAATATTTAAAGCAATTTAAGAATGATGTTATTTGTCTACAAGAAACACATATTAGAGCCACGGATCAAAAGTATTTGTTAAACTCGAGGTTGGGTACACAGTTTATTGCTTCTGCAACTGATAAGAAAAATGGAGTGGTCATTTACGTTAAGAACACTTTGACAGCAACTTTAATTGAAGCAGATAAACAAGGAAGATATGTTATAATTGAACTGTTAATAGAAGGCAAGAAAACGCTTTTAGTTGGACTATATGCTTCTAATCAACAACAAGGAGATTTTTACAGTTCATTACACAGCAAGATTATCCAGTGGGATTATAAATCTTAAATTTTGATGGGAGACTGGAATGGCGTTCTGGATGTACAAATGGACAAGGGTTGTTTTTTTTAAAGTACCCCAAGTCATGCTAAACTGCCTAAATCTTTTTTTGAAATAAAGGATGACGTTTGGAGAGAAAGGAATTTGCAAGCAAAAGACTTTACTTTTTCTCTGATAAGCATCAATCTTTTTCTAGGATTGATTTTATATTAATTACTAATGATTTTTTTTCTAGGATCAAGAAGATCAAGATTTTTCCAAGAACTGTATCTGATCATAGTCCAGTATGGTTAGAGATAGACAAAGATAATAGGGATAGAGGATCCTGGCGCTTAAATGAAAATTTGTTTAGATACCAGGAAAATGTGGAAGCATGTAAAAAACAGATGAAGGAATTTTTTAAAATTAATATGCATAAAGGTACTTCTATTGAGATGGTTTGGGATGCAAGTAAAGCTTATATGAGAGGTGTATTAATATATTTGAACAATAAATATAGACGTAAATTGGAATTTAGGAGGAAAGAATTAGAGGATGAAATTAAGGAAAAAGAAAAGGCTTTAATTTTGAATCCCTCCGATGGGAAGATTAAAGAGGTAATTACTTTATTAAGGGGTCAATTTGATAAGTTAATGGCAGATCAAGTGGCAATTAACTTACGGTATGTTAGACATAACACTTTTTGTAATGCTAACAAACCAGGTAGATGGTTAGCTTACTTGTTAAGGAAGAAGCAAAGGGCTTCTAATATAGACAGAATAGAACATAAGGGTAAAGTAGTGTACCAGCAGAGTCTTATTAAAAAGACTTTTGTTGATTTTTATTCTAAGTTGTTTGCTAGAGATAAGATTAGAGATGTAGATATAGATAATTATTTGACAAGAGCTAATATTCCTGTTCTTACGCAAGAACAAAAGGAAGGGAAGAATCAATTGATAACTGATGAAGAAATTTTTTTAGCAATCAAACAACTGAAAGTGGGTAAAGTGCCAGGTACTGACAGATTGACTGCTGTGTATTATAAAAATTTACAGTTAGAAATGGTGAAGCCTTTAAGGGAATTGTTTCAGGCAATTCAAATGGGAGGAGGGGTATCTTCATCTTGAAAGACTGCTTTTATTTCTTTGATTCCGAAGGAAGATCAGGATGTCACCCAAGCTAAAAATTATAGGCCAATATCACTTTTGAATACGGACTACAAGATATTTGCAAAAATTTTAGTTAATAGATTAATGAGGGTAATACAACAAGTAATTCATGGTGATCAAACTGGGTTTATAAGTGGTAGACAAATGAAGAACAATGTGAGACATATTGTAGATTTATTGGAATTTTTGGAAAGAAACAATCAGATCCCTGCAGCGCTGATCTTTTTGGATGCTGAGAAAGCCTTTGATCAATTGGATTGGCAATTTTTGATGAAAATATTAGAAAAAATGGAATTTGGGGATAAATTTTTACAACCAATTAGGGCAATATATCAAAAGCAAACAGCCCGTATAATAGTTAACAATAGCCTGACTGAATTATGTAATATTGAAAAAGGTACAAGGCAGGGGTGCCCGTTGTCACCTCTATTATTTGTTTTAACATTGGAAATATTACTGATTAAAATACGTGATTCGGATAAAATTAGGGGAATCCAAATAAGAGATCAGGATTATAGATTGAGGGCGTTTGCAGATGATCTGGTTGTTACAGTAACTCAGCCCGATTATTCAGTTGTAGAATTGATGGAGATAATAACGCAATATGGGAAAGTTTCTGGATTTAAGATCAATATACAAAAAACTAAAATATTGTCTAAAAATATGACAGTATCACAAAAGGCTGTTTTAAAAGAGCTAATGGGATTTGAAATAGTTAAAAGGATTAAATACTTGGGGATATATTTGTCAGCCTCAAATGTGAAGTTATATAAAAATAATTATGAAAAGTTATGGGGAAAAGTACAAAAAGAATTAGATAGTTGGAAAAAATTACAATTATCTCTACTGGGGCGAATCGCAGCTGTGAAAATGAATGTTTTGCCAAAATTTTTATTTTTATTTCAAATGATACCTATACTTAAAAAGGATTTAAATTTGGAGGAATGGCAAAAAGGAGTTAATAAATTTGTATGGGCAAGGAAAAAGCCACGAGTTAAATTTAAGATAATGCAAGATACGCGTGAAAGAGGTGGTTTAAAAATGCCTAATCTCAAATTATATTATGAGGCTACTGCTTTGTCAGCGATAAGCGACTGGTTTAATTTAACACAAGCGAGATTATTAAATCTTGAGGGTTATGATTTTTTATTTGGATGGCATGCATATTTATTGTATGACAAGAAGGTGGATAATCTGTTTAAGATACATATTATAAGATATGCTCTGTTGCGAGTCTGGAAAAAGTATAGACATAAGTTAAATTATAAGATACCTATTTGGGCAATACCTAAACACACAATAGAAAATATAAATGTTGGATTTAAACATGATGTGACTACATATAAGGAAATTTTAAGTTTTGAGAGGAATGTATGGCAATTAAAGCCATATAACATTTTAAAAGAAGAAAAGATTGTACAAACCTGGTTTCAGTATGGGCAATTACAGGCTAGATGGAAAGAGGACCAGAAAACTGGTTTTTCAATGATTGATGAAAATTTGGTAAAGCAAATTAGAGATCAAGGTCAAGCACATATAAAAAGAATATATATTGGATTGATAGAAATTGATTCAGAGACGGAACTTGTTAAAGACTGTATGATAAAATGGGCTGAGAATTTTCAAGAAGTTATTACAATGGATACCTGGGAAAAGATCTGGGTTACAAATGTAAAATTTACATAGGCCCAAAATTTAAGAGAGAATTTTTATAAAATGTTTTATAGGTTGCATTTAGATCCTAAAAAATTAGCAAGTATGTATCCGAACTGCCAGCCCAAATGTTGGAGGTATGGTTGTGACGATGCAACATATTTTCATATATGGTGGACTTGTAAAAAGGTTAAAGCTTTTTGGATTAAAGTTTGGTGGAATATGCAAAAAATATTCAAGAAAAGGTTAAAGTTTTCTCCGCAACTGTTTTTATTGGGCATTACTACAGATACCACCGTTGTAGACACTAAGTTGATGTTGAATTTAATTATGGCAGCGAGACTTTTAATAGTGCAATATTGGAAGAAGGAAGAATGGACTTTAAAAGTTTCTAACTTGGCAGAAATGGCAAAGATCTCAACGTATTTGAAAGACCAATCGCAACAGAGATACATTGTGGAGTGGAGGAGATGGGTTGACTTTATTCAGAATAAATATGGGACTAAAAAGTTTCACTTAGCATTTGAATAAGTAGCAGATATATATGATGTATAACTAGCTTGTAGTTATTTTATTGAGAGTTAAAGTGTGATAGAATTTAATATTTTATTGTTGTTTGCATATTTTAGATTATGTTTGTTTGTACTTTCATACCCTGTATTTAGCTCTGGGAAGTCGGGGAGGGGGGAGGGGAGGGGAGGGATGGGGAGGGTTGGGGAGAGGGGTGGGGGAGGGGGGGTTGTATTCAAAATATATTGTAAAACTTTTCAATAAAAAAAATATAAGCCTGGAATTCTGGGCCTGGACTTCTATCCTGGCACCCTGTGAATACCCAAGACTGAACTCTGCTCAGGATTTTATCTGAGGCTGTCTCAGTTGCTATGTCCCTTGCATGGAGAGGGCATTCCAGTAGCTCTTGGATTGATAGTATTTGTGCCACAGGCGCCAGGTCTGGTTCTATGTTTGGTAGGGGTAGCCTACTTAACCCATCCGCATGGCCCATTTCTTTCCCTGGCTTATGAGTTAGTTTAAAGTTGTAAGCCGATAAGAATATGGACCACCTGAGCATCCTTGGGGAGAGTATTTGGGGGGTTTGTTTGTCAGTGTGAATAAGCCTAATAGAGGCTTATGGTCAGTAAATACTGTGAATTCCCTGCCATACAGATAGTCGTGGAATTTTTTGACCCCCAGCCACTATTGCCAGGGCTTCCTTGTCTATCTGTGCATAGTTCTTCTCTGCCCCTGACAAGGTTCTGGAGTAATATGCAATGGGCACCTGTTTACCATTTTCCTCCAGATGGCTTAGTACTGCCCCCACTCCATAGGGTGAAGCATCGCAAGCAATGCAGATAGGCTTCATTTCTATGAAATGTGTGACTGTTGAATTGTTAGACAGTAAGCCTTTTAGGTCCTGGAAGCTTTTTTCATGGACATTTGGTCCAGTTCCATGCAGCTTTTTTATCCAGAAGCCTATGCAGTGGTTCAGCTATTGCTGCTTTGTGGAGTAGGAAAAAATGATAGAAGTTTAATAATCCCAAAAAGGCTTGCAGTTCAGCCTTGTTTTGGGGAGTAGGGGCCATCTTGATTGCCTTCACTTTGGATTCTGTGGGGTGAATCCCACTGACATCTATTATGAACCCCAAAAATTCTGTGGATGCAACCCCTATGCTGGATTTGTCTCTTTTTAGCTTGAGACCTGCAGAACAAAGTCTATTTAAGACTGCCCTAAGTCTGTCTGCCAGCACTTGCTCTGTGTCCCCTGCAATGAGGACATCATCAAAATAAGGGCAAACACCTTGGATGCCCTTATTCGCTCCATTACCTCCTGAAAAATCCCATGTGCCACACTCACGCCAAATTGCAGGCGGTTGACTCTGAAGGCTCTCCTGTGAGTTACAATTGTTTGAGCTTCAACAGTCTCCATGGTGACTGGTAGCTGCTGATACACCTGCGCGAGGTCTAGCTTAGCAAAGATGGCACTGCCTTGGAGGGAAGCGAGAACGTGGCTGACCGTGGGGACCAGGTAAGCGTGCTGGTTAAGGGCCTTATTTAGGGTGCATTTATAATCGGCACAGATATGGATCTCCGCATTAGCTTTGAGAGGGGTGACAATTGGGGTCTCCCACTCCCCCCTTCTACCGGCTGCAGGACCCCCTGTTCAACTAATTTGTCTAGTTCCCTATCAATTTTGTGTTTGAGTGAGAAGGGGACTCTCCTGGGTTTAATTCTAATGGATAAGATGCTGGGGTTTAATTTAAATGAAATGGGGGGCCCTGTGTACCTCCCCAGCTTGTTATCGAGTACGTCTGCAAATTCTTTGCAAACAGACTCGATGTTGTTTCCTTGCATTCTATGGATACCTGATATTACAATCCCCAAGGCCTCAAACCAATGTAACCCGACTAAGCTGGTTCTACGGCCTTCGACTACGATGATATACAAGTGCCCCCGAAAACTCTTGAACCTCACGGAAAGGGTGGCCTCCCCCTTAATTTTTACTTGGGTGTTCTGGAAATCTGTTAGAATAATACTGGAGGGCCTCAATTTGACCCTAACGTCAATATTGTTTTGAATGATTTTTTTTCTTGAATACTGCACTCTTTTGGCCTATATAAAGAATATGTGCGTAGGGATTGATTATCAACTGTCATGTGGACATCAACATCTACTATAGGACATCAACATTTATTGCCCTGTTCACTGCCCTGAGTCCTTCGGGAGAAGGGCGGTATACAAATTAAATTAAATAAATAAAAATAAAAAATACTGACATCATAGCTAGACCATCCTCAGGATGATCTGTCCATAACTTGGATCTTCATGTATCCCAGTGACACACACTTTGACACTAATTGACTCCAGCCACCTTGATGCTGGTTTTGTTCTTCTTCTCTTTCCTTCTACCTTTTCCCAGATCTGTCTAGTATGGTACCGTATATCTTTTACAATTGTAATTTGAGTAAGAGGAACTTGCCAGAGTAACCCAAGCCCTTTTCACCCTTGCCTGGACTACTTCAATGTGTAGTACATGGGTGTTTCTTCAAAGACCGTTCAATAGTTTCAATTGGACTAGAATGCAGTTACTCAGCTGTTGGTGTGTCAAAGGGATTCTGCATTTATTTCCTATTAACTTTGGTCCTTACTAGCTTCTAAATGAAGTTCAAAGTTTTGACCTTTAAAATCATACGTGGCTTGATAGTAGAATATTATACGAACACTTTCTCAACCCAATTTCAGCCCATCCAGCTCAAATATTTAGTCAGAACTGACAGACATGTAGATGAATAGATGTTATTGCATTGGATTGCCTGTTCCTTACATATACTTCAAGGGAAAAGTTAAGATGTCTGAAAAATGACATATTTCTCCTCCCATGAATTTGGAAGGAAATCAGGTAAGAGGTTTGGAGTGCCAACACAGAAACGTCCATACTTTGGAATCTATACCTTTGGAATTAGACCTTCAGATGGATCTGTGACAATTCACTGCAGGACAACTCACCATGGCCAACTCACTGTAGGACAAGAGTTACACTAATATCAAAGAAATGGTAGAATAGAATCATTAAAACAAGGATACAAAAAGAGGCACAGAATGAAATGGGAATGACAAAAATTAATTTTATTTATTTATTTTAAATAATTATATTAAATTGTTAAATTGTCCCATGGAGATGTCCCATGGTGAGTTGGCCATAGCCAGTTGGCCACAATGAGTTGGCTATGGAGAGTTGTCCCATTCTGGCTTCAGATTAACGTTCATCCTTGAAGCAACTGATGGCCCAGGAAATATATGTAATTAATTTACTTATACTCCATCAAATGGGTTTTGGAGGATGCAATGGATAAAACTGTCAGAGTACATATTTAGCAGTAGGACTCAAATCTGTTCATCATATAGCATTGACCATGGTCTCAGCTTCTCAGATTTGGTTTACCCCTTCAACTTCAGCCTTTTTTGGTATTGTACTCCTACAGCACCATCTCTTGGTCCCCTACTAGATAACATGACAGCAAATGTCATCATATTGTGAACAAGTCAGTAACAGGCCATTTTTCAGTTAATGCACCAGGGAATTTCAACCTGATCTTATTTGTAATCATGAAGACTGATAGTCTTCCACATTTTGAAAGATTCAAGACATTTAACAGGGGCCAACAATAGGTTGTTCTATATATCATGATCTGGAGTTAACGATTCTGGAGTATCTGACTTTCATTGAGGAAGATGATTTCAGCCACACCAGACAGAATAAGAAGGAATTATAATGGCCTGCTGACTAGTTCAAAAGCGTTGAACTGTTTTTCCACATTTTAATCTTTAGAATGCCAAGAAGGACTAAAAAAACAATGAAACTTTCCTGAATTGTTGCTTTCTTGACTCTCAGATTAGGATTATTCTCCTGGGCCAAACAAAATTCTTTTGTCCAACTGCACACTTTTGTGGCAATGCTCATTCCCAATTCCCCTTCTAATTATTAAAATCATGATTATTTATTCTCCTTTGAACAAGGTTTATGGGATTTCCACCACCCCAATTAGTTACCAATCAATGTGACAACAAATGGGATATACAGCATCTGAAAATTGAATTTGCCACAGCTTCCTTCTATGATGAGAGCAGAGGTTGGAGTAAAACCGAGCAAATACTGTAGTAGTCTGAAATTGCAGATAACTCTTCCAAAACTGGGCCCAAACTGGAACTTCTTCACTACACTTATGGTCTTGTGTGAACTCTGAGATTTAACTCTGTGCTGAATAAAGAAGAATAGGCAGGATCTTCTGCAGTACATGTCAAATGTTGCTATTGCTGCATAAACAGCTCTTTCTGCTTCAGCTTCTGTCTCAAATTCCCTGTGTCTGTATGCTGATGAGTTGTCCATTTAAGGTGATAATAGAAGAAAAGGAATGGTTCCATTACTACAAGCCAGGAGACTACTTAATTACTGGAATAATATCTGGAACCTTATCTCGACTGTACCAATTTTCATTCTCCAAGCCTCCAACCCACCAACTGAAAAGGTAATTGCCATCGTGTCCAGGATTCTGGTGATTGATTTTACCTGCTCCAATATCCTTTCTAGCAATGATTTCCTTTCCCTTATTCCTCACCTTGAGAAAGGCAAGTCATTATTACTTCTCCCAATTTGCTTTAGAGGAAAGGCTCCTAGGAAAAATGATGAATTTGTAAAACCTGAGTTTGCAAAGTTCCTTTAAGTTCTTCCACTACTGTCAACCTCAACACCGGACAAAACTAGGCATTGCCAACACTGTCCCAGGATGACTCTTAACTGGATGGGGTTCTGCCTGCTTTCAAATGATTACCTTGTACTGTGGAGAGTCAGCAATCTATTCATATTTATTTGATTTATTTATTAACAATTGTTAAGCAGTATCTCCCAATAAAGTGATTGAATACCTTAGAGCAGAGGGAGACTGTACTTTCTCTCTACCATCTATTCCATTTCCTTACATTTACTCTATAATTCCTACCACCCTCTCCACTCCTTCATTCCGCCCTTTAACATTTTTGCTACTTTTCTGGTTATCCTGTTCCTTTTGGTTTAACTAAAAGGCATACCTTTTAAAAACCAAATTGAAGGAGGGGAGAAAATTATAAGTTAATTTTAGTCACAGAGGATCACATTAATTGTAGTTAACTGTAGAATATAGGGAAATAATTCTAAAGTCATGACTATTCTGCAGCAAATCTCTAGATCTAATAAGGCTTATGAAGAGATATCCATCTTCAGATAGGTAATACCACTTGATAATCTAGCATTTGAACCCAGCTGTTAGTCATCTCCAGGGGGGTATAATAAGAAGAAATCCTATAATATGATCACAAGATATACATCCATACTTGGTAACATCCCTTATTAGCATTCTGGAGGAGTGGGAAGACACTATAAGCATATCTAGTCTGGAGCCTGGGGGTAAGGGCATGATTTCAATAACATTTTATGGATTGTGAACTGATATAGTATCTCTGGAAATAGGTAAGTAAATAAAATAAATGCTTTGATTTTCCAAAGGTTATTTTAAAATGATTAAAACAGTTACAATAGTAAGAAGCCTCCATGCTGCTTTTTTTTTTTTGAAGAAAAGAAAGTACAAAGATTTCTTACTATTGTTATTGTTTTCCTTACCTGGTTACTAAAATATAACAATACTTTTCCTCATTTCCCTGTCTCCCCCTGTCATAATTTGGAGATAATTATAGACAGAATCCATTCTGGTAATTTTGGTAGGATACTTTTGATCCTGACATAAGAAACTTACTATATCTCCCTGATATTTTGTTTGGCAAGAAGCTCCTAGTGGTGTCAATGAGATTGTTCTTCTAATAGAAATTTCAAAGATATCTATCACCTGCAAAGCCCAAATAAATTGAATAATTTAATTAAATAATGAGTGACTGGTTATCTTTTTGGCATTGCACTATATAGCTATAAAGCTACAGTAAATATGACATGATTTTATGAAAATCCAAATGGAAAATGATCACCTTTGCAAATTTCTTATTTTGCAGTGAGAACACCTTCTACCACCTTCTGCCCTTCTTGTTGGCGGTTCATGAAATCAACCATAATTCAAGGCTCTTACCCAACATCACCCTGGGCTACAACATCTATCAGAACTTTTACAGTGCAAGACTGACATATGAGGCCATGATGGACGTGCTGTCCCCAGGGCAGGAGAACATCCCAAACTACAGATGTGGAAGACAAAAGAACCTGCTGGCAGTCCTTGAAGATTCTGAACTCTTTGATCATATTTCTAATGTCTTGAGCATCTACAAAATCCCACAGGTATAAAGCCAAATGAAATTAATTCCATGTTGTAAATTCTTCAGATATACAAATATATACAAGTGCTTGCCTAGAAAGCAGCACTTCTATATATTTTTCCAAATAAATTGAGAGTCAGAGAATAAATATTAGAAGAGCTGAATACAATACAAATAACACAATACAAAAGAGCTGGTTTTGTACACAGAATCATAGAATAAAAGAAGTCCACTCCCTACATGGGCCAGACCACTACAGATAATTTGCTGTCCAATATTTCCTCAAAAATATCCAGTGATGGAGCTCCAAGATACAGGATGTTCCAACTCTTAATAACTTTCAGTGAGGAATTCCTCATTTTTATAATCTTGAGACTGAAGTAAAAATTGGAAAAGAAAGATAAGAAAGAAAAACAAATGGGTCAGACTTCTGCATTCAAAATGTCTGAAAGAAATTAAACTAATTAAAGAGTTCATATAGAAATATTTAAAAACAATTATATGAATAAACACAATGAAATAATATACCAATATTAAACAATTGCTAGGGGGGGAATATAACAAACAATTATTTCAAGTCAAACATATGAAGCAATGAAATAAGCAATAATAATCTATGCAAATTTAACATGTTTGTCAGTTTAAAATTATATTCCATGAGTAGGTGGGTGACCCACAGAGTTACAATGTGGGTAAAAACAAAGAATGTAAGGCTCACATGAGCCTAAGTTTTGGCAGCAAAACTGCTGCATTGCATTCACTCTATCACCCAGGAAAAACTGCAAGGGTAAGGATTGACCAGAGGGATGTGCTCCATCAGGATCACCCATGAACATCAGCCACAGATAATTCAGAACTCCTTAGTTTCAAAGGGAGCATGCAAGATAACAGGACAGAACATCAAGGGAGCCAGTAAAATTCATGCAGTTATTGTTTGAAACTTTTCTCAGCAGTAGGGAATGGCCCTTAGATTTACCATGTGACTTTTATCATTAAAACTGACACTATTACCAATACCTTCTGTTTTATCTTAGATCAACTATAGTGTTATCAATCAGATTGCTGAGCAAAATAAACATTTTCCTTTTTCATATCGGATGACCCCAGACCAAAAACTGCCCTACCCTGCAATTGTCAAGCTGCTCCTGCATTTCCAATGGACATGGATCGGCCTCCTTTCTCTGGACAATGACAGAGGAGAAAAATTCAAAAGAAGCTTGGAAGCTCTTGCTCTAAAAAATAGAATTTGCATTGTCCTCTCAGGAACCATCCCAGAAGCAAATATGAAGTCAAGTGCTAGAGATACCCTCATGCAAGAAAAATGGGAAATGTTCCTTTCTCTTATCAAGAGTCAAATAAAAATTATAGTATGCCAAATGGATTTTAAGGCCTCAGGGATACTAGCATCAGTAATACAAGTGCTTGACAAGAATAAGAATTTCACTGTGGGAAGAGTATTGATTGCAACAACTTTGACAGCTTTAAGTGTAGGTATTTTTAACCAGTTGGTTGATCTCCACAATAAATATGCTTTGTTTTCCTTCCTCTTCCAGAAAAAGGGAAGGACTCAGTATTATGACTTTAAATCTTATACACCTATGGTCACACTGTATGGAAAGGAAGCATTCCAATGTTCCAATTCAAGTCCTTTGTTAGCTAAGAAAGTTTGGAAAAGATGCAAAGAAAAAGAGAACTGGGAATTCCCACCCCATGATGTGATTGCAAGAATCCTCTCTCAGGATTCCTCCAGTATTTCCAAAGTAATTCAAACTGTGGCATGGGCACTCAGTGCTGCCTCTTCCTCCCATCAGAGTAAGTGGAGAATGCAAGTTGGATACCTTGAATCATCCCAGATTGTGCAGCCATGGCAGGTAAGTCTTCTTCTTTGAGTTTCTACTGATTTCCCCTTTCCAATTTGTCAGTATTAAATTAGAGGTAGACAGGAGTGGAATATTACAATTGCCCAGTTTGTAGTATTTGAGAGTGAGTTTGAGAAGGAGATGATGGAGAAAAATCTTCCAAAGTTAAACAACCTGTGCTGGTTTGGGATGCTTTTGTTATAGAAATAGCTCTATGGTTGCAATGTGATTTTCAAAATTAAATAAACATCAGAATATTCCAGCAATCTTCAACCCTTTCTTGTGATCACAAAGTGATCTCGTTTCCAAGCTAAGGAGTTAGGCTTGATTGTTCGTTCTGGATTGCAATTGGACTTTGCTGGCTAAAAATGCCTAACATAGCAACAAGGTATAAATGAATGTCTTTTCAAAGTATCATCTGTGTTCATCCATAGCTTGAAAGAGATAACATCACTATGCAAATTTTATTGAATTTCTAGCTCAAAGTTAAGCTCTGCTAACTTCATCTTGATCAGGACTGATGTTAAAATTGTATTCCCTATCGTCTCCCATTACAAGTTATCCCATATCTCTAAATGGTCTTACTTCAAGTGGGGCTGTGATGGTGAAATGACAAAACAGAGAACATAAAATATAGAATAACAATGTTAGAAAGGATCTCAGGGGTTTTCTAGTCCAACCCCCTACTCCAGCAGGAGACCCTATACCATTTCAGAAAAATGGTTGTCAAGTCTCTTTTTGAAGCCTCCAGTGATAGAGCACCTACTACATCTGAAGGCAAGCTGTTCCATTGGTTGATTGCTCTCACCATTAGAAAATTTCTCCTTAGTTCTAAATTTTGTCTCTCTTTGGTGAATTTCCACCATTGTTTCTTGTCTTACCTATTGGTGCTTTGGAAAATAGTTTAACCCCATCATCTTTGTAGGAGCCCCTCAAATATTGGAATAGTGCTATCATGTTTCCCCTAGTCCTTATTTTCCTTAGACTAGACCAGGGGTCAGCAACCTTAGACACTCAAAGAGCCACTTGGACCCATTTCCCAGAGAAAATAAAACACTTGATTGAAGAGTTTAATTCAAAACAGAGGCTACTGTGCTCTCTCTCTCTCTCTCTCTTTCCCTCTCTCTCTCCCCCCCTTCCCTCTCTCCAATCTTCTGTTCACCTGACAATCTGGCCTCACGCTGTTCTCCGACAAGCTGACAAAATTCTTATTGGGCTGGCTTTCTCCTGCCCTTGGTGTGTCAGTCCTCTTCCCCCACTCAGTGTTTGTGTGTGTGTGTGTGTGTGTGTGGGTGAGAGAGAGAGAGACAGAGAGAGAGTGATAGAGATGCTTTCTGCTTTCTGCTGCTTCCTGCTTCCTGCGGAGATGCAGCAAAGGGAGGAGCCCCACCCAAAAAGTTTGTCATCTTGTTGGAGAACAGTGTGAGGCCACTCTCTCTTTTTTACACACACACAACCACACACACTCACACATACACAGAGGGGGGGAGAGAGGGAGGGGGAAGTGTAAGTCCCTCTCTCTGTCTCTATCTCTCTCACTCTCTCTGCAAAAGGTGGAGGATGTCTAGGAGCCGCAAGAGAAGACTGAAAGAGCCATATGCAGCTCCAGAGCTGCAGGTTGCCAACCCGTGGACTTTCCATACCAAATTCCTACAACTGTTCTTTGTATGTTTTAGCCTCCAGCCGCCTAATCATTTTTGCTGCTCTTCTCTGCACTCTTTCCAGAGTTTCAACATCTTTTTAAAATTATGATGCAGTATTCCAAGTGTGTTCTTTCTAATGCTTTGTAAAGCAATACGAGAACTTCACATGATCTTGATTCTGTCCCTCCATTAATGCAGCTTAGAATTGCACTGGCTTTTTTGGTTCCTGCCACACACTGTTGTCTCATATTTGAGTGATTGTCCACTAGGACTTCAAGATCCCTCTACAGTTACTGACATCAAGCCAAGTTTCACCTAGTCTATATTTATACAATTAGTTTTTCTTGCCTAAGTGCAAAACCTTACTTTTATCTCTGTTGAATTTCATTATGATAGATAGGGCTCAGTGTTCAAGTTTTTCAAGATCTTTTTGGATCTTGGGCTTGTCTTCTGGAGAGATGGCTATTCCTGCCAGTTTAGTATCATCTGCAGTTTTGATGAGTTCCCTCTCAATTCCTTTGTCTAGATCTTTTATGAAGAAATTGAAGAGTGCTGGGACTAAAAGGAACCTTGGGATACCCCTCCATATGGATGTAGTTCCCTAGAAGACTACACATTGAGTACAATTTGTAAGCCAGTTACAAACTATCTGTTGGTGGCATTGTCTATCCCACATTTTCAAGAATGTGAGATAAATATCTAAAAAAAGAGCTTTGAAACACTGGAGAATGATGAGAGAAGCTTCCCATGAAATGCTGAATCAATCTCTTTCAGACTGTAGTGGTGATCTGACGAGGTTGAATTATTCAGAGTACTTCCAATCCAGAATAATAGCAAGAAAAACATTGAATAAAGCCTCAAATTGTAATGTTTTTTTCTGTTTCTGCAGCTTCATAGGTTCCTGAGAAACTTCCAAAATCGCAATATTTCCAGAGATGGGATTCATTTTGATGAAAATGGAGTTCCTCTTGGTGACTTTGATATCATGCACTGGACATCTTTTTTGGAAAAGTCTGATGCAGGGGTGAAAATTGGGAGTGTAGAAAGAAAAGCCTCCTCAGAAGTCAAGATTTCCATCAATCAGAGTG
>JAKJMR010001035.1:179109-195453 GCA_024449315.1 Daboia siamensis
TAATAATAATAATAATAATAATAATAATAATAATAATAATAATAATAATAAGAAGAAGAAGAAGAAGAAGAAGAAGAAGAAGAAGAAGAGCTGTAAAAGACATCGTAAGATGCTCCATAACCAAGCCCAGGAAGAAGCAGAAGCACAAGCTCAGAGGTTCATGCAAAATTGGTTAGGCAATGGAATTCATACAGAAGTACAGGAGATATTTGAAAATTGTGAAGTATGTTCAGCCCACTTAAAGGAAAGATAACTAAGGCCATACCCCTCCCAAAGGCATAGAAGGAAATACTCTTTCCAAATGATACAGGCTGACTTGCTGACCTGCCTCCATGTAAAGAAGGATTTATTATTTCTCATATGCAATGTTAGTAATTATGTGGAGGCTTTGGTACAGGAAGGGCAGATTTCACTGTAGAGCCTAATTGACTGTTGATGGAACTGGTATCTAAATGGCTGCCTTCTGTACTTCCATCACTGGAGGTTTTGAAGGAGAAGCTGGAGAGCCTTTGGTCTGGAGTGGTTTGAAGATTCCTACTCTGGACAGAGGGTTGGGCTGGAAGATCTCTACAGACACTTTTATGTTTTTCATTCTAGGACTCTGAACCTCTTTAGTGCTGGTCATTAACATTTCAGTGTAAAATTCTCCACTCATACCTTCTTGGCTTTCTTTCTTCTTAATTAAGTATTTTCAAAATACTTAATGGCTACTACCTCCAACTCAAATTAATATTATGTGACATAGTCATATGCTTTCATTTCTCAAAGTGGGCAGAAGGACACTGTTATATACAGCAATTACATGTTTATCAACATTCCTGTAACAGGACACGTTCTACTATTCCATTTCTCCAAGCATTTGTGAATCTTAATGTTTCTCCATCTTTACCCAACTTTAATAAACCTTCTACCACTAGACCCAGGTTCATTTATATGTTGTTTTGTTTCTTTGAAGAAAAGCTTTTCAGTGGTGGAAATAGAGAAGGCATAAACCAAAGGCATTTTTTTAAAGCAACATTGTGGTATACATACATACATACATACATACATACATACATACATACATACATACATTTAATAGAAAGAAAATTCTTTCAAATCTTTCAATATCTACTCTCTGCCTCCAAATTGTTAAATAGTCCCATGGCGACTTGTCCCGTGATAAGTTGGCCATAGCCAGTTGGCCACAATGAGTTGCTAAGGTGAGTTGTCCCATTCTGGCTTCAGATTAATGTTCATTTTTGAAGCAACTGATTGTCCAGGAAATATATGTAATTAATGTACTTATACTCCATCAAATGGGTTTTGGAGGATGCAATGGATAAAGGTCTCAGGTGCATATTTAGCAGAAGGACTCAAATCTGCCCATCGTATAGTAATGATCATTGTCTCAGCTTCTCAGATTTTGTTTACTGCTTCAACTTCAGCCTTTTTTGGTATTGTATTCCTACAGCACCATCTCTTGTTTCCCTATTAGATAACATGACAGCAAATGTCATCATATTGTGAACAAGTCAGTAACAGGCCATTTTTCAGTTAACGCACCAGGGAATTTCAACCTGATCTTATTTGTGATCATGAAGACTGATAGTCTTCCACATTTTGAAAGATACAAGACATTTAAAAGGAGCCACTAATAGCTTGTTCTATATATCATGATCTGGAGTTAACCATTCTGGAGTATCTGACTTTCATTGAGGAAGATGACTTCATCCACGCCAGACAGAATAAGAAGGAATTATAATGGCCTGTTGACTAGTTCAAGAGCGTTGAACTGTTTTTCCACATTTTAATCTTTAGAATCCCAGGAATATGTTTATAGACTAAAAAACAATCAAACTTTCCGG
The DNA here is from genome assembly GCA_024449315.1 of Daboia siamensis. NCBI lineage: Eukaryota > Metazoa > Chordata > Lepidosauria > Squamata > Viperidae > Daboia > Daboia siamensis. The sequence continues at coordinate 180,957 of JAKJMR010001035.1, forward strand.
AATTGTTGTTTACTTGACTCTCAGATTAGGATTATTCTCCTGGGCCAAACAAAATTATTTTCTCCCACTGCATACTTTTGTGGCAATGCTCATTCCCAATTCCCTTTCTAATTATTAAAATCATGATTATTTATTCTCCTTTGAACAAAGTTTATGGGATTTCCACCACCCCAATTAGTTACCAATCAATGTGACAACAAATGGGATATACAGCACCTGAAAATATGGTTTGTAACAGCCTCCTTCTATGATGAGAGCAGAGGTTGGAGTAAAATTGAACAAATATTGTAGTAGTCTGAAATTGCAGGTAACTCTTCCAAATCTGGGGCCAAACTGAAACTTCTTCACTGCACTTATGGTCTTGTGTGAACTCTGAGATTTAACTCTGTGCTGAATAAAGAAATATAGGAAGGATCTACTGCAGTATATGTCAAATGTTGCTATTGCTGCATAAACAGCTCTTTCTGCTTCAGCTTCTGTCTCAAATTCCCTGTGTCTGTATGCTGATGAAATGTCCACTAAAGGTGATAATAGAAGAAAAAGAATGGTTCCATTACTACAAGCCAGGAGACTACTTAATTACTGGAATAATGTCTGGAATTGGATCTCGACTGTATCAATTTTCATTCTCCAAGCCTCCAACCCACCAACTCAAAAGGTAATTGTCAGCATGTCCAGGATTCCGTATCAACAGGCTGAAAAATAGATTTTATCTGTGGGCTGATAGGCTTTTAAATGGGACATAATCTTATGCAGAATTGACTTGGGAGGCCAGTGTGTGGTGTAGTTGGTTCACATGGTGTGGTAGGATGGAGGGTTTGTTGTCACTGTGTGTTGGGGGGGAGAGAGCACGGGGGGGGGGAGGCTCAGCTAATCTCAATGTACACATGTTGTACTTTGACAATAAAGGTTTATTATTATTATTATTATTCTGGTGATTGATTTTACCTGCTCCAATATCCTTTCTAGCAATGATTTCCTTTCTCCTATTCCTCACCTTAAGAAAGGCAAGTCATTGTTGCTTCTCCCAATTTGCTTTAGAGGAAAGGCTCCTAGGAAAAATGATGAATTTGTAAAACCTGAGTTTGCAAAGTTCCTTTTAAGTTCTTCCACTAGTGTCAACCTCAACACTGGGCAATACTGGGTATTGCCAGCACTGACCGAGGATGACTCTTACTTGGATGGGGTTCTGCCTGCTTTTAAAATGATTACCTTGTACTGTGGAGAGTCAGCAATCTATTCATATTTATTTGATTGATTTATCAACAATTGTTAAGCAATATCTCCCAATAAAGTGATTGAATACCTTAGAGCAGAGGGAGACTGTACTTTCTCTCTACCATCTATTCCCTTTCCTTACATTTACTCTATAATTCCAACCACCCTCTACACTCCTTCTTTCCGCCCTTTAACATTTTTGCTACTTTTGTGGTTACCCAGTTCCTTTTGGTTTAAATAAAAAGCGTACCTTTTAAAAACCAAATTGAAGGAGGGGAGAGACTTTATAAGTTAATGTTTAATCACAGAGGATCACATTAATTGTACTTAACTATAGAATATAGGGAAATAATTCTAACGTCATGACTATTCTGCAGCAAATCTCTAGATCTACAGAAGGCTTATGAAGAGATATCCATCTTCAGATAGGTAATACCCTTTGCTTATCTAGCACTTGAATCCTATAATATGATCACAAGATATACATCCATACTTGGTTGTTGTTGTTGTTAGTTGCGAAGTCGTGTCCGACCCATCGCAACCCTATGGACAATGTTCCTCCAGGCCTTCCTGTCCTCTACCATCTTCTGGAGTCCATTTAAGCTCACGCCTACTGCTTCAGTGACTCCATCCAGCCACCTCATTCTCTGTCGTCCCCTTCTTCTATTGCCCTCAATCTTTCCCAGCATTAGGCTCTTCTCCAGTGAGTCCTTCCTTCTCATTAGATGGCCAAAGTATTTGAGTTTTAGCTTCAGGATCTGGCCTTCTAAAGAGCAGTCAGGGTTGATCTCCTCTAGGACTGACCGGTTTGATCGCCTTGCAGTCCAAGGGACTCGCAGGAGTCTTCTCCAGCACCATAGTTCAAAGGCTTCAATTCTTTGGCGCTCAGCCTTTCTTATGATCCAGCTTTCACTGCCATACATTGCAACTGGGAAGACCATAGCCTTGACTATACGCACTTTTGTTGGCAGGGTGATGTCTCTGCTTTTTAGCCATGGCTTTCCTCCCCAGGAGCAAGCGTCTTTTAATTTCTTGGCTACAGTCCCCATCTGCAGTGATCTTGGAGCCCAGGAAAATAAAATCTGTCACTACCTCCATTTCTTCCCCATCTATTTGCCAGGAATTGAGAGGGCCAGATGCCATGATCTTGGTTTTCTTAATGTTTAGTTTCAACCCAAGTTTTGCACTCTCCTTCTTCACTCTCAACAAGAGGCTCTTTAGTTCTTCTTCACTTTCTGCCATTAGAGTGGTATCATCTGCATATCTTAGGTTGTTGATGTTTCTTCCGGCAATCTTAATTCCAACTTTTGATTCATCTAGCCCTGCCTTTCTCATGATGTGCTCTGCATATAAGTTAAATAGGCAAGGCGACAGTATACAGCCTTGCCAGACTCCTTTCCCAATTTTGAACCAATCAGTGGTTCCGTGTCCAGTTTTCACTGTTGCTTCTTGGCCCGCATATAGATTTCTCAAGAGGCAAATAAGATGGTCTGGTATGCCATCTCTTTAAGGACTTGCCACAGTTTGTTGTGATCCACACAATCAAAGGCTTTAGCATAGTCAATGAAGCAGAAGTAGATGTTTTTCTGGAACTCTCTAGCTTTCTCCATGATCCAGCGTATGTTAGCAATTTGATCTCTAGTTCCTCTGCCTCTTCGAAATCCTGCCTGTACTTCTGGTAGTTCTTGATCCACATACTGCTGGAGTCTAGCTTGTAGAATTTTAAGCATAACTTTACTAGCATGAGAAATGAGTGCAATGGTGCGATAGTTTGAACATTCTTTGGCACTGCCTTTCTTTGGAATTGGAATGTAAACTGATCTTTTCCAATCCTGTGGCCACTGTTGAGTTTTCCAAATTTGCTGGCAAATTGAGTGTAGCACTTTTACTGTATCATCTTTTAAGATTCTGAATAGCTCAGCTGGAATACTGTCACCTCCACTAGCTTTGTTGTTGCTCAGCTTTTCTAAGGCCCATTTCACTTCACATTCTAGGATGTCTGGCTCGAGGTCAGTGACCACTTCATTGTAGTTATCAGGGACATTAAGCTCATTCTTGTATAGTTCTTCTGTGTAATTTTGCCACCTCTTCTTAATCTCTTCTGCCTCTGTTAGGTCCCTGCCATTTTGGTCCTTTATCAGGCCCATTTTTGCCTGAAACTTTCCTTTCATCTCTCCAATTTTCTTGATAGCATCCCTTGGTAGCATCCCTTATTAGCATTCTGGAGGAGTGGGAAGACACAGATCTTCCCCCAAGCATTATGCTAGGATGGGGGTTGTGAGCTGTAAACATATCTAGGCTGGTGCCTGGGGTTAAGGGCATCATTTTAATTACATTTTATTGATTTTTGTGAACTGATATAGTATCTCTAGAAATAGGTAAGTAAATAAAGTAAGTATATGGAAACGTAATTTTTGTAGGATTCTTTTGATCCTGACATAAGAAGCTTACTATATCTCCCAGATATTTCTTTTGGCCTGAAGCTCCTGGTGATGTCAATGGGACTGTTCTTCTAATATATATTTAAATGATATCTATTAAACTGCAAAGGCCAAATAAATTGAATAATTTAATTAAATAATGAGTGTCTGATTATCTTTTTGGCATTGCACTATATAGCAATAAAGCTGCAGTAAATATGACATGATTTTATGAAAATCCAAATGGAAGTTGATGACCTTTGGAAATTTCTTATGTTGCAGTGAGAACACCTTCTACTACCTTCTGCCCTTTTTGTTGGCTGTTCATGAAATCAACCAGAATTCAAGGCTCTTACCCAACATTACCCTGGGCTACAACATCTATCAGAACTTTTTCAGTGCAAGACTGACATATGAGGCCATGATGGACGTGCTGTCCACAGGGCAGGAGAACATCCCAAACTACAGATGTGGAACACAAAAGAACCTGCTGGCAGTCCTTGAAGATATGGATTCTGAACTCTTTGATCATATTTCTAATGTCTTGAGCATCTACAAAATCCCACAGGTATAAAACCAAATGAAATTAATTCCACGTTGTAAATTCTTCAGATATACAAATATATACAAGTGCTTGCCTAGAAGGTGGGTGACCCACAGAATTACAATTAAAAACAGAGTCTTTGAACCTACGTTGTTGACAGCAAAAGTGCCGTATGGCATTCACTTTATCACCCAGGGAAAACTGCATGGGTAAGGGTTGACCAGAGGGATGTGCTCCATCAGGATCACCCATGAACACCACTCACAAATAATTCAGAGCTTCCTAGTTTCAAAGGGGGCATACAAGATAACAGGACAGAACATCAAGGGAGCCAGTAAAATTCATGCAGTTATTGTCTGAAACTTTTCTCAGCAGTAGGGAATGGCCCTTACACTTGCCATGCTAATCTCAATGTACACATGTTGTACTTTGACAATACAGTTTTATATTCAAGAAAAGGATAAAGTTTTGTCCGCAATTGTTTTTACTGGGTATTATTACTGATACTACTGTGTTGGACATTAATTTGATGTTGAACTTAATTACGGCAGCGAGACTTTTAATAGGGCAATATTGGAAGAAGCAAGAACTGCCGACTTTAGAGGAATGGACTTTAAAAGTTTCCAACCTGGCGGAGATGGCAAAGATTTCAGCATATTTGAAAGACCATTCTCAACAACGATATATTGTGGAGTGGAAGAAATGGATTGATTACATCCAGAATAAATATGGGACTAAAAAGTTTTATTTAGCATTTGAATAAGTATATTGCTTGTAGTCAATTTATAAGAGCTAAAGCGCGAGAGAATTAATAGGTTATTATTGTTAGCATATGGGCGTTTATGATTGGTTATCTTATTTTTTATACCTTGTATCTAGCTCTGGGAAGTCCGGGGGGGGAGGGGGGAGAGGGAGGGTAGAGGGTGGGAGAGGGTGGGGGAGGGGTGGGGAATGGGATGTTATAATTAAAATGTATTGAAAAACTTTTTTTAAAAAAAAAAATACAGTTTTATTATTATTATGTGACTTTTGTTATTAAAACTGACACAATTACCAATACCTTCTGTTTTATCTTAGATCAACTATAGTGTCATCAACCAGATTCCTGAGCAAAACCAACATTTTCCTTTTTCATATCGGATGACCCCAGACCAAAACCCTCCCTACTCTGCAATTGTCAAGCTGCTCCTGCATTTCCAATGGACATGGATCGGCCTCCTTTCTCTGGACAATGACAGAGGAGAAAAATTCAAAAGAAGCTTGGAAGCTTTTGCTCTAAAAAATGGGATTTGCATTATCCTCTCAGGAAGCATCCCAGAAGCAAATATGAAGTCAAGTGCTGGAGAAACCGTCATGCAAGAAAAATGGGAAATGTTCCGTTCTCTTATGAAGAGTGAAATAAAAATTATAGTATGCCAACTGGATTTTAAGGCCTCAGGGATACTAGCATCAGTAATACAAGTGCTGGACAAGAGTAAGAAATTCATTGTGGGAAGAGTGTGGATTGTAACAACTTTGACAGCTTTAAGTGTAGGTATTTTTGACCTCTGGGTTGATCTCCACAATAAACATGCTTTGTTTTCCTTCCTCATCCAGAGAAAGAGAAGGACTCAGTATTATGACTTTACATCTTATACATCTATGGTCACAGTATATGGAAAGGAAGCATTCCAATGTTCCAATTCAACTCCTTTGTTATCTAAGAAAGTTTGGAAAAAATGCAAAGAAAAAGAGAACTGGGAATTCCCACCCCATGATGTGATTGCAAGAATCCTCTCTCAGGATTCCTCCAGTATTTCCAAAGTAATTCAAACTGTGGCATGGGTTCTCAGTGCTGCCTCTTCCTCCCATCAGAGTAAGCGGAGAATGCAAGTTGGATACCATGAATCATCCCAGATTGTGCAGCCATGGCAGGTAAGTCTTCTTCTTTGAGGTTTTACTTATTTCCCTCTTCCAATTCCTCAGTATTAAATTAGATGTAGAGAGGGATGGAATATTCCAAAGAACAATTGCCCAGTTTGTAGTACTGTATTTGTGAGTTACAGAAGGAGATGATGGAGAAAAGTCTTCCAAAGTTAAACAACTTGTGCTGGTTTGGGATGCTTTTGTTATAGAAATAGCTCTATGGTTGCAATGTGATTTTCAAAATTAAATAAGCATCAGAATATTCCAGCAATCCTCAACCTTTTCTTGTGATCACAAAGTGATCTGGTTTCCAAGCTAAGGAGTTAGGCTTGATTGTTTGTTCTGGATTGAAATTGGACTTTGCTGGCTAAAAATTTCTCACATAGCAACAAGATATAAATCAATGTCTTTTCAAAGTATCTTTTGAGGGCCACATATGAACAGATATGAACTAATGCATATGCTTCCATAGCTAGTCTTTGAAAGAGATAACATCACTATGCAATTTTTGTTGAATTCCTAGCACAAAATTAAGTTCTGCTAGCTTCATATTCTCCATTTTCTCCCATTAAAAGTTTTTTGATATCTCCAAATAGTCCTATCTCAGGTGGGGCTGTGATGGTGAAACAACAAAACAGAGAATATAAAACATAGAATAATAGAGTTGGAAGGGATCTCAGAGGTGTTCTAGTCCAAGTAGTCCTCTCCTACTTGATCAGGAGACCCTATACCATTTCAGTCTCCTCCAGTGATAGAGCACCCACTACTACTTTGTTTAAAAAAATATATTAGATTTTATAGGATTAGGGATAGAATGAGGTCAGGATTAGGGTTAGGGTTTAGGCTGGGGTTGGGGCAAGGTTGGGGTTAGGGCAGGATTGGGGTCAGGATTGGGGTTATCCCCCAGTAACATTTTCAATATTTAGCAAACAGAATATTTTCTGGGTACATATATTCAAATAACAATAATTAATATAATAATAGATAACAATAGTAAATACAATTAGTTATCATAAGCAGTATTATCTAATCAATCCATAACATCCTTCTTACTAATATATATTCAGAATTAAATATCACATTCCTTTCTCTCTAATTCATTTTTCTAACCATTGACAAAAGTTATCCCATGTTCTAAAGCAGACATGTCAAACACAAGGCCTGGGGGCTGGATCCGGCCCACAAAGTGGTTTCATGTGGCCCGCAAAGCCATCCTGGAAACAGTGAGGGATTGACCCCCACTGCCTTGGCCCCAGCCCAAGCCAGCCAGGAGCCAATGTACAATTTTGTGGTGGTCATCTATGCTGAAATACATTCAATCTTAGCTCAATAAGGCTGTCTAAAAACAGTGAGGGATCAGCCTGTGTCGCATCGGCACTGCCCCCTGGGTGCACGCTGGGGAGATATCACCCTTTGTGAGGAATGAAGAAATGCACCATCACTTGGAAGTGGCCAGCATATGACCCTGACTACTTTGTCCCACACCTGCCCAGGCCCCAATAGGCACCCTTGATGGGAACGATGTAGAGCCGGCCAGGCCCACCCAGTAGGCTGTGCCCCCCCTAGCCACACCCACCTGGCCCACCAAGAGCAGCTGCAATGCTGATGTGGCCCTCAGTGAAATTGAGTTTGACACCCCTGTTCTAAAGTAAACTGAGTCTTCTTTCTCTTTAATCTCTAAAGTCAATCTATCAATTTCTGCACATTCTAAAATTTTCTTGATGAATACTTCTTCAGTTGGTAAGTTTTCATTTTTCAGATACTGGGCAAATACAATTATTGCTGCTGTTAATACATGTAGTATTAGATATCTGCTCTCCTTCTCATAATTATCTCCCATTATTCCTAACAAAAACAATTCTGGTTTAAAATCAGTCTGTTTTCTAGTCATCTTCTCCAACCATACATGTATCTTAACCCAAAACCTTTTTGCTTTAGGGCATGTCCACCAGTTGTCATAATACGTATCTGGCCTTTGTTTTTACTTCCAGCAGTTATTTGAAGTATTTTTAAACATTTTCGCTAATCTCACTGGTGTCATATGTAAAACATTTTATACAAGTTTTCTTTATATGGCACTGCTTTAGTAAGTTTAATATTTCTGTCCCACAGTTTTTGCCACTCTTACAATTCTATAGTTTATCTAAAGTTCTTTGCCCATATTATCACTGTATCTTTTACTTGTTCTTTTTCCATCTTTAAATTTAGCAGAAATCTATAAAGTTTCTCAATCAACTTTTCATCTCTTTTTAACAAAATTTGATCACATTCTGTCTGTTCTTTGTAAAATCCCATTGTTTTCACATCTTTTTCATATCTCGTTTGAATGTGCAAGTATGGCCACATTGCTAAATCAATACCTTGTTGTTGTAAATCTTGTCTGTATTTCAGTTTTCCTTCATTATCCAAAATATCTTTATAAGTCACAACTTTATAATAGTTAATTAAATCTGGGTAAGCAAAAGCTTCCATTGTTGAAACCCATTCAGGTATCTTGATATAAATGTTTTCTTTTATTTTTTTCCCATTCTAAAAGAAGTGCATTCCTTATAAAATAGTTTTGAAAATATCTATGTATTTTGTTCTTCCCATACCACAGAAAGGCATGCCAGCCAATCTGTAGATCATGCCCCACTAGATACAATAGTCTTTTATCTCTAAGCATTATCCGTTCTTTAAGCCATGTTAAAATAGCTGCTTGGTAGTATAACCTCCAATCTGGGAGTCCAAATCCTCCAGTATCTTTAGCTTCTTGTAGCATTTTCACTTTAATTCACACTTTTTTCCCTTGCCAGATAAATTTCAATATTGTGTTCAGTTCATCAAAAAAGCTTTTACCAGTCTTACAGGAATCATTTGAAATAAGAAGGGTATTTTCAATAGAATATTTATTTTCACTGTAGCTATTCTCCCCAGCATGGACAGTTGGAGATTTTTCCATTTTTCCAGGTCGAGTTTGTTTTAGCACTCTTACATAATTATCTTCTTTTACTGTTACACATCTTGCTATTAAGTAGATTCCCAAATACTTAACTTTTTTAACTATTAAAAGATTTGGTTTTTTTTATATAAGTCGACTTTTCTGTTTTCCTGTTAGATTCTTTGTCAACACTTCTGACACTGACCTGACACTTCTCCAATTTTTTCTATTTTGTCCAGCAATTTAGTGCTTGTTTCAAGTGGCTCTTCCAATATAAAACCAAGTCATCTGAAAATGCTTGTAATTTATATTTTTCATCTTTTATCTCCAATCCTTTAATTTCTATATCTTGTCTAATATTTCTATTCAGTACTTCCAGTGTTAATATAAATAGCAATGGGGATAATGCACATCCCTGTCTTGTACCCTTTTTAATGTTAAAATTTTCTGTATAATCTCCATTTAAAATTATTCTAGTGGTCTGTTTATCATAAATTGTTTGGATTGCATTTATGGCTGCTGGAACATAAATTGCCAGTTTAAATTGTCAAACGCTTTTTGTGCGTCATGGAATATTAACGCCATCTGTTTCCCTGGATGAGTTTCATAATAATCTGACACATCAAGGATCATTCTTAATCTGTTTTTTATCTGTCTTTTAGGTAGAAAGCCATTTTGATCTGTGTGTATAAATTCAATCAGAAATTTCTTAATTCTTTCTGTCATTATCAAGGGAAAAATTTTATAGTCTGCATTTAATAATAATATTTTTCTATAGCTTTTTATTTGTTTCAGATCAGTACCTCATTTAAATATTAAAGTAAGGATGGTTTCAGTCTATGACTTTGGTATTTTAGCCTCCAGAAGAATTTCATTACATAGTTCTTTCAAATTCGGACTTAACACATCTTGTAGTGATGTATAAAATTCTGCAGGTAGTCTATCTGGGCATGAAGTCTTATCCTTCTTTTGCCTTTTTATGGCTTCCATCATTGCTATTTTTCCATTTAATATATTTCAAATATTGTCTTACCTATTGGTGCTTTGGAAAATAGTTTGACCCCCTCATCTTTGTAGGAACCCCTCAAATATTGGAATAGTGTTATCCTGTTTCCCCTCATCCTTATTTCCCTTAGATTAGACATACAAAATTGCTGCAACTGTTCTTTATATATTTTAGCCTCTAACCAGCTAATCATTTTTGCTGCTCTTTTCTGCACTCTTTCCAAAGCTTCAACAAATTTTAAATTATGATGACCAAAATCTGGGTGCAGTATTCCAACTGTGTTATTTCTAGGATTTTCTAAAGCAGTACTAGAACTTCACATGATCTTGATTCTATCCCTCCATTAATGCAGCTTAGAATTGCATTGGCTTTTTTGGCTGCTGCCACACACAGTTGCCTCATATTTGAGTAATTGTCCACTAGGACACCAAGTCCCTCTCACAGTTACTGACATTAAGTCAAATTTCACCTAGTCTATATCTATACAGTTAGTTTTTCTTGCCTAAGTCCAAAACCTTACTTTTACTGTATCTATGTTAAACTTCATTTTGTTAGATAGGGCTCAATGTTCAAGTCTGGCAAGATGTTTTTGGATCTTGGGCCTGTCTTCTGGGGAGATGGCTATTCCTGCTAGTTTAGTATCATCTACAAATTTGATGAGTTCCCTTTCAATTCCCTTGTCTAGATCTTCTATGAAGATATTGAAGAGTGCTGGGCCTAAAAGGAACCTTGGGGTACCCCACAGCTTATTCCTTCCATATGGATGTAGTTCCCTCGAGGACTACACATTGAGTAGGATTTGTCAGTCAGTTATAAACCATCTGGTGGTGGTGGTGTCTATCCCACATTTTCAAGAATGTGAGATAAATATCTGAAAAAGAGCTGTGGAGCCCTGGAGAATGATGAAAGAAGCTTCCCATGAAATGCTTAATCAATCTCTTTTAGACTGTAGTGGTGATTTGACAAGGTTGAATTATTCACAGTACTTTCAATCCAGAATAATAGCAAGAAAAACATTGAATAAAGGCTCAAATTGTAATGTTTTTTCTCTCTTTCTGCAGCTTCATAGGTTCCTGAGAAATTTCCAACATCACAATATTTCCAGAGATGGGATTTATTTTGATGAAAATGGAGTTCCTCTTGGTGACTTTGATATCATGCACTGGACATCATTTTGGGAAAAGTCTGATGCAGGGGTGAAAATTGGGAGTGTAGAAAGAAAAGCTTCCTTGGAAGTCAAGATTTCCATCAATCAGAGTGCCATTCAATGGCCAACATTATTTAACAAAGTAGCTGATGCTTCCTGGTTTTTTCTCTTCTATTTACGTTCTTATGTGCAAACTTCTCTGCTCAGAAATAATACTTATTGAAGTCAATTGTGATGACTTCCAAATAAGCCTTATTAATTCATTAATTTATAAGATGTCATTTTATTTTAGAGGCTTTTCAGGAATCTATCATACATTGGAAACTGCTGTACCATTAATTGTAGTATATTATGGGATTTGCAATCTACATTATTAAACTGGAATATGAAGCCATAAATTACCATATATCAAATCATCCTGTTTTTAGTAAGAGAAAATCCAAAATGTCTATGGAGGTTTTCGGTCATCCAGGTCATTGTTGTGCCAAAGGTGCTTTTCAAAAGGCACCTGGAATTTGTTTTTCCTTGAAGACATTTCACTTCTCATACAAGAAACTTCTTCAGTTCTGACTGAATGGTAGAGAATGGAAGGATTTGGATCTGCTGAAAGGACTGTGTTGTAAACAGGATATAGATTCAGCACTTCAAGAAGATTCCACACCCATTTGCACTATTCAGGTGACCCTCCAAAAACCTTAACAACTCTCAGAAAGACTGCTAAAGACCAGATGACTGCAAGGAATGTAAATACTTTCATCCTCCATCATTCAGTCAGAACTGAACAAGCTTCTGAGATGAAAAAAGAAATGTCTTGAAGGTTGGAAAAAAAGACCAGTTGCCTTTTGAAAAGCATCTTTGGGAGAAAATTCAGAATATGAATATAACTTAGCCCACTGAATTGCATAAGAGAAAGCTGTCATTAAGAATATGGTGAGGGAAATGAGGGCAGCTAAAAAAGTTATTTACATAAAATTATGCAATGATAAATTGTAAGACTGAAAAATAATGATCGAAGACAAAGCTAAATTTTAGAGGTTTCTTGAGAAAGCAAAATAAGTTGTAGCATTCTCATAAATGCCCTAAGGAGAAAAACCTTTTGCAATGGAACTACTTTCCTTTGGAAAGAAGAATAAGGCAATGAGTCTGTTTTGGGATCTGCAATAGAGATTGATAGAGAAAGTGAATCACCTTTCATTTGCCACTTGCAAGCAGAGTTATTAAAGCCCATGCCACCAGTCCTTGACTGATTTTGCTCAGTGTGCTTCTGAGCTTCTGGAAACCAGTTGATTTCAGTAAACCCTTCTAATTCATATATTGCCCTGACTAATCTTTATATTTATGTTTAGACGGTGCCTTATTCAAGATGTACAGAAAGTTGCTCCCCGGGTTATGCCAAGCTTGTGAGAGAGGGAGCACCAGTTTGCTGCTACGACTGTTCTCTGTGTATGAAAGGAACATTCTCTGTGCAAGAAGGTACAATAGGTGGCTCCAAAAATTAAAAAAAGAAAGAAAAAATCAGCATACAATCAATATCCTCTCTTGTTTTTTGGGGGGTATTTGATAAAGAAGCAAAAGAAAAACATTAAATTTCTTGAAGGCATCCACAAACCTTTCAAAGATTGGGCACTATCACTAAATTTTGTATGATGATGTAAACATTAAAATAAATAATGAAAGGTTGTTGTTTTCTATGGAGTTATAATTTTCTTGTTTGGTTTCATGCAAGAGGACAAGTCTTTGAGAGCTAATAATCACATTTACCTTTAGATTGTTGACGATTTTAACAAATATTGTGTCATATGGATATCTCTGGACAGTAATATTATATTATTCCTTGAAAATGAAGTAATTGATTTTTATTGTGATTTTCATGCTCCTACAGCTGCAGAAACCTATTCATGCTAAGAACTTTTTTTCAGATTCATCCCACTGTGACAAGTGTCCAGATGACCATCATTCCAATAAGAAGCGAGATCAGTGTGTCCCCAAAAGTATAAGCTTCTTATCCTATGAAGAATTATTGGGATTCATCTTGGCTTTCTTTGCCATTGCTTTGTCCCTGACCACTGCCTTTATTCTGGGAACCTTCATTAAATACCGAGAAACTCCCATAGTCAAAGCCAACAACTTTGAACTCACCTACATTCTCCTGGTTTCACTCCTGATTTCTTTCTTGACCTCTCTTCTATTCATTGGTTGCCCCACAAAAATGACTTGTTTTCTTCGACAAACCATTTTCAGTATTGTTTTCTCAGTTGCTGTATCTTCTGTGCTGGCCAAGACTGTAATGGTGGTGGTGGCCTTCCTGGCCACAAAGCCAGGCAGCAGCATGAGGAAATGGTTGGGGAAGAGTCTGGCCAACTCTATTGTCTTATCCTGCTCTGGTATTCAAGTAGTCATCTGTATAATATGGCTGGCAATTTCCCCCCCATTCCCAGATTCTGACTTTCATTCCCAACCAGAACATATCTTGTTGCAGTGCAATGAAGGCTCAGTTGCCATGTTCTACACTGCCCTTGGCTACATGGGTTTTCTGGCTGCCATTTGCTTCTTGGTGGCATTTCTGGCTCGAAAGCTGCCAGGGAGCTTCAATGAAGCCAAACTGATCACCTTCAGCATGTTGGTTTTTTGTAGTGTGTGGATCTCCTTTGTACCCACCTACTTGAGCTCCAAAGGGAAAGACATGGTAGCCGTGCAGATCTTCTCCATCCTGGCCTCCAGCCTGGGTTTACTAGTCTGCATCTTTATCCCCAAATGCTACATTATTATCCTGAGACCTGCCATGAACACCAAAGAAAATCTAATGATAAAAAATCATTAAGTCTCCTGATGTTGGTCTTTATTTTTGTACAGTTTACATTCAGTATGAAATCACATATTTTAAAGTCATGTTGTATATGTTGTAGCTTATCTTACTTCATTCCATGTGAATTTTGTATTATAATAATTGAGTAGTAATGTTGTTAAAACAACTCAAACTATTTGAAATAATCATATCCTTCAATTGCCGCAATCTGAATTCATGTTAAAGCATAAGTATCATGAATGACATTAATAAAATTTCTGAAACCAGGCCAGAGGTGTTACCAGAGATGTTTTGACATAGTTTTAGATTAAATTAAAGACCATGGCTAATGATGATGTGTATAACACTATGTAGGTTAGTGTTATATTTTATTTTCTGGTATGATAGTCTGACTTTAAAAAATAGTTAATTTCAAATATATATTTGATTGATCTCTTCTGGCTGGATAATGTAAGATGATAGATAGATGATAGATAGATAGATTGATAGATAGATAGATAGATAGATAGATAGATAGATAGATAGATAGAT